>NBAY01000085.1:0-150074 GCA_002794775.1 Porodaedalea pini | reverse complement strand
GATTCCTTTTTTTAATGTCTTAACATTGAGTCTTTTTCTTACATTCAGATGATTAAGATAGGTCATCAGATACTCTGCCCTCATGGCACTCTTATCCTCTTCGTCGCGTTAATCTGAATTCAATTTTTGTTAGAAGACCACTTGTTACGCTCAGATTTCAAGTGAGATCATCGAGTGTTTTACCCTCACCGTACTCTTGTTTTCTTCATCGCGTCAGTCGCAGCCCGTCTGGCTTACGCACAAATTACTCACTGACTAAATATACAATTGTACAGGACTTCGAGTGAAAGGGGGAAAAGAAAGCATCAAGTAGTACAGATGACTGGAAACCTACGACTACTCTGACACCCGGTCAGCCACTTCTCAACAAGGTACGCATCTTAACTTAGCCTTCGGGTTTCGAATGCGAGAGATGTTTAATTATGTGCTTCAAAGTTGCCTTTTTCTTAGGTTTATAATCTTCCACTGATCTCTGACGCTTGCATTCAAAGTCGTTCGATCCGTCGCGCCCTTGCCGGAGACGCTGGGAGAAGTATTCAATGCCATACTCCGGCGCGGTCTTGTATGCACCGCGCTCTCAGCAATTACGGCCGTCCTCTACCATATTTATGGCCTCCGCACCTCCGTCATCAACAGTCACAATCACAACCTTCTCTTCTCCAGCCCCCTCCTTCGAACCTCTCACGTTCCCAGTTCGCGTATCGACCAAGCTCGAGCCCATGTTAGGGATACTCCGACCGCGCTATGTCCAACCTGAGATCATGAATAGGCCACGGACAGGGGAGAATGGGCGAGACGGACGCAAAAAAAAAAATAGTGCTTCGTACTCACTCGTCACAAGCGCCTCCCACTTCGGTGGACAAACCACCTCCGACCGTGCACTTTCTTGGTGCTCGAGCCCGACGCGTGAGGGTCAATGGCCGAAGAGCTCGGTGAATCGGATAGCGAGGATCGCGGCGGCAACACGGACGAGGAGTCCCGACGAGGATAGTAGCTGAGGTAATACGCCGAGCCGATAGCAACTGACGGTAGTGTGATCCTGCCCATTGTATGAGAATGAGCTTCGTTTTGGTGAAGGTATAGGACTGTCAACAACGAATTCTTTGACGACGAGCAAGATAGCTAAGTAATTCTTAATTCTAATTCCTAAGCATGTCCTAATCTATATCACATCTGCTTCTGCAGTTAATGCATGGGAAACACTAATTTTTACTTCTGGCAATCCGTTCAGGCGGCTTGCAAACTATATTCATTGTTGTAAATATATACAAACAAACTTGCCACCCATCCGAGCTAGCACAAAACCTGTATACAATGACAGCATAAACATATATAACCATAAGACTTACTCATGCAGATAGGTACATAAGAGTTTTCAAAAGCCTCTGCACTGCTTAGGCTGTTTAATTTTCATACACTGGTCGGTTCGGATAACTTCTGGTCTCTCATTGAATACAGTACTCACGCGTCAGCTCAGTTCATTTTTTTTTCTTGTCTTTTCAGCTATTGGTTCCTTATGCTCAGATTATAAGATAACTCATTGGGCGGTCTGCCCTTGCTGTGCTCTTGTTCTCTTCATTGCGTCAGACACAAGTTTTGCCTTTTCTGGTGTCCTTTTAGTTTATTTTCTTAGACTTGGCTATTTAGGTGGACCTGTTACGGCTATTTTCAAAGAGTATATGCACATCACATGATCACCATTTTTTTAAATAAATTAAGAGTGTACTTTCAGCTTCAAAGATCAATATCTATTTCAATTCTTCACTGGTTCTTGTTACAGTATTTTTTTCATAAGTCTTGAGACACATGAAGATCATGAAATTTGAGCATCTGAGCATCTCAAAAACTTGTAAAATCCATATCTCAGTCAATTCTTCACAGAATCACTTCAAAAAAGTTGTTAAATTTATTTTTCAACTGCTTCTGAATGTATGTTGAGCTTGGGATGAACTAGAGTGAATGTCTCCTCTTGTCCTGCTTGACTGTTGTGCTGAAACTCTCAAACTCACCCAAATTTACTTGACTTGGACTGTCTTTAAAAAACTGCCTGCATTGTTATAAGCCATCTTAAATTCAAGATACATTATACAGACCATTCTCCACCAAGTTTCATGCTATTAGCTTCAAAATTGAGCTCAGGAAATTTTTGGGAAGGAGTTTTGCTAGAAAAACACCTATTCTCACTACTACAGCCTCAATATCACACATTCTGCCCTCTAAGTTCACATACATTCAGAACCAGTTGAAAAATAGATTAACAACTTTTCTGAAGTGATTCTGTGAGTTATTTGGGCACTCCCAGTTGGGGACTCCCAAATAATTGGGGGCTCCCAGTTGGGGGCTCCCAGACAATTGGGGGCTCCCAGATAATTGGGCACTCCCAGTTGGGGGCTCCCAGATAATTGGGCACTCCCAGTTGGGGGCTCCCAAATAATTGGGCACTCCCAGTTGGGGGCTCCTAAACAATAGGATCATCCACATCGTGCAGTAGTCAGATAGTCTTTTGCAGGTCAGAAAGTTGGATCACACCTGTATACTTCTTGAAAATTCTTTAGTCATATTTGGTGGGACAGATGTAAGTGTGGGCTGCCAGAATGAGAAGATGAAACATGCACTGAATGGAGGGACATGTGCCAGCTACAGGAAATCAGCCAGATATTCTGGCAGCTGTACAGTGATAGGGTTTACCCCAGTAAGGCACAAATGGATCCAATAGGTTTGCAGACATGAATTGGTTCATGTTGATGCATAATATGTACCAGTGGCACTGAGATGATGGGCCTCATGTTGTACCATTTGACACACTGTTGATCAGAATGGCAGACTGCACAGTTTCCAGAAGGAGTAGAGCACAGTTTAGTTGGAACTTATGGTTCAAGCACTGCCATCTTGGTATTGAGTTCCTGCTTGAACCCTATTCAACCCTTGCATAGCCTCTCTGTTTATTATCTAGAGTGATACAAGCATATACTGTTAGAATGATGAGCTTGATCATTGCTGCAAGAAGTCTATCCATAATTTTGAACAACATATACCATTAGTCTCTCATATATTCCATATATTTTCTGCACTTTGCATATTTTGATTGTCACATGAGCCTTTTGTACTATATACCATGATGATCTGAGCTCAACAGTAGGATATAGCTATAAATTACAGTCATAATCATAGATAAAATGATACCAATCTCTATCCTAGATCATTATCAACCCTAACATAGCTCACAGCAAGGGTCAACTCATGCAGTCAATTTTTCATAGTCTAAATAGTAACAAATACACCAAGGTTTAGGGTCTAAAACTAAAAATTACAGCATTTGTGATGATCCCAGAATTTATAGCAAAAAATGAAACTGGGTGCACCCAGAAGTCCCCCAGACAGTCAGTGACAGTGACATATCTGGGCACTCCCAGGGCACTCCCAGGGCACTCCCAGGGCACTCCCACTGGGTGTGCCCAAAAACTGGGCAGGCCCAGTTGGGAGTGCCCAAATGATCTGGGTGCACCCAACTTTCCCACAGTAAAAAAAATTGGGCACACCCAACCCGCACCCACTGGGAGTGCCCAGTGGATTGGGCATGCCCAGGCTCAATACCTAAATGGTCAATTAGTTGTGTGTATGAATAGACCTACTTGGTCTGCTCAGAGGGGTAGCCTGAAGTGCATTGTTCAGCATCCTACACCTTATGAACTGATGAGTTCAGGAAGACAACAGTACAAGTTAGGCTAGCCACAGATCAACTAGTATAGTTGCCATTGTCCATTCCATGGACCACTGGACCCAGGACCAGACCGCGGACTGGACCACTTAAGGTCCAGATGTGGTCCAGTCCAGGGTCCAGCTCTCCTGCCATTTTTCTGGACCGAGCTGGACCCTGGACCAGACCTGGACCAGAAGAAATATTTGTGGGAGTTGGTTTGACATCATTACTGGCCTCAAGTTGGTTGACAAAGAAGTAGAACAGCTCTAGTGAGACCGGAAGATGTGCTTGAGCTTTGCATAGCACTGTGACATGACTACTTGCCTACACAGGGGGTCTTCCATACCATGTGAACAGGTTTTCTCAGGACTCAGGAGCAGGTCTGGTGGATACCAAGTGCCATATCCACCTTCTTTCTGAAACTTTTGAGTACAGATATACTATAGATGTACTACAAAGGCCTTTTCAAATGCATGTCTTTGTCTCAAGCATAAATAGAATTAATTCAACTTTTTCTTCTCAATTTACCAGCAGTCCAGGTCCGAGCTGAGCAGGAAAATGCAAATGGTCCGGGTTACGGTCCACTGATGTTTTGCCTGGACCGGACCTGGACCAGACCGCGGCAACTATATCAACTAGGCTCGCAGGCCACCTGTGATACTGTAGTGTTGTGGGAGTGCTTATATCGACAGAGTTTGGTTGAATCAATTCTACAGTTTGCTGGAGGTACAAGGGAGTGCGGAGAATATATAACTTTTTGTAAGAGCTAACGAAAAAGGAGTGCCAAGTTTAAACAATTGCAATAGAAAGAAAAGCTTACATAATCTTTATTCTACAACAAGACATATGTTACTTCTTTTCTACCAGTCGGATATTATGGTCCTCACAACAAGCCTGTGTTTCCTCGCTCAATGGAACATCTTTATAGAAGAACAAATCTAGAGTCTGGAGAGTGAGGATACCACATCTACAAGGATAAACTCTCCTCGCCCTATCTCTCGCCCTTGCAAACCGCGCGGAGCAGAGCAATGGGATAAAACCTCCCTCGAATACCGTTCAGGACTACATTCATTCGTCTGTTCCAGAGTCCTGAAGGAGGAGGTAAGTGCTGTTAACTGTAACCCAGTCGGCTCAACAGCGCCGTAATCATATCTTCTTCACCTCAAATCACATGGTCGTAGACGATGGCTACAACCTGGGCCGCGACTGGTTTGATCATAATGCGACTAGCGGAAACCACTGGAACAGCATGTGGTGGCGCACAGACGTAGTCTGGAACAAGAACGATCTATTGCAGCCTGGGAGAAGCGGTGAGTTCTTTTCTTTTTTTATGCCTGCGATGACAGATGGCGGCCTTCCGCCGGCAATTGTATGTCGACCATCGACGGAAAGGCGGAAGGGCAGCAGGCGTCGATAAATTTGCGCTTCACGATTCGGCGAGTTCGCGTGCATCTTGTTAAGTAATCTCCGTCCCTTGTGGCGTGAGCTCAGACGTATATCGTCTTTCTTTAGCAGCACCTTCAACCTAGGGCCACAAGCTACTTCGTGGCACCAACCTCGTACGACAGACAGTATACTCGCCATGCATACATTTAAAGATCATTTATCTGCCCAGAACCATCAATATCGTCTTCTGATACTTACGGTCCAGGCGTCAACCATGGCATTGTGCAGGATGGGCGCGTCGCCATATTCACCATCAACCGTGTCTAACTCTACCCCAGCATGTCAATCGATTGTACACAGATGATTAGAGGCCCGAGGACTCCGCTCGCCCGAGGGCTCATTACCCTGCGAGATTGTGAAGCACTTGCGCCTTTTTACAGCCTTTTTCATAAGTCCTGTGACACGTGCATGTCACGTGAAGTGAGCCGCGTCAGAGCCAAAGTGTCGAAAAATTAGAATGAATGCCTATTTTCTCTGTAAATTCTGCACAGTACCTGCTCATTAAGTACTCAAAAAAAAGGCATGGTTCTCAGGAGCAGAAATATGTAAAATAGGGAGCAATAAATTGACTGTGTAGGTGGGTGGAGATCAAACAAGTGCAGCTGGTCTGTTCTCTCACCCATTTCCACTGAGATTCAAAAATTATGGCTCCCCTACATCTATCTATAAAATTCTTTCCTGTGACTGTAAATTAAGTATATGACTATACCAACAGCTCCTGAAAGTTTGAAGCCAATCCATTCAGTATTCATGGTGCAGCAGCAACATTTGTGTTCTACTCTGCAAGACCTGTTGTGAGAAAAGGAGGGTGGAAAGAGCTTGAAGTGGAACACAAATCTTGCTGCTGGACCCTGAATACTGAATGGATTGGCTTCAAACTTTCAGGAGATGTTGATATAGTCATATACTTAATTTACAGATATAGGAAAAAAATTTATAGGTAGATGTAGGGGAGCCATAATTTTTGAATCTCGGTGGAAATGGGTGAGAGAACAGACCAGCTGCACTTGTTTGATCTCCACCCACCTACATAGTCAATTTATTACTCCCTATTTTACATATTTCTTCTCCTGAGAACCGTGCCTTTTTTTGAGTACTCAATGAGCAGGTACTGTGCAGAATTCACAGAGAAAATAGGCATTCATTCTTATGACGTACCAACGTAACAAAAAATCAACCTAACCCCCGGAGACAAAAAAAATCCCCGGAGCATGTGACATACCCCCAGAGAGCAAAATACCCCCGGAATGAGTCAACCCCCCGGAGTGAGCTATCCCCGGAATAAGTCACCCCCCGGAGTGAGCTATCCCCGGAATAAGTCACCCCCCGGAGTGAGCTATCCCCGGAATAAGTCACCCCCCGGAGTGAGCTATCCCCGGAGTGAGACACCTCCCTTAGGCTCACTTCGCATGCAAACTCAAGTTCATCTGCAAACATCGGGCACCATACATTAAAATGAGAATATATTATAGCAGACAGGTGTGCGATCAAATAGCTAACAACAATATAAGGCAAGGACGCTGAACACTATTCAAAAATCACTGATGGGGTATAAGGTGAATGAGCGAAAGGTAGGAAGCAAATGAATAGACAGGTAGAATAGAAGCAGGTATATAGGACAAGGATCGTCATTGCTTGCTCAGAAGCCTGTAGGAAAAGAATGGTTTTTGGAGAGAAACGTGTTCTAGAAAGGAAAGGAGTGGGGATTAATTATTCAGAATAGTTTCAAATATTCAATACCACGCAGTTAGCTCAGATCACAAGATCCAATGTCGCATCAGCATCCCAAGGATCCTTGAAGCTACCCAGCTCAGGTGAGCTAAAAAGAGGCCTAACTGGGCTGCCAGCATTTTTCCGAGGAGTGACAGGAGCAATAGGTGCTGTACGCAAGCTCTGATCGCTAATGATAGTACCTCTTTGTGTTGGAGGGGGAGCACGAGATGAAGAGGCAACTGGAGGTGAGTCTGCGGTGACAACAATTGGCTCTTCACCTGTAAACGAATAATACATCAAGAGATAATAGACTAGAAGTAGGCCAAGCTTACCTTTCAGCTTCCTGTGCGAGTGAAAGGTAGTTGAAGACTGATACTGCTTGACAGGGCGATTAGATAGACCTGATGCATTGTAAGTGTAAAGGGAAAGATGCAGATTAGCATATAAGTTGTTGTACGCAATTACAGAGGATATGCTAGATAAAATGAAAGCTCTCACCAGGCAGATTACGCTCTTCATCTGTCTCTACATCGATGATCTGTTTCTCCTTCAAATTGATACGCTCTATAACTGGTATCAGATCCGTCCTTAATATAAAAAAGAGAATAAAGAGGATCTTACTACGCTTAGCCAGCCGTAGCAGTCTTGGAGAAGGAGATTGGGATGAGACGCTACCATCAGAGTTGGAATCAGAACCAAGTGCTGAATGAGCACGCTTGGTGCCTAGTTTACTGCTTGATTTTCTATCTGCCTCCTTCTTCACTCGCGCAATATGACCAGGAAGCCATTTGCTATATTCATCAAGGTCAATCTCACGCCGAAGAGCTGCTCAGGTAAATATCAAAAATATGTATCAAAATTAGTTCAAAGTGTACTCACCAAGGAAGATCTTCGACTCTTTCCAGGTTGCCTTCTCACTGGTATCCTTCACATGCTTAAGAAGCGCACCATCGGGCCGCTCAGAACAAACCCTCAACGACTGACTACCCTTCTTTCGCATACAAAGCACCCAGTGCATGCTGTGGTTTATCGCCTTCTGGTCATCAGCAATGCTAGAGACGACAGGAGCTTGAAGATCCTGAAAGGTGAGAGCAGCCTCGAAAAGCTCATTGAAATGCTTCTCAACATCATCAGCTGATGCAGCACCATCAAGCTCGATACCATCGCTCAGATCCTGGAAGGACAACTGCAGTGAAACCTGCTCCAATATGTCTCCTTTATCAGGGACAGAAGGGTCTTTAAGCTCGTTTGCATCCTAAGAAAAGTATTTTGTCAGGTGTGAAAGCTTTGGTTGAGTCTAATTGACGCACCGTAAGACCACATGTCACCATTGAAATGCTTTGCACTTTGAACGTTGTTCTCATCACTTTACCATGAGACTTGGATGACTGTAAAGGCAGAGTACTATCAGGCTTGTGGTCACACTGAGGAACTGCAGTGAAACATGCCAGCGAAGTTCCCACATTCGCCTTGCCCTTCCCTTTTGAAGTCTGTAGTCTGTGTATCAGTTGTAAGCAAGCAAGCAATATATATAGAACATATGGAAGAAGTAGACCTTGCTGAGGTGTTCTTGCCCTTCAACTGGGGCCGGTAGCCCTCCATGACCTCACTGCGTGCTTTGCTCACATGGCTTTCGTCCTCATAGTCATCGTCGTCATCCAGATCCAGGCTTTGACCAGCGAGGGATTTCAAACGCCCCAGAAGTGATTTGTTGTATGAGGCCATAAATACGAGTTCTCAGTTGAAAAGTAGATGGAATGAAGCAAAAATAAGAACAAAAGATATGAAGAGAAAGGATGAAGTGTGACGCTGAAAATTTCTTTGCGGTTTGCTTATATAAAAACTTTAACGTTGAGGTCTGAGGTAAGGCTAAAACATATGCCCAGACTGTTCCCAGAGCTTCACATTGTACATGTTCGGCGAGATAACCTCTTGGTAGCCACACTTGTATTCTCCCCTTAGAAGTCTGTTTATGAGCTGAGAACAACGACGGAAGGTATGATAAGCCCGCGCGTGCTCTACGAGAGTATCATAAATCCGCGTGCTGTGAGGAAGCCAGAATGCATTTCCAGGAGCGAGTTCGTTGAAGAAGTATAATTCTTGCTCCTGCAGCGAAGTCAGCACTATTCTGACACGCCTCGACAACATACTTAGCTCGCCGATCTTTCGGTGATCACGCTTGGTAGCCTCAGCTAGGAAGAGCTTGTACTCCGAGAGTTGCTTTCTGTCAGGGAACGATATGCCGTAGAGGCGTTGCAGAGAGTCATTGTTCGAGTCTCCCAGGAAGAAAGAGGACGAGTTCTATACCAAAGCTCAGTTCAAGTCCAAGCTGAAATGAGTTTCACGTACCTTGGTGAGCATGAAGGCCTTGATCCTTCCAATATGTGGAATGTGAGGACCAACGCACAAGTCTATCACTGGACCGCATCGATAAACCATCGTCGACGTACCGTCAGGGACTTTCATCTCTATGAAGTATTTCTTGTATTTATTATACTGTCCAGATATCAAGTCAGGAGCAGAACCGATGGAAAGAACCGATAGAGGCGCACCTAAAACATGTCCAGCAGCTTCTCCTTTGAGACCACCAGCCGTTCGAATTTCTGGCGATCCTTCATGACGCTCTCGGCCAACTTGTCAGGATCGCAACGTCTGGATCGCAATGCAGACGAATTGCAGCGGAGCGTCAGTGTCGCATAGTGCAGTGACGGGGATATTCACGTACGCCGCCTCCCGCATGGTTCGCGCATCGACTCGCGGGTTGGTCACAACAAGCAGATGCAGCTCCTTGAACGGGCGCGTGATGCAGTTTGTAAAGTTACCAGGTGTGAATCGGCCGGCAATCGCTTGTGCACCAGTGTACGCCGTGAACTTGAGGACAGCGCGCTGACCATAGGGACCGGCAGAGACGGCAAACATCGTGCGGGTTCGCGTTCGAACGCGTTCGAAACGAGTGCATTGCCTGCGCGTGCATAACTGCTCCGTCCGCATGCAAGGAGTGTGCCCCGAGAAATACAGTGCTCGCCTGGCTAATGACGGAACCGAGAGCGGGAAGTAGCAAGTACATGCAGGGTATGTTAGCAGTTGTGAGCACGGATAGTAGATGTTCGCCCTCCAACATTGGTCGTGAGGTCGACGACAACGACAGATATCTGTTTCCCATCTTCATGTGCACGAAGCAGAACTTTCTCAGCCACGGACGATCTGACAATACAAAACATTACTCAAAACCCACTCTCTTTAAGGATGAAATGAATACCAACCTTGCAAACGTGAGGATAACATCGCCATCCCTGACTTCCTGGCCTGCGGTATCTTGGATGACCTGATCTGCAATGATTATCCGATCCCGAAAGTAGTTGACCATTTGACGACATAGCAGCTTGTTTGCCTGAATCCGCGGAAAGGATTAGACGGTGGGCAACTTAATAGTAAAGGGTACATACATCTTGCTCGGACGTATCAATGTCCGAATCACTGATTTCCAGCTTCAACTGCCGAATGGCATTGCCCGTAGTCACGGCCATAGGCTGTGCTGAAACAAGGTGGTTTATTTGCGGCTTGAGGTGGGTCATGAGGTGGCGAGAGAGGGCTGTGTTAGGAGTCGAATAGTCTTGTATGACCTGGACACCAATGCATTAAGTTTTGCTACAACAGAACTTCGCGGAATACGCACAGTCTTAAATGCAAAGTAGCAATACAGTGTTCGCGCCCATGGTCTTGAAGGCAGAAACTGCGGCCCGAGACGTGCAATAGCAGGATGAATATCGCCCTTTATGCGGCTCGGAGCTTCTGGAAGACCGAAATGCGAGAATATGCGTAATCCGCGCGCCTGTGTAACTTCATCCTCACCATCACGAGTCGATTCGCTCGAGTCCTTCTCAGAGCCCCGCACTGCTGCAAAAGCGTGCTGCTGGATCCAGTCTGTGAAGTACAGCTGCCACATTGACGGTGCAGGCTTTGGCGGGTGCAGCTCCCAGGCTCTCTGGAGGATGAGGAACACAAGGCAATGTCCTTCTAGGACAACGGCTCCTGCGAGTGTGCATGTGGAGCACGCGGACATGTGTAAGTGCGGCGAGGGTGTCTGTGCACTCAGTGCGCATTCTTGTGGTGTACTGTCACCTCCGGGTCCACGGAAATCTCTGTGAGTTGGTACATTTTAGTTTTCTATTCTTTCTAGCTGATTTCGGTGGTACACACATACTGCAAGGCAACTCAGCCTATGACGTCGGGCTCAAAACCACAGTGTCACTGTGGTTTTGAGCCCGACGTCATAGGCCAAGCCGCTCATCACATTGGCTGCTGCAAATAGACCGGCAAAAGCATGCGGCCGCTATCAAAGATTGATGCCAAGCCCGGCCTGCCCGGATGGAAGGCAAAAATACCGCAAATTTCTGAGGATGTCCGACAGAGTGTGAGTGCTTTTCTTCAACGTACTCTTGCTCTTTATAACTTACAGACTCTTTTTGGCTCTTGCATTTCAGGCACATATATTACCGTTGATAAATTTTTAAGTTCTTTAAATCCACATGGCAATTAAATGTCTCAGGCCCCTTTCACATATTGTTTGCATTTCACATCAACACGAGGAAACCTGCTGTCCACCATATAGCTAGGTAGCACAAGCCTCTCGCTCCCTCTCTTCCTATCCAACCTTTAGTACTATTACTCTGGCTGTTGAGTCGTCTTTCTTGTGTGAACACCTTTCATAGAAAAAATTGTCACATTTCCTTCTGAGGTTAGTTTCTTACTGTATATTCTTGATTGTTATTAATTTATTTAATTGCAGAGCAATTGAGCAAGTTCAAGACGACGCTGTGTGCAAAATCCTCCTGTCAAAATATTTCTCTTTTTAATAGCTTGCTTACTTATAGTTGGTCTCACCAATGGATTACACTACTGAAGGTATGTTTTTGTATAGCGTCATTGTTAACAGTGCTTACATTTGTTAATTTTAAGAATTAAGTCATCTGGTGTTTCGTAAGTTATCAATTAATCATCTTTGTATAATAACTAAAGTACAATTAAGCTGAAGACATGGAACATATGTCAACAGACCTTGAGCAGGACTTTGGAGGCTTTGATCTACATATCAATGAGACGCTAAGTCCAGCTCCTGGTATATACTCTAGTCTATATTATTTGATTTTGTCATTCTGACTAGTATTAAAGATATGAGCACAGACTATCCTGTGCAGATGGAGAACCTACATGAAACAGTTCTACAAGATTTAAACAGAGACAACACGATACGTATGTAATATGCTTTATTATTTTGCATTTAATAATTAATTTCTGTTTAGCGCCAAACTTTCCATTTCGTTTCCCTTCTGGCTTTGGACATGAACTTCCTACAACTCTACCCATGCCACCACTTCGTGACCCACGCCTACCATCCTTCCTTCGCTATGAGCATCATGAGCTCTGGCCATACGGTGTTGCTCTCGTCTATGAAGCGGATCCAAAGCACCTTTTTGAGAATAAGGATTTCTTTAATAGCTTATGCACTCCTCAAGTTTCCAATGACGAGGCTGTTTTAGCAGCTGGATATGTGCTACTCCAGAGCCGAATGGCAATCTTCTGTCGTAACACTACTGGCAGCGGCCTTCCTAAAGATGACGTCATCAAGATATGGCTTTACACTCGTGAGGATCTTGAAACTTTACCAGGATTGGCAGATACTATTCGAGAACTTGAGAAGGTTCGGGATGATATTGTAGGTGATTTAGCAGAACTGGATGGCACGAGAAAGGGCGGTGTTGCTTTTGAAAGGCAACTAGGATGATGCAATGATACAAAGCAAGGACCTCGCTGCTATGCGCTTTCAACAACCATTGAGGTCTCGAGACATATTCACCATCCTGCTCATAACGTACGCTGTCCTCCTCCTTCAAGCCAGGCAGAGACAGACTCTAGTCTGGAGCTTGCTAAACATTTTAATTATGTTTGTCAAATATTTTCGACTATCTTAGAAAGTATATTCTGACTTATTATATTACATTTAGTATACAGGACAGCTCGCATGTACAGCACTCTCGAATGGGTCTCCTTCACAAGTTGAGCTTCAGAAGCTTCGGGCTCAATTATACAATACACCTTTGATAGGCCACCCTTGGAATGTTGGATTCTATGACGCAAATCAACTTAATATTGCAGGAGCAGTGCCATTCGACTCTGCAGTGACAGACATGAGTAGCGACCTTGGTAACGCTGGAGAGTTTCATTGTGACCTACGTGATGATCGGTCATCATATACAGCCATGACATCATTCAGTCACCTCCCGCCTACACCACGATTTCACCCTGGATATTTTTTTTGTCCAGAGCAAGGTGTCGCAATTACTCTTAACAACTTCACTGTCATGTGCTTCTCTGGTCTACATCGTCATGGAGGGAGTCCTCCTCGACCTCTTGAAGCCTGCTCGGAGGAAATTCTGAAGCAAGCCGTACGTCTCACGGCAATAACGTATCCAGTACAGGCTGTGAAGGAAGGAAATGTAGCATCCTGCTTAGGACCATCTAGCTCTCATCACTCTGTCGAGCTCAATAGGAGTATGATGACGACAATTCCAGACTCAGCTAGGCTAAATTTTGCCCATCATTCGTACGCTATCATGGAGCCACAATCTGCACGACAGTATTTTTCTAGAGCGCTCCTTCAGCTCATTCAAGGCCTTTGCCATCAGCTACCTGAGGATCGCAGAATATACATCGACCCTGATCGCTTTCTCAGTGACACATTATACACATTGGATTCTAGTGGCCAACGTCAGCCACTTCCCAGTTGGCCTTATGCACAAGGTGGCGTACTCGAGAGAGAAGGATTCTTGGAGGATACAAAATGGCATATTGCTGAGACAGACAGAGCTGCATCTATGCTCATCCCTTCTCAGCTGAAGCCAGACATGTTTACCTCAGATCAAGACAATGAGAATGAAGGCGATTTCGCAGATTCAGGTCAAAGGGAAAAAGGAAAGGGAAAGGGAAAGAAGCGTTTGTATTTTTTTATTCTTATTTGTAGGCTCACAGTCTACCGACAACGATGGACGAATATCCAAGCGTCGCACTTGAGCATTTTTCTTGGAAGAGCTTTCCTACCATCGCCTGGATAATGACTCGCTGTCAAAGTTCAAGGACTATATACGTGAACCTATTATGGACCTTGATACTCGCAAGCATGCCTCAATCCTCATCTCACTCTGCGATGCAATGGATGATGAGTTTTACATTCATCCCAGCCTTCAGCAGATAGCGACTGCAAAGCAGAGCTGGGCCGAATTTTATTCGGTTAAGCAAACTTCAAATTCATTGCAACTCTACATCCGAGTTAATGCTGCTCGCCATCTCTTCTCATATTTTTTGTTATATTCCTGGATCACGGAGTCATTTCATGGCCAGGCCATGGTTGCTTTTAAAGCTCTGCATCACATTCCCTTGAACGAGGATGACAAATCGCTTGAGGTCCCACCATGGATTACGTGTCTTGTTTCCCAGATAGATGCAGTATACCGCAAGAATCAGACTGGGAAAAAATCCATTAATATCACAGATATTCTCTCCACCGACAATAACTCCTCTCCTATGCAGTTCAAGTTCACCATTCGACGTGCATATCTTCTTGGAGATGAGCTTCAATCAGCCGTGATCGAGGACTGCAAATCTGCTATGGCATTGTGGTTTGGGTTGAAGGACGCACAAAAACTACAGACTTCTGGACGATCAGTCAGTACTTCTGTTACTGATAGCGCAAGCCAACTTTGGATTCTCAGAGGAGAGTTCCTCAAGCGTCTCATACAGGAAGCAAAGAGCACCGCTATTCTTTTTGTCGAGGACGTTGCGGAGGGGTTTAACAGCATCTGTCCTTATGTTTTTCCTTCCGTTGCTGGTGCAGATCTTGACGAATTCAGCAGAAAGGTCAACGCCGCATTGCTTATAAACTCCAAACTGTGTGCTACCCTTCCATTGATCCTCGAACTCCTTGCCAACTTTTCTACAGAATTCAAATCTTATGCACCATTCTACGACTCGCTCCACACTATGGGTGAAGATACTGGCACTTTTCCAGAAGGTCCTACCAGACTATCCTCTCATCATTCATCACCTACATCTGGCAGCGTATCCATTCTAGGTCGAGCAGCAGAAAAAGTTATCGAGTTTGTAACCACACTCGAACCGTTACTATCGGCCGATACTAGATTGGGTTCTCAGAATGCGTTATGCGCATGGGTTATTCAAAAGGGGCTTGATGGCCATTCACCCTTCCGAGAGCATGCTCCCTCACATCTTGCTTTCACTTCTGCTTTAGCTCAGATGCCAAACAGAGCGACATTTATGCGATCCAAGGCTGGTCTCTTTACGCTTCTCATATTTCGTGGAGTCACATTTAACAGTCAGCTACTCCTGGACAATCAGCGATGCCAATTAATCTTTCAAAGTCTTCAGGACTGGGAACAGTTTCGTAATGGCCTACGCGATGCCGAGGTAGATGACAACTACATCTGTAGGAAGAACGCATATGGGGCATGCATTGCAGGTCGAAGTGCTGATCTCGCTTCCGAATACTGGCAAAAAAGTGATGGATGGAGCGAATGGATTGGCTCAAATAGTAAAAGGTCATTCAAGCATGCAATGGAATACTTAAAAGGTCGCTTCTCTCAGGTTCTGCTTTCAGATCTCTTCAAATCTTTATATACTAATATTTATTTATTTATGCTCACAGATTGGATCTCTGATCAGCATCCTTATTGCAATGGATCTTGTTTACGAGGATGTTATCGAAATGCCTACCATCAAGGAATTTTCTCACTTTGTCTATGGAGTTGACAAAGGTGCTTTTAGAGGTTTGGAAAAACTGCACCTTTTATCGGAGAAGCGACACAGAGCGATAGAAGATTGTAACACCTTTGAGTCACTATATGCAAAGGTTCATGATGATCTCACATCTTCTGATAGACTTCACTTGGTGCCCGATGTATTTCACTTTGAGCACACAATGTGTAAGATTTCAAAGGTGCTTCACAAGTCAAATCATTCCCCCTTCAAAGTATAATATGTTCTATATGTCTATTTTTGTCGCATAGACTTTCTGCTTTTCTGATAACTTTCATGATTGTATGTCAGCATTCTACTTACCATCAAATGTTTTCCGCTTCATACAATGATATATTATTTAATTTTTTTGTTCTTCTTCTGATTAGCTCGCTATATTCCCATGACTTCTATATTCCCATGGCTTCATACTCCTGTGCCCGAATCATCAAATCCAATGCCCTCACCCAAAGTTTGGCTTTTGGTAACCAAATTCCTTCTGGTAACTCTACGGTTATCTGTCTTCTTTTCCCAACCTTTAACATTTCAGCCTCGGGATAGTGATCATCCTGCCATTCCTCTTGCTTTACGCCATAACCATCTGGAATGAAGCCCTGTTGAGTAAGATGAATAAGCCCAAGAAAGAAAGTTCTTTCGGTATCTTCGAGTGCAAATGGAGAGACTGTTTGGGCGACCTCCACAGCATCATGAGCTACATTCGGGGTATCAGCAGCTTCTGGTTCGTCATGCCATTCATCCTGGCTATCACTCTCGTCTTCAGGATGCCCCGCTCCATGTTGTCCAGGCCTTCGGAGTCGCTCTCTGCCATAGACGCCATAGAGATCCTCGATTTCTTGAATGGAGAGCCCGTCACAGTCCTCATCATAAAGACCATTCTCGACCATGCCGAGCAGCCGTATATCCTTTAGAAGACATCAGTTAAAAGTTATACATTATGTAACTATACTTTACCTTGGGACTTTGATTATTAGTTTCACGACCACTGATTGGATGAGCATTCCATTCTTTCTGGAACTTTTCACAGTCTTCATTAATCTCTGGAAGGAATAGCTTCTGGAGCAGCCAGACATGCTGAGCATTGTCGACATCAAGGTGGTGGATATCTTCAAGCCGATGAAAAAAGGCTCTCCATCGGCGAACAAACTGACTTCCCACTTCAACCCAAAGGCGTTCAATTCTAGTATTTCTTGTTGATCTGTTTTCTATAAGATAAGCTTAATTATTAAATGTGAGCTGGCAGAAAACTTACGATCCCCAGATAAAGGATGCACGTTGCTTTCCTCGTAAGAGCACCATAAGAACAGCGACATCAATATTCTCTCCTCCACGATCTCCTCGCAATCTAGAGGGTATGCCATACTCCCCTATTGCCTTGAAGAATAGATCTGAAACTGTAGATGAAGTATTGTTATTGCTTGCTCGAAGGCCAGTGATCTATACAATTTAAAACAACGTCAGCACATACAACAATACTCATTCTCTCTTTTAAACTTGCCGTTCGACAGTACCCATCTATAAACCCATGGATCACAATACCCCATCTATAAACCCATGGATCACAATACCCCATCGGATCAGCTTGTGATGACCATCGCAGTGCCACAGATAGTTTGGCCGAGTAGACTTATATTTACGTCTGCGAATGTGTCTACGATTGCGCAGAACCTGACCAATCCCATCGACCCGAGCAAGTGAGCTAATCACCTTCCATCTCTGTACTCTGATACCATTTGCTCGAAGGAAGGCAGTGACATAACGGATCCCTGCATTAGGGCGTAAGGCTTTGAATTTCTTGATCAGGTAATCGAGTTCATTGCTGGTAATATTCGAAAAGAACTTCTTGATATTGTATAGCTTTCGATAGTTGCGCACGGTATTGGCATGTGTTCCAATGAGGTTAGAAAGGCATGCATCAGAAATATTTCTGCTGGATGCCATTGCCTCCTTTAAAAACCTCTTATCGATGACTTTACGTGGTCGGCCCCTTCGAGATGTATGCACCGTTGTAACTGGCTGAACAACTATAGTGCTAAGGCCCTCTCTTGTCTCATGATAAGTTACTTGTATCTCTATTTTAGCATAAAGGTTTACTAACCTAGTATTACCAGCTCTAGCTGCCTCTAGGAGTGCGATAAGTGTGTCTCCAAACAACTTTGAAGCAGCTTCGACCCATGCTATTGGGATCCCTTCGTTCTCTGACTGTGACTCCAAAGCCTCTAGGAAAGGTATCACATCCTTCACGATCACATCAACATGGATTTGGTATCGCAGAGGATCTAACTGCTGAAGGGCCAAGATCTGATGTGCTCTGTCGAAAGTCTGCTGAAGAGCGTTGTGGACTTCTACCACATTAGCTGAGTAAGCTGAGCCATCTAACCGTTCAGGCAGCTGAGAAAATTCCATTGATGCTCTATGTCATAGAAGAAGCTCAGATGTTAGATTTAAGGCTGATGGTAAGTAGAGGTCGGTATACGCTAAGTACATGCTTACATAAAAAGGCAACTCGAACATGCGTCAACTTCACATCTTTACTTTTCTGTCGTCTTTCTTGACTTTCTTTATGGCTTCTGAGTCAACAGAAACATCTTCTACAAACAATGGATCAACGACAAGCATAGCTAATGCTAGAAACATTCAAACTCATCCAGAGTATTTCTATGAGGATGGAAACCTTTTCATCACGGTACTTGAAATTTTCTTGTATAGTCGACTAAAGCTCTGACTGCTTCTTTCACAGGCACCTTCTACTTTAGATAATGGAAAATGGGTGCTGTTTTGCATTCACAAGGGTTTCCTTGCTCAGAAGTCTGAGTTCTTCAGTGATATGTTTCGCTTGCCTGGTAGGAATGAGGAGGGGGTCGTTATGGATGGTTCGACAAAGGATATGCCTCTAGAATTTCCTGATACGTCAGCTGAAGAGCTGGGGCATCTTTTTGACAAGATGTTTGGCTAGTAAGCTATTATAAACATTCTTCTGCAGCTTTAGATGCTAATATTATTTTTTAGCTGGAAGCAGGGTCCATACGAAACACAGATGCTCATAGATGTCTTGAAGCTATCTACCATTTATCTTATCCCTGACCTCCGTCATTGGTCAATCCTACACTTGGATGAGGCTTCTATCCCACATGCCCTCCGATACAACTTGGCTATCAAATATCGCGTCTCTTCATGGTTTGACCGCGCACTGGTCTCTCTCATCCATACTCCGCTGGTTCGCCTCACCCACTTGGATATTCAATTAATTGGATATGATGTGTTTGTGCTACTTGCGAAGGTCAGGGAGCGGATCGCATATGAGCGGAAACTCATTGCGGCAAAATCACCAACCTTGACGCATGCCGCAAGCTGCACATCTCCCGAGAAGTGTAAGCAAGTTTGGAGTGAAGCATGGTGGAATCAGGTAGCGTGAAAGATACTTCACTTTGACCCAGATAAGGAGATGTCATTGGAGCAGGTCAAGGATTTGGTACCATCGCTCAAGCTGCAGGGAATGACGCCAGAATGTAGGGCAGGAGTACATGCTCTTCTGGATTCAGGATTAGGGAGAGAGCTTAGATTAGTTACTTCAGCTGTCCTGTCACAACGGATATGTGTACAAGCTAATGAATGGGCACCCTAAAGAAATGTTATTTGTACTTTTTTACACGCACAAAAGATTGATCAACTCATGTGATGATTTTATGTGTCATGTGATTTATACTCCGGGGTACTTAGTTACTCCTCCGGGGCATTTTACTAGATCCTCACATCACGTGATGCAAACTATCTTTTCCGGGTGACAGTTCAGCAAAACTGTTATAATTCCATCTCATCTGGGGGGTAACTTAAAAATCTCACAAAAATAAAACCCATCCCCGGACCTAGGAAAAGTCACATGATGATATTTTTAACCCTTTATGGTAGGATATTCCTCATTTGGGATTTCTCAATCACATGTCTATACATCCGGGGGGTAGGTTGATTTTTTGTTATGTTGGTACGTCATACATTCTAATTTTTCGACACTTTGGCTCTGACGCGGCTCACTTCACGTGACATGCACGTGTCGCAGGACTTATGAAAAAGGCTGTAAGTTAAGCTTATGACACACTTGTATACCCATACATTTTCACATCTCCTCCGTTCGTGTTTATCGCATCTGACAATTGGATCTGTGTCTATACTTACGACTCCGGAATGTTCCTTACGCCGAGCGGTCGGTGCAGGAAGTGTTCCTATTTATTTGTTATAGTATATTATTTTTGTCCCTAGCTTCGCTATCTAGCTTTTGACTTGAGCTCGTAGTATTTTCTCTGCTGAAACTATCGTGTGCTGCATGATCAGACATGATTCAAAGGTGTACAAATCTGAGAACCTGACAAAGGCTGCGGCCTCTATGAGATGCATTCCAGTTCACTACATAGATGTAATGCATGGAGATCAATTTCATATATCGGAACTGTATTGAGAGCTTATGAGATTGTCCTTATAAGGAGGCGGAAGTGGCGAAACAGCAGTTGGACTGGAGAGCAAGCTACGAAGTAAGGTGAATGTACAAAAAATAAGCAAATGAGTTGAAAGGGATCGTAATATCAACTGGCTTGTCCATACCTCGCATGATTATCATTCTTCCCTATTCTCAGTCAAAGCATCCTCATCTTCCTCCTCCGTCAAGGCATCCTCATCTTCATCCTCCTCCTGTTCACACTCGAGAAGTAGCTGGATCTTTTTTTCCGCACAGAACGCTTGCGTCTCTGGAAGCTCTGGAAGTGGAAAATCCATGGATGTAAACGAGAATGCACGCAAGTTGGGGAGGACTTTAAGGAAGCTAATAAACCTCGCATCCCAATCCCCGGCCGCCAGATGTTCCCTGATCTCATAGCAGAACAAAGTTAAAGAATCGATCGTTTTCGGGAGTAAGGAAGCCACATCTGCACGGATAAACTCTTCGGCGGGTCCTGAGATTTCCCCCTGCAAAATGCGCAAGGCAGAACAATGGGATAAAACCTCCCTTGCACAGCGTTCGAAAGCATGTCCGCTAGCCGGAAAATTGACGGTCAGCTCTTGGAGTCGAGGCAGGGAAGGTTGTAAAAATCGAAAGCTAAATTCTTCTGGCCAAATTCGCCAAAACCCCATCGAGAGTTTCTTTATTCTGTACTCCCCATGCGTCCGAAACAGCCAGGGAAGATACGGCCAGAACTCCATACCCTCCGTGATATCGATATCTATGAGAGAAGGGCTAGGTGCCTTGTTTTGAATTGAAATTGGAATTTCCGTCTCGGTGAAAGTCTCTGACGTTCTTATATTCAGCTTCAACGACGTTAAAGACGGCATTCTTGTTATGGCTTCCCATAATATGAAAGGCTTGTGACAACCTCGGACCGTCAAAGACTTGAGACATTTTAGTTCGCCAAGGCTAAGAATTACTTCATCGGCATGCTGACAGAAGTAAGGGGAGAGGGGGGGAGGGTCATTTGACCTGTGGAAAACATCGATGGAAAGCACAGTGATGTTGGGGACATGTTGTGGAATGGATTTGAGGAGAAACAAAACATCCTTTTGACTGTATCCATCGTCAGAGTTCGTAAATGTCATCTGGCGCGTCCAAGGGCCAAGAAGCGGGCTGCGCAGAGCAGAATATAGGCTTGTCCACCCATACACCGATACAAAACCTCGAAGTACTCGCTGCGCAGGAGCTGTCCACGTCCGATGCACGAGACTTGCTGTTTTCAAGTCCTTGCATGGCAAGAACCTAACGACCCCTCCGGCCCTCCAATAGCGCTCATCGGCACTTCCGTGAAGCGATATGAACGACCGAGCCGATACCCTCCAGAGAGCATCCTCCGCTAGCGTCTTCATGACGTGGTCCATGATCTCTTCCGGAACGTTAGCAGCTGGTGTGGTTGAGTTCGAAGGCAACGGAATGGATCGGAGGCGTGCTACTTGTCGGCGGCCTTCTGCGATGTGAAATAAGATATCCCCGCCGCTCGCAAATGTAATCTGATCCGTCCTAAATCTGGTGTCTCGCAGTAGTGCGTCAAGTTCGTCTACCATGCGAGATCCCATTTCGGAACGTAGGGAATAAGGCAAAAAGTCGACCCAGGCGTTGTATTTGATGCGCCTTCGTGACTCGATAGAATAGTGTTGCGGTCCTGGTTGACTCCTACTCTCGGTGTGAAGCAGATCATCCTCATCCTCGCTGATTTCCAGATAGGTTTTACACTTGTCGTCTCGAAGACGTTTGAGAAGCTCATCGAAGACCGATAACCGCAGACGGGGGATCCCCCACCTGCTTTCTCCAACTCCAAAGACGAAAGTCGCCAGCAAAGCATCCGTCTCGGTATTCAGTCGGACGCAAGTCTTTGTCTCGGCATCAACAAAGTAGTGACCACCTACAAAGCAAGATTCGGCCTCCATAGTATGAAGTCGATGGATTCTTCAGGTCAGGAATTTAAGACGCACGTAGTCATCGAACACGGTGGTTGAATTACTTGAAAACTTGATGGGAAACGCCGTTACTTTGGTACTGTTTGTGTTCGTGCACGTGAGCATATTCAAACCTCCGAGTCAGACACTCCCATTACGCCCTTCATAATAACCCTCAGGATCAAAGAGGATGTTGGTCATATAAATTGACTTGAATATATCTCTCATCGTATCCAATGAATCGTCAGTCGAGTTGTCTTGGAACCTTGACCAGCGTGATTCAAATGTGCAGTTTATGATCGAGAGTAACTTGAATTATAGAGAATAGACAAGAAAGGTTGTGTCCGCAACAAGGTCCTTCGAATGGAAGTCCAGTGGGAACTTTCTGAGCTTTTATTCCAGTACAAGCTGTATGCGCTCGATCAACTGATCCTGCTGCGTGAACGCATGACAATGGATGAGCATCGGCAATGGAATGCTCTATTGAGCTGCATCTATCTCGGCACCACCGATGGCTTGACCACTGTCATTCCTGACATACGGAAGCCGATAAGGGAGTACTGGGGAGAACAATTGGACGACGGCTCCGTCGAGGCCCTTTTCCTCATTCTGAAGGTGTGGCCTGGCTTCCCCACGAGTGTAGGTGCCAGTGTGAAGGACTTCTGTCCCTTGATCTCATTCTACATTGAGACCTTCATTTGATATTTCAATCGCATTCCCTCTATGCACTGTAACATTCCCGTCTCGCTGCTGTAGCACCACTCATTATTGGATAGGATACATTGTAATTATATGGCATAGTTCTTCATGTATTTAATGCAATTGTAGTTATACAACATAGTTCTTCAGGTATTTTAATGCAATTATACTTTCCATGTAATACTTGCAGAGATGCTTATAAGCATTGTATATAACCACCAAAGTCTTGCACAAGTATATGAGATGCTCACAAAACTTACGCCTTGCTTATTATGGAAGTGACAGACTTTCCAGCACATTACATTTGCATGAAACATATGTACAACTATTTCATGCCCTTATATCCTTGTGGAAAGTCTTAAATTACCCTTACAACCTTGCACAATTATTATGCACGCTTATAAGCCTTTAGGAAGCCTTGTCATCCCATTAAAGCTACATATCACCTAATTTAGTCTGGTCCGATCATTACTGCGTCATTATCATTCCCAAAAGCATATATCATTTGATGCAAAATTTTGTGATGCCAGACGGTCAAATTTCTCCCACTCCCAATATGCCCCTTCATAAAAACCCTCAGGATCAAAGAGGATGTTGGTACTATAAATTGACTTGAATCCATCTTCCATCGTGTCCAGTCGGGTGACTTGCCTTGGAACCTTGACCAGTGCGATTTAACTGTGCAGTTTATGACAGAAAGTAATTCAAAGAGAATAGACAAGAAAGGTTGTGTCCATTGAGCAATGCATCCTCCTGTTCTACTTATGTCGATTTCATGCAGTCGTGCGTTGCTCTAAATTCTACATAAAAGGCCTGTCCATCAGAATCGCTTAGAAAAACTATAAGGGATCGATTTTGCAGACTCGGAGACTGGGTGAAACAACTACCATGTATATGGGAGAAACAAGCCAAGAAGTAAGCGTACAAGAGATTGGAGAAAATGTTTCGCAGGGCCTGTCCATGACCCATAAAATTTACAATCTTACTGCTCGAGTAGTGTTAGTCGTATCTTATAGTAAGCGCAGAAAGCTTGGGTCTCTGGAAGTGGAAAGGAAATGGGTGTGATAGAGAACGCACGTAGATTGGGGAATACATTGATCAAATTAAAAAACCTTATGTCCCATTCTTGAGTGGGCAGATTTTCCTGGAGCAATAACCCGGGTTTCCTTATCCTATAGTCTCCATGCGGCAAGAAAAGCCAAGGTAAACATTGCCCTAGAGTCCTGCTATATGTGATATCAATCTCGGAGAGTGTGCTAGGTGCTCGATTTTGGAGTGATGCAGGAACCTGCGCCTCTTCATACGAACAAATTCCCGTTGTCATAAGCTTCAGCGACTTCAAAGACGGCATCCGAGTAATGGCTTCCCAGAGCACGGAAGGGCTGTGGCAGTCATGAATTGTCAAACACTCAAGACACTTCAAGCCTCCAAGGCTGAGAATGGCTTCATCAGCATGCCGGAAGTATTCTCCTGGCTCATGACCTCCATAAAGGGAAAGTACGACGATATTAGGGAAATATCGTGGAAGAGACCTGAGAAGAAAGAAGGCATCCCCACGCCTATCTTCATCGCCCTATTCTGTAACTGCCATTTGGCGCGTCCAAGGACAGACAAGCGGACTGCAAAAAGCGGTGTACAAGCCTGTACTCCCGGTCACTTCCACCAAGCTTCGAAGCGCTCTCTGTGCAGGAGCTGTCCATGTCCGATGAACGAGACTCGCTGATTTCAGATCCTTGGATGGCAAGAATTTGACGTGCTCCACGTGTGTAACACGCTGTGTCCTTGTCGGTGCACCCCACTGTGCGTCGTCCGCTATTACTATCATGATAAGGTCCAGGAGTTCTTCCGGAATGTTAGCGGCTGGTGCATTCGACTCTGAAGTTGTTGGAATGGATAGAGAACGTAATAGTTGACGGTGACCGTCTGTGATGTACAAGAGGAAATCTTCGCTACTTGCAAGTGTAACCTGATCCGTTATAAATCTAGGGTCTCGGAGTAGTGCGAGAAGGGCATCAATTGCGCCTGGTGACAGTCGATCAAGCATAAAGGCATTCAAAAGCACGTCTGTCTCTGTTCTAGACCTGATGTGCATCTGAGCCTCGACGCCGACAGGTTTCTTGTTTTCTAAAAAGCCTGCTATGACTTTCATAATGCGTCGAACACCATAATGATGTTTGCGTCGCCTCTGATTGGCTTGAATGGGGATGTCATCGCTGCCTTTCAATGTGATTTGATCTGCTCTGAATCTTGGATCTCGGAGTAGCTCGAGAAGCTCGTCGAAGAGGGTTAACATTATTCGTGGACGCCCTTCTCTACCAAACGCGAAGGCAGCCAGCAACTTGAAGGCATCCGTCTCAGTTTCGGATTGGATGTGGGTCTTTGCGGCGGTGTCAGTATCAACGAAGTATTGGCCCTCTACAGAGCCAGGTAGAAACTGCATGTTCTGATGAGTGATAGAGTAGAGAATAAGCAAATAGTTTTTGAGGTTCAGAAAATCGAACACGTAGTCATCGAAGAGATTGAGCTACCTTTCTGGTTGAAAATTTCATACAAAATGCTTTGCTTTGGTGCTGTTTGTCTTTGTGCACGTGAGCATATTTCTCAATTGGTCAGGTAGGTCATTATTCTCCTTAAAATAATCCTCATCGTAAGTAAAGTAAGTAAATGTATTCTGACCCTAGGGACACCCTGTTCTGAAATACTGACAGGCTATGAAGATGTCAGTTTAATTTTTGGTATCCGATCACAACGTTTTGCCATCCGCTTACTGAATACCTCAGCCTAATACCGGTGTCCGCACAAAACACTTGAGGATTTGGAAGTGAAGAGAAAGAGCGTTCGATGTTGATCACCTATAACCCGGATGAGCATTCAAGAAATTAGAGTAAACTTGCTCTGCACAATTTGAAGAAGTAGATCCTCGCTACTTTCCCCCGTCGGCTGATTCGTTGGATTAGTTTGAAAGGGCTGTCAAAGATTGCCAGTACAGGTGGTATTATACGATGCCGTCCTCCTCCAATATGAACGAATCGTCGGTCTGTCTCCAGTCTTAAGGATGGCTTTATACCGGGGTTGGAGAAATGTTGATGTTTAGGCTCAGCAGCGCTCAATATACTCTCCATAGCTTGTCGAGCAATCGACATGTCATCGGAGTCTGCAGATTAAATTATCGACTTCAGCTGGACTTCTACAGCGTGAAGCTTACCTGATGGTGAGTGCCCTTCAAAAAAAGCACTTGGTTCAGCGTCCCATATCATATGAGTCGACGAGTTCAGGAACACAACACTCAGGCTGGCCGCACAGCGAGCGTAACATCTTCAAGTCAACGCATCAGTGATCATTCCTGTACTCCCGATTGGACACAGACACCAATACTCAAATATCAGGTGGTTGGAAGAGAACAACATAAGAAAAAAGGATTTATCCTGCCGTTCATTGACAGCTGAGTGACGATACGAGGTTGAATGTGAACATCCAAATCAAGCCATATCTAAACCACCAAGATTGCATGTCACTTGTAAGACTGAAATGTTATGGGTGAGATTAGATCTTGCAGAGCTTCGTTGAACCAGTTCTACAGTCTGCTAGAGGTACAAGGGAGCGCGGGAAATGTAACTTGTAAGAGCTAACGAAAAGGTATTAACAACTTGAAACGGTGCCGTAGAAAGGATGGCTTACATAATCTGCATTCTACAACAGTGTCAATGTACCTTTTTCCCTACCTTCCGCTGTACGGTACTAGCCGGATATCATGGACCTCACAATAAGCCTGGGTTTCCTCGTTCAATGGAGCATCACTATAGCAGAACAAATCTAGAGTCTCGATCGTTTTGGGGAGTAAGGATACCTCATCTGCAAGGATAAGCTCTTCGGGCCCTGCGTCTCGCCCTTGCAAACCACGCAGAGCAGAGCAATGGGGTAGAACCTTCCTCAAGTCAGAACCACATGATCGTAGACGATGGCTACAACCTGGGCTGCGACTGGCTTGATCATAATGCGACTAGCGGCAGTCACTGGAACAGCATGTGGTGGCACGCAGACGTAGTCTGGAACGAGAACGATCTATTGCAGCCTGGGAGAAGCGGTGAGTTTTTTTTTTTTCTTTTTTTTTTCCTGCGATGACAGATGGCGGCCTTCCGCCGGCGATTGTATGTCGACCATCGACGGAAGGGCGGAAGGGCAGCAGGCGTCGATAAATTTGCACTTCACGATTCCGCGAGTTCGCGTGCATCTTGTTAAGTAATCTCCGCCCTTTGTGGCGTGAGCTCAGAGACGTATATCGTCTTTCTTTAGCAGTATCTTCAACCTAGGCCACGCGCTGCTTCGTGGCACCAACCTCGTACGACAGACAGTATACCCGCCATGCATGCGTTTAAAGGTCATTTATCTGCCCGGAACCATCAATATCGTCTTCAGATACTTACGGTCCAGGCGTCAATCATGGCATTGCACAGGACGGGCACATCGCCATTCTCACCGTCGACCGTGTCTAACTCTACCCCAGCATGTCAATCGATTGTACACAGATGATTAGAGGCCCGAGGACTCCGCTCGCCCGAGGGCTCATCACCCTGCGGAATTGCGAAGCAATCGTACTTTTTTAAGTTAAACTTACGGCCGCTCATGACGCACTTGTATACCCTGCATACATCTTAACATCTCCTCCATTCGTCTTGATCGCATTTGACAGTTAGATGTGTTTCTATACCTACGATTCCGGAATGTTCCTTACTTCGAGCGGGCGGTGCAGGAAATGTTCCTATTTATTTGTTTATAGTGTATTTTTGTCCCTACCTTTGCGAGCTCGTAGCATTATCTCCGCTGAAGCTATTGTATGTCGCTCCGTATTGTGGTTCTAATATGAATGTTACTATCTTTACCCGGGTTCAGTGACTAGAATCGCTAGGTCTGTTGCTCTATCTAGGACTTCTACCAGTGTGATTCAATTGTGCTATGCTTGGTCAGGCATGATTTAAAGCGCACAAATTAGAAAGACTAACAAAGGTTGCGGCCTCTAGGTAATAATGTATTCTAGTTATAATACGTGGGGATTATTTTACAGTTCGGGGATCACGGTGAAGCCTATGACATTGTCTTTTTGAAAGGGTAGAACAGCAGTTGAACTGGAGAGCGAGCTACGAAGTAAAGGTGGACTACAAAAATAAGCAAAAGGGTTGAAAGGGATTGTAATATCAAGTAGCTTGACCATGCTTCGCACGATTGTCATTCTTTCCGCTCGAGAAGCGTTAGTTGGATCTTATGGTCCGCACAGAACGCTCGTGTCTCTGGAAGTGGAAAGGAGATGGATGCAAACGAGAATGCATGCAAGTTGGGGAAGACTTTAAGGAAGTTAATAAACCTCGCGTCCCAATCTCCGGCCTCCAGATGTTCCCTGATCTCATAACAGGACAGAGTTAAAGACTCGATCGTTTTCGGGAGTAAGGAAGCCACATCTGCATTGATAAACCCTTCGGCGTACACTAAGACTCGCCCTTGCAAAACGCGCAGGGCAGAGCAATGGGATAAAACCTCCCTTGCATAACGTTCGAAATCACGTCCGCTCAACGGGGCGGTGATGGTCAGCTCTTCGAGTCGAGGCAGGGAAGGTTGTAAAAATCGAAGGCTAAACTCTCCTGGCCATTTTAAAAACCCCGTCGAGAGTTTCCTTATCCTGTACTCCCCGTGCGTCCGAAACAGCCAGGGAAGACACGGCCAGAACTCCATACCCTGCGTGATATCGATATCTATGAGAGAAGGGCTAGGTGCCTTGTTTTGAATCGAAATTGGAATCTCCGTCTCGGTGAAAATCCGTGTCCCTCCTGTCATCAGCTTCAACGATGTTAGAGACGGCATCCTTGTGATGGCTTCCCATAATATGAAAGGCTTGCGACAACCCACGACCGTCAAAGACTTGAGACGCTTTAGTTCGCCAAGGCTGAGAATTGCTTCATCGGCATGCTGACAGGAGTAATGATGTTTTGACTGGTAATCAAGATTGATGCAAAGCACAACAATGTTGGGGAAATATTGTGGAAATGATTTGAGGAGAAAGAAAACATCCCCTCGTCTGTCTTCCTTGTCCGAGTCCGTGAATTCTATCTGGCGCGTCCAAGTGCCAAGAAGCGGGCTGTGCAGAGCAGAATATAGGCCTGTGCTCCCATACACCTCTACAAAACTTCGAAGTACTCGCTGCGCAGGAGCTGTCCACGTCCGATGCACGAGACTTGCTGTTTTCAAGTCCTTGCATGGCAAGAACCTAACGACCCCTCCGGCCCTCCAATAGCGCTCATCGGCACTTCCGTGAAGCGATATGAACGACCGAGCCGATACCCTCCAGAGAGCATCCTCCGCTAGCGTCTTCATGACGTTGTCCATGATCTCTTCCGGGACGTTAGCAGCTGGTGCGGTTGAGTTCGAAGGCAACGGAATGGATCGGAGGCGTGCTACCTGTCGGCGGCCTTCTGCGATGTGAAATAAGATGTCCCCGCCGCTCGCAAACGTAATCTGATTTGTCCTAAATCTGGTGTCTCGCAGTAGTGCGAGAAGTTCGCTGACCATGTGCGATTCCATCTGAGGACGTAGATTCCCGGCAACCACGAAGACAGCTAACATTTTATGTGTCCTGTCGGGCGCGCATGCTAGGATGGAGTTATTGTGGCATCCTGGCAATATTCCGTATCTCCGGGCATAAGTGAGAACGTCGTCGCAGTTCTTCAGAGTAATTCTATCGGCTTTGAACTTGGGGTCCCGGAGTATTTTGAGAACATCGTCGAAGACGGATAAAGCTATCCGAGGGCCTCTTTTCCTCTTTTTCCCGCCAAACACGAAGGCAGCCAGTAAAGCATCTGTTTCGGTTTCCAGCCGGACGCGAGTCCTTGCTTCGGTGTCGATGAAGTACTGACCCTCAGCGGAGCCAGGCGTTCCCTGCATGGTCTGATGAGCGATAGGATGGCTTGGAAAAAAAAGCGACTGATTTCTGAGGTCCAGAAAACTGAAGATGCAGCCATCAAACGAAAACGTAATACGCCCCGTGATTTCTGATTTACATCGCCTCTTGACCTTCAACCACCACCATCTCACTCGTGGGAAAGTGGCGGACTCCACCAGTGCCCTCTGTGCCTCTCCCCTCCCTCTCCTCTGCGGGGTGTACGCAGACGACAGGACCTACCGGCCCCCTGACGAGGTACAACATCGTCGCGATCCTGGGCAAGACACTAAACTGCCCACCGGTCGCCTTTCGTGCTTGCGGCCTCCCCCTACCCACCCAAGGGCCCCAACCCCTCTGGCCCCGTGGCCCTTCATGGGTCTGACCCCTAGCTTGTACCGGGGTCTCAACTCCCACGGACCCCAGACCCACCCTCCAGCAAATGCGGTTTGGTACCCGCAACCGGCCTTACCCCAGGTCACATGACTCCTGACACCCTAATGTCAGGTGACCCCCCCTACACACCCCTGGCACAACAGCCGGGCTTGCCCTCCCCCCGCATGCCACTGTTTGCAGGTCATCCCACCAGGCGATCACTTCCTGTCCCAAGCACGACGACAAAAACTGCTCTCCGGACCACCGTGCCCCGGGCACCGGACTGACGACCCGACCCAGGACACCGGACCCCACTCAGCATTATTGCACGCACCCCCCCACGCCCCGCGTGCCTACACAGGTGCCCAAGCCCACCCACCTGGAGACAAGCCACTATCGTTTGCGATTGCAGTGGCCTTGGTGACCAGTAGGATGGCATTAGTTTAGCTATCTGAATGTCTTGCTCCCACCGTCTTCCCCTCTGTCATATGAGTGGCCTGACGATACCCCCCTCTCTGGCCTATGGCCCCCCAAATCCATACCGTGGACGATTAGTCGAGTAGTTTACGGTGTCCACCCTATGTGGACCGCGCATTTGTAACTAAACAGTGGCTGACGCGCGTAATAAATGCATTCAAAAAAAAAAAAAAAAAGATTTCTGATTTAGGCCCCGTGACAGATCTGCGTGCCCCGTGACAGATCCGTGCGCCCCGTGACAGATCCGCGCACCCCGTGACATATGATTTAGGCCCCGTGCACTTTGTTACTGGCCCCGCTCCTAACCTTTGAGCTAATAACTCAAGAACGGCTGGGCGCATCGCAGTGATATGGGTACCAATCGAAAGCTATTGATGAGTAGAGTACAGGAAAATTAAGGGTACATAGAAATTCATCCTAATTAGGAAGTTATGAGTAGAACACTCCTGAGCAACACCGCCCAGGTCAGCAACTTGTAATGAGACAACCACAGCATGTACAGCAATTACAAGACATGTTCTGGAGAGGTGGTGATGCTAGTAATGAGGGAAAAATAATGAATTGTTACCACATACAGTGATTTGCCCACGAGAGAGTGCCAAAGGAATAGCAGGCTTGTGCAGCTGCCGCCTGGCCGCCTAGATCTAATTTTGACTCCTGAGGCGACACAGACATGTAAATTAGATAGATGAGAGTCATATAATACCATGTATGTATTTTTAATTCTGCCAAAATCAATAGTTGTAATACTATAATACTAACAATGCAGGGGCAGGACGTTGTGAGATCACGTGATGTAAAGACCCGCGCGTGCGGGTCATGACATTGACGCGCGAGGGAAAAGTGTCGATCATATACACGGGATGCAATTCCTGTGCACAGAGCGTCGATCATAAAGTGCTTCCAGTAAAGAAATTACATTATATTATGTGCAATGTCCATGTAATGCAATGTGAACTAGATATACATGTATTGATATATACCGAGTGAGGAAGAGAATGGAAAATTAAAAGAAAAGGAAAACAACAGTAAGAAAATTACGAGAGTAATGAGACAGCATGTCCAGCAGTTGGTTGAGCAAGGGGATCCCTCACACAGCACTGGCTTGATAAATCCAGCAAACAGGTAGAAAGTTCACCTACAACAATTTCATTGTCATTGAGGATGTTGGGCAGTGAGTCCGTCATGAGAGCAATGATAAACACAGGATCCTTCAAGGAATTGAAAGCTGGCTTTTGGATTGCAATCTACAAGAGTAAAAAGTATTTAGAGGTGAATAGTAAACAGTCAGAGAAGAAATCGCACCTCTATTATGAGTATGCCAATGGAATACATGTCTGATGCAGTGGTTGGACTAATTTCTTCAAGAATCAGCTCTGGCGCCGTCCAACGGTTGCATCCAGCCTCAAAAGGCTCTTCATCGGATACTTCTGTGAGCCTAGTAGAACGACCAAAATCTGACAGTAGTGGCTGCCATGTATCAGAGAGCAAAATATTTTCCTGCAGAAGGACATAAATGAATAGAAAACGATGGAGGAGGTTTGGCAAACGTACTGCGTGAATGTCGCCGTGAGAGATACCATTGTCGTGCAAGTACTGAAGCGCACAACAGCACCCTTTAATCTATGAAAAGTGAAGATGAACAGCTTAATGGGAAGTGAAGAAGATGAGAAAAGAAGAGGACGTACTATATTGGCTAGTTGCACGAAACGCGGTTGGAGTAGCAGCCTGCAGGAGCCATTGTGCATGAACGGAGAGACCATAGAAGGGAAGGGCAGGTCATTCGGGATAGATATCCCTAAGAAAGGGAGGATGTTCGGATGACTAAGGGAGCTCCATATTTCAATCTCCCTTTCGACTATCTAACAGGATGCATATATTCAAGTCAGTGAGACACGAATTGGAAGCAGCAGTGAGTTAAACAGACGCATACCTTCTGGGTGCGCATTACGTTTTGTTTGCCTCGAAGAAGGACCACCTTCACAGCGAGTTTGCCCATAGTGGACGTCGCGATGAGGTTAATGTCAGCGTAGCCACCTCCACGAAGGAAAGACATGGAGCTGTCAAGAACCTCGTCCGTTCGACGCTGAGGAAGCCTTACGCTGTTGGGTAGGTGAACTGTACCACAAGTATATCTCGAGCGCACTTGGTGGCTTGTCGGGTTTCCGTGTCTTGCAACATGTCCAGGCTGTTGACGTAGCTGCATATAACCAATTGCAGCAGATGTACAATGAGAATAGCATGGTGAGTCATTTTTTGTGCCTCGAGTTGCATACACATTGATTCTCTACATGTCTTTTTCAAAAGTGGGCTCCCAGATCAATGGTGGCAGACAACATTCATAAACGACACATCGCATTTCATTCTTCAACATCTATCAACAGAGCTTTGGATCGTCCACCCATTGTAACACCCCGAGTGCTTTCTTTTGATAATTCTCTCAAAGACTCACAGTTGAAAAATGCTAAGATCGAAATGAAGAACTCATCATCAGACTCCTTCCTTACTGCGCCTTCATTCTCATCTGATTCGTTTCAGACTGCACAAAGGCATTCCTCCACACCTTCTGCTCTCGGTGAACCATTTGTCCTTCGAACACCCATCAAGCCTCCTCCCCCCTCACAACTTAACAGCTCTTCAGGCCTCTATAATGCGTTGACGGAGCCCCTTGCTCCGCAACTTTGAAGAGAGGTGTGTCTCGTGCTTGTCCTTTTTATCCACAACTCAGCAGTTGTCTGGCCGATAGCTTCAGCATAAAATACGTCTTTCAACGGCATCTCCCCAACGCAGACCAAAATACAAACTGAAACCTGCACATGGAAGGCAGATTTCTTATCATGCAGACAAGCTTTCTAGCTTGCACTCGAAGGACTTGGTGAGCAGTGATGCTTTGTGCCAATTCGCTGCTCTCCTGTCCCAATGTCTTGGGCTGAAGTTGGTCTTCATGTCAACATTTTTCATGTCACAGCTGTGCCAACAAGGCTACGAAGCTGTTTCCAGACCATTTGGCAAAACAAAGGTATTTATTTCTCACATTTTGCATGACTGCGTCTCATACTTTCAAACTCTTATCAGACAAGACTGTTTGATGGCAGCATCAGAAAAATGTTCTGCCCTGTGTCACAACCTCTTATGGAGCACAGGACCAAAGGTCGCAAGAGTAGTGGGAGCCATTGGAGCCTTTGTGTCATCGATTTTGAGAAGCAGCAGATCCAGTATTGGAATAGCATTTCAAGTGCTGCTTTTGATGACTCTAAAGTGATTGAAGCGGTATGTTTTTTACTTAAAATGTGCTTTTCTGGCTTATAAGACATTTATGTGCTTGTAGGAAATTCGTAAATACCTTTGTAGACGTTGGTCTGCTGAGAAACACCCCGACTCCCTTCCTTCCAAATGGAGTTTTGTAATGATGAAGGCAAGTTTCATTCTGTCCCTCATTTTCAGTACGTCTTTACCTCCTCATTGCTTCAGTCGAATTTGCAGAACAATGGCTATGACTGTGGTGTTTTTGTCATGGCCAACATGCTGTCTATTGCTATGGACCTTCCTCTCTTCTCTCAAGACCATATGGGGGGCTTGCAGCAGCATTTTACTCTTCAGCTCCTTCGAAAAACAATATTCCTCCCTGAATACAACTTGGCCAGGATTTCTCACGACGAACAGCCTAAGCCTTCAACTGCAAGCCCCCAGCCCACCAGTTCTCCATTTCATATCACCTTCCGTCTCAACACATTAAGCCCATCAACTCCTCACACTCCAAAAATCGACTGCAAGTCGATTACCAGCGAGGAAGATATTCATGCAGCTGCCTCTCTTCTCGAACTTGCAACAACGCCGTGTTCGGAGGCCACTGACTTTGCTGAAGTAGAAGAAATGGAGGAGCTCAACTTGCAGGACACACAGAATGTTCATTTCACCTCAAAAGCATCAGTTAGGACATATACAACGCTCTCCAGGTAAGAAGATTTTCCATTACTGTCTGCCCTTCTTTCCGACCATTTATTGTGATAAACAGAACTTCTGCCGTGAGGGACCTTCAATCCTCAGATGAGACTCTCCTCGGTTCCAAGGAATAGAATAGATAATGATACAGACACTTCCAGCCAACTATCATTGCTTGTCTACTTATTTGGTCTTTCTCTGAACGCTGCACTTCCAGCACATAAGTATACCTATTTTACTTGTCATATGAAACTCAATGACATATTTGTACTGGCTGCAATACTACCTGTGTGTCATTTGACAATTTGCTTCATTTCTGAGTCCCTTAGCACACTAACAAATGAGGGCAGCTCCATGCCAGTCTCTGTGTGCAGGAATTGCATCCCGATGTCATGACCCGCACACGCGGTCTTTACATCACGTGATCTCACAACGTCCTGCCCCTGCATTGTTAGTATTATAGTATTATAACTATTGATTTTGGCAGAATTAAAAATACATACATGGTATTATATGACTCTCATCTATCTAATTTACATGTCTGTGTCACCTCAAGAGTCAAAATTAGATCTAGGTGGCCAGGCGGCAGCTGCACAAGCCTGCTATTCCTTTGGCACTCTCTCGTGGGGAATCACTGTATGTGGTAACAATTCATTATTTTTCCCTCATTACTAGCATCACCACCTCTCCAGAACATGTCTTAATATTGCTGTACATGCTGTGGTTGTCTCATTACAAGTTGCTGACCTGGGCGGTGTTGCTCAGGAGTGTTCTACTCATAACTTCCTAATTAGGATGAATTTCTATGTACCCTTAATTTTCCTGTACTCTACTCATCAATAGCTTTCGATTGGTACCCATATCACTGCGATGCGCCCAGCCGTTCTTGAGTTATTAGCTCAAAGGTTAGGAGCGGGGCCAGTAACAAAGTGCACGGGGCCTAAATCATATGTCACGGGGTGCGCGGATCTGTCACGGGGCGCACGGATCTGTCACGGGGCACGCAGATCTGTCACGGGGCCTAAATCAGAAATCACGGGGCGTATTACCACACGCGCCATCAAAGAGTGAGCCACCCTTTTCATTTCCATTTGTTTGGTGCTGTTTGCACGTGCGCAGATCGCCGAGGGGACCAACTTGAAGGAAGCTCGGATTGACCTGCTTTCTCCCGTTCTCCTCGAACGCACCATGCATTCATCCGAAGAGTCCAATCCTGGAGTATGTGAATATTATTTCTCTCAATGAAATACTCGTACCTGGTCTATTGACACCACTTGTAAACATAATTCCATTTCCTTGATACGTCTGGTGACTTTGGTCGGTATGCTAAAGGTAAAATCGCAACATCGGCAACTGCTAATTCGAATTGTTCCAGTCTGTTATCGTGCTACACACAGAAAGTCGGGGATTTTGGAAATGGATAGAGCATATGTCGAATCTTGAATATCTGTAATTCGGACGACCGATCGAGAAACTGAGGGCATGGTATTACCAGCTTTGAAAAGTCAGTGAACTCAAACATCTTGGCTCTTCCATAAGATTTGAGCTCGATGTTCTTAACTGAAGTATGAGAAGGGAGAACAACAAGTTTCTAGGGAAAAGCATATGTTCAGATATTCCGCTCAATTTTAAGGTGTGTAAGACTGAGCAATAGTATAGAGTCACTGGTATGATGATTTCGGGCTGGCGACCCGTCACATTTGAATGTAATAGACAGCATTTCGAGTGAAGTAACAAGGATTTCAAGTGACCGAAATTACTTTCATTCATCGCGACATATGACTCACAAATGAAAAGCTTGTCCCAGAATATAATATTATGATCTGGAGTTTGGCTTTTGAGACTCCGTCCTTTCATCGCCAATCCAAGAAGGTAGGTAGGTAGGTAGGTAGGTAGGTAGGTAGGTAGGGGAACTGCTTTTTTTTCGCCCTCACAAACCTTTATTATTTCAGAGAAGGCACGCTTCACTGCGGCGTCAGGCGGCTACGCAAAGCCCATAAGACGTGCAGTCAAAGATCGTCGAGCGCTTGAAGTGTTTTAAATTGCCGAGGCATGGGACTGTTTTATCAGCATATATGTACATAGGTCCAAACGTTTTGTATCGAACGCGGATGGAGAGCTCAATGAATCCAGGAGCAACGCATGGAGGAGATAGAAGACATCGTTATGTCATTTTCATCATCCCGCTCCCCGAACTTTAAACACTGTGTCTAGGGTCCGATAAACAGGCTGTGATGCGCATAGAAAACGCCAATGCTCCTACATACATTCACGGCAATTCGAAGGGTCCATGTTCGATGTACGAGGCTAGCAGATCTGAGGTCTGTTGAGGGTGAACAAAATGTGCTCATTCTGGTTCCGGCTTCCATCAGCAGCATCAAGCGAGCGTCACTCGCTAGCATGCACATGATATGGTTCAGTGCTAATTCTGCGAGGGTGACAGCAGTTATGCTTGCATTCGTAATTTTCGACAGGGATCGAATATGTGCGACTTGACGCCTCCTTTCCACGAACTGGAGAAGAAGGTTTCCACTGTTGTCGAGCGTGACTTCGTTTGATATGAATCTGGAATCGCAAAATGGTCGAATAGGTCATCGAAGAGGGCCAACTGTATCGTATGGCGCCGTCCTCCTTCAAGTAAAAAAGGAAGACAACAATACGCCAGAGTCCATCTCCAGTTTGACGCGTGCCTTTCAAGTCGAAGATTAGCAACTTTTCGCAGAAATTGATGTATTCTCCATAGCTCATCCTGCGATAGCTGGGAGGAAGTCGGTGGATGAGTCTCGATGTGGTCGTGGTTCAAGAGCTTGAAGTAGAGATAGCGGCGCTTTGCTGCGACTCGCAAACCCAGTCAAATTAAACACGTTTCTTCTTTCGTACGTGATCGTAGATCTAATCTTTAGTTGGCAAAAATCCGCTATAGCACAGCTATGTTATTGAGAAGCAGCTGCACATCGATACATAGAAACCAATGAAGGGTAAATCACCTGTTATTACTTGTTATATCAGTTTGGGGGGAAATAATCCGCCAAATTATCTTGAAAATCCTTGATCCTTCTGACCAGTACTTTTCTCACTTCTTTCTTGCATTCGTGATGCATGACGCTGGCCTGATAGACAGAGATATGAGCACTTTCGATGAGCCAAGAAGATATGGCATGGACGAACCTGTCCCCAAGGACCCCAATGATCAATTGCAGAAAGAATAACCTTTAGCTTTTCTCCCACATCTGTGAGTTCGAGCTTCGTGACAGAAGCGCTCGTAATGCTCTCTTCCCAGAACGCCTGCCAGCTCAGTTTGCATGTATGTTGGTTCCATGCGACGCATGACGGTGCGTGTGTGAATTCGGGAGCGGGCTCTGCCTGAATGTCGAACCACTTCCTTGTGAGATTGTAGTGACCCACAAGCACGCGAAGCTTTGTGCGTTGTGCTAGACGGGTCTCAGGAGCGTCCCAGAAGGCAGGTCCGCGCGCCAACGCCGCGAAGTGCGCAATGCCTACGAGGACTCGTACAGACGGGCGAACTGAGCCCGGAATCGCGTCCGACTCAAGCTCGTCGCAAAGGCTCAGTGCAAGGGCGAGACAGGCGGGGGATGTGGCAAGCCGTTGTTGCAGCGTGCCCACTGCTGTTCTAAGCAAGCGTTCGTGCTGGCAGAGGCATGCGAGGCGAATTACACGGGTAAGCTCTTCACGATGTGCTGGACTTGTTTCGTTAAAGGGAAATGGTCGTCGTGAGACGCTTGCCTGGAGTGCGTCGCAGGCCCAGTTCTCTAGTGACTTGAAGGAGTACTTGTTTGCAACCTTGGCTATGTCGAGTAGTTTAGGAAAGTCAGACTGCATCTCGAAAAGAGCTTTGAGCTCGTGCGGCCTGGAAAAAAGAGTGTACACCAAGTTAGCTATTATCAAAAGATATAGAAGACCCGCTTACATGGCATACATCGCCCAGAGGAAATTTCGAAACTCACTAACCGTATCCCCACTTAATACTATAGGATCGCGATCAGACTTCCCTTCCGACTTCAGCTCTCCTTGGGGAAGCGTGAACAGAGATGAAAACGACGATGCGTCGCGCGACATGATGGTTCGATGTACCTAACCGTTGATAAGTATCATGCTAGGTGAAACATTACCAGAAACGAAGCTCATTGTACATTGAACAAAGTGTTTTCAACCAGAATTACACAGCTGCCGTCGGCGAAATAGTACTTCCCATCGCGAGTTGCGCTATTCACACCAGTGCCTGCCTCAGTGACCACAAGCGATTCGGATTTAATATCTGCCAGTTCTTTCGCCACCGACTCGATGCCATCAGAACTGGACAATCTAGAACGTTTCCTTCGTGGTTCAGATTCCTCTGCTTGAAACGACTTGTTAGGTGGTTCGTTCGCCATATGAGCCCAGGAGGAAGCAGATGAGAAAGATAGATATAGATTCTGACCTCACGAATATGCAATCACGTGACCAGTAAAATTACAGTCAATGGACTTGGCGAGGTCTGACTCTATTAACCTCTTTACAGAAGATGGACGACTTCCTAGAGAGACCAACATCGAGTGTACCCATAAACAACCAAGAAACTCCAGATGATGCAGGACAATCGTCGGACGAAGACGACGGTGGGCCAGACTGGACTAAACTATCTGCTCTCGCCTCTTTGAGCTCGAGCAAACCGGCCATCCCGAAGCGCGGTGACAAGGAGTTCGAACCTGCGGGCGGCGTCGATGGAGGTGGAACAGGCACGAATCTGCAACAACATAAGCTCGAGCGTGTGCGATCGGCGATGTTCAGCGCGCTTGATGTTGAACGGACAGTGTCCAGGTATGTTTACAATAATATCTTGGCTGCAGTCAGTCTTTCTCATGTCCCGTTCTAGCAAGGTAGCTAGCTACGCTGTCTGGTGTCCCGAGATCTCTCGAGCGCGCGTTTTGAGTGCTAGGGGCAACTTTCTTAGTACCATGGGACACAATGTACCTCGCGACGTGCGCATATCCGTCCCCATTGGGTCACAAGAACAAAATAAGGCAGAGAAAGTCGTAGAATTCCTTCCTGAAGAAGCACTGTATCTCGTCGAACGTGGCAACATGTTCTGCTGGTCTCAAATCGATGATGTGACGGCCGACGAGGGAACGCCCATGACTGTCCAACAAGCATATGCTGAAATGATCGGCAAGGAGAATCTGACCCTAGAACGCTATCAAGTGAGTTTACTTCTTTATCTCGAGTCATATTCTTTTTGAGAATGTGTGAAGAGAAAGATAAACGAGCCTGTATCTAGGTATATGCTTACCTAAAACGTCTCGGGTACACCGTCACCCGTGCCCGTGCACCGGATCCCTTTTACACCACTGCGCTTCCACTATCCCGTCCCCCCAAATATAATGGCCCAGGAGTATTTGCTCGCATATTAGACACTTTCTTGTCTCCCTTTAGAAGATGGTACGGTCGTCAAACTCCGGGGATTGACCGGTGGAGACCTCTGAAAATCGGCGGTTTTGTTCATAGCTTCCTCTCATACTGTGAGTTATCCTTGAATGCTCAGCGAATGAGTGCAATAGTCTGACTTACATCATAGCCTCCATTTTCTCTGCACTACGATTTATACCTTCTGGATATACACAGCCGCTCCCTCCCCTTCCTCCGGCACAGCAGTCTTCGCCGTATGAGGTCTTCTTCCATCTCTACAAGCCCGTGACGCAATACCGCAAGACGGCCCCACCTCCGCCCGATTACTCTGTTATTGTCGTCGAGTGAGTTGCCCGATCTCCGATGTGAAGATGTACTTACTGACACGCTCTGTGAAGTGGGCGAAGAACGCCGATGCCTACACTTCATGAGCTCTGTACACTTTTCGAGCAGCTTCCCGAGCTCCCGCCACCAACTCCGCGAAAACGATTCGGACAAGCCCAGCAGAAGGGTTCATCCGTGAAGAAGGACGTGAAGCCTCAGAATCAAGCACAGGCACCCGTCGCGCCTCCACTATCTTTGTACGCTCGAATATGCAACCTCTTACGGCGCCTCTTCCTCCTCGGCTGGGTTGCAGATGACAAAAGCAAGCCACCAACGGTCCCCCCGCGTCGCCCGAACCCGTTCCAGATATTGAAGATGGGAAAGAAGATGATCGTGGTCGCTGCCGTGGATGCAGGCATGATTAGCTTCTTTCGTTTTTGTCAGGGTTCATTTGATGAATGGCCTATGGTTTAAATGAGCGTACGCCCGATGTTGGCCTCTCCTTAAGAGTCAAGCTTGCGCAATACTGGCGTGTACAGGCGATGTCTCTTGTTTCTGCTGGTAAATGCGAGATGCGGATCCATAGGTCTTATATTACATATATAGTGTATACTTTATGATGCTGGCTGTTGTTGTACCTCAGATCTCATTCAAAAACGGTTTTGGTTAGTTGCGGAACAACAAACGGAGATCTGCACGCGGTTATCTTATCAGTACTAATGTTTACCAAGTTGATGGCGTCAGCGGCGGCTTCGTATTCGCACATCCATGGTCACCGTTCCCAAGCCTTCTTGTCTCCCACCGTCGCCATATCTAGCAGTAGTCGTGCACCATGCCATTCGAGTCATTCAAGCTCAACGATGGAAATGAGGTGGGTTGCGACTCAAGAGGCGCGTCGTAGGAAATCTGGAATGAGTTTGAATCCCTAGATACCTGGAATTGCGTTCGGCACGGGTTCTTCGATGAGAGGGACAGTAAGTAGGGCTCTTGAGTCTAACAAGTGATGACTGACAAGACTTGCTGTGATAGGACGTAACGGAATATGTAGAACAAGCTCTTGAGAAGGGCTTCTCACACATCGACACAGCGCAGTGTACGTCAAGATGCAGTCCTCTCTCCTTCTCCCCCCTTTCCCCTTTTCCGACTTCAAAGGGTACTTACGAGTGACGTAAACTAGTATATGGAACTGAGCAGTTCGTCGGTGATGCCATCCGGGAGGAGGGACTCCAACGGGAGGACGTCTTCGTAACGACCAAATACGGACGCGGGAAGGTCAGCGAGGCTATTCAAGCCAGTCTCCAGAATGTGAGCGTCTTCGCCACACTCGTTGGAGAAAGGTCGCTGATGACACTGTTTCATATTGGTGTTTGAATATGCAGCTCGGTCTCAAGCAGGTCGACTTGTACCTGATCCATTCGCCGAACTCCCTTGATGGAACAGTTGAGAATACGTGGCGCGAGTTTGAAAAGATCAAGGACGCCGGATTAGCGAAGTATGTGCTGAAGTCCTCATCATCTGTTGTTACTCTGAACTTGTTTGCAAAAAAAAAGGAGCATCGGGGTCAGCAACTTCTCTGTACAACAGCTGCAGGAACTTCAGAAAATAGCGAGGATTCAGCCTAGCGTCAACCAGGTTTGCAAGCCAGTCTCAGCTCGACCTTAACCCTCCATTCAACTCCTCTCGTGTGACCCCCTAGATCCGCTTTCACCCATACAATTGGGCCGAGAACAAGGCACTCGTAGAGTACTCTGCAAAGCAAGGCATCGTCATCGAGGCATACAGCTCCCTCACGTACGCCAGTCTCCTGTTCTTTGATTGTACTATAGTGTCCTAAGCTTATTTACGTACACTCTCGACCGTTTTGAATGTACTTGGAACAGACCCATAACGAAGACGCCCGGTGGACCCGTAGACCCGGTGCTTAAAACGATCGGGCTTCGCCTTGGAGCCTCTCCGGCACAAGTCATCTTTGCGTGGGTGAAGAGCAAGGGAGTCGTCATCGTTACGTAGGCGCCCATTTCTCTGCGCTTCGCTGATAGGTAGCATCTGAGACGAATAAATCAAACAGCACGACAAGCAAGAAAGAGCGCCTTGACGAGTATCTTGCCGTGGGTGACCTCCGTACGTTTCTCTCTTCTTGTTGACCCGTTTTACCGATTATCTCACACGGCCTTACCCCTGCTCTGTATAGCTGAGCTTACTGACGCAGAGATCACTGCTATTGAAGAAGCTGGCGCGAAGGGCGCATCGAAACCGTCGGTAAAAAGAACACGACGTGTGTTCGCCGTACTTGCTGCTGGTGCATTGTTCTGCGGCATGCGCTGGCTGTGCAGGGCTTAAGGTTTGCGTAGTAACTTTTGTATAAGGGTTTATGATCATAACGCTCGGACGGTTGTATAAATAAAATGACGTACCAGCTTGCGTGTACCGGTAGTAGTTGATTCAAGGTCCAGTTCGAAGAGAATTGCAAAGGGCGGATCCCTCTTGAAAACTCCCAATGACCAAGTACTTTGTTACTTGAAGATACTTGCTATATAAGAGAGCTTTACGGACAAGGCTGTGAGATTGACCTTGTTACTGATTTCATTTACGACCTAAATATCGATTCGCAAGCAGGTCGTGTGAGACATAGTGCGTATTTGCATTCGAGGCGATGTTTATTTAAAGCCGCTTATTCTGTCGCCAGCGCGAGGGCCCTGACGGGACAAACTAATAGAAGACAGAGAAGTAGTAAGTCGAGCTCCATTCGAAGACCTTCCCAGGTCCATCTGCATTTCGTGTACTAATTAGTATATAGCGAAAAATCGAACAAGAAAACAACATGACGCACAAATTTGGTCCACACCCCACTCCGGCGTGTTGATAGCATCGATGTACCCCTCCTGCTCGAGAGCGACGCCAGCCCACGACGTGTAGTTCACCGTTGGCCCGCCGTGAACGACTTTTCGCGGGATGTTCAGTCCGTAAGCAGTGTACACTTGCACGGCTGGTTGGTTTGTCGTTACTTCCAGTCTATGGGGCGCAAGTCAGAATACAGTCAAGGAAGGAAATGTAATGAGAGGTTGAGATTGACGCACCGGATTCCGGAGAGCTCGCTCCAGAGCGAGACACCAGACGAGTGACTCTCGTTCTTGTTATAAATCCAGCAATTATCGTATCCTATACAGCCTATGTATCATTTTGTCGTGCATCAATCAGTTTATGCCGCAGGCTGAACGACAATAAGAAGACTTGCCCGGTCCACAGTAGTTAATAGTCTCGTTCCAGCGCGCACCGATCTTCTGTGCCGTCCGGAAGTCAAATGCGGTCCCTTGGACGTCAATGAAGTCTCCGGTTGGAATGGCGATTGAGTCGGTAGCTACGACCTTCGCACCGTAGACGCGAAGCGTATGATCAAGGATGTTCTCGCTTCCTTGTTGAAATGCATCCAGGTTCCTTTGACATGTTGAATAACTCAGGATACAAGCCAGTGAAGAGTGGGGCAAAAAAATACCAATAGATATGCTGAGTTGTCATGATAGGCGTCAGCTGCGTCGCCGCCGCATGAACGCTTGTCTTCAAAATGCCGCCGGACTCAACGCTATGCGTTGCCTGTATTCAATCACGACAAATATCACTAGCCTGAAATAGTAAGTACGCACAAAGACAGTGACATTGCCCGGAAATCCTTCGTCTGCTGCGTCAAAGCGCCTGTACGTGACGCTCGTCGCGCTCTTTTCGACAATCGTCCAGTTGCGGCGGTCCCAGCCGATCACTCCACCGTGTAGCGTAGACAAGCCTTCGAAGTCAGAATTAAATATATGTAAGGCGGCTGATTGCGAAAATGGCCGAGTATACCTGTGTAGTCGTTCTTCGGTGTATGGTACACGTTCGGCCCATCGGGCTGGGGGTCCTTCGTTATTGGTATAGAGAAAGTTCCTATCTAGAACGCGTAAGTATCTCGAAGCCCTCAGATGGAAAACCAGGGGAATAGGCAAGCCCACCATTCTTGATCCGGTTTGCATATCTGAGCAGCGTATAATTTCTTATCCGACCTTTAATTTTCTTGTTCGATTTCAGCTTACCTTCCGACAACTGCATTGAACACAGGATGCACGGGGTCCGTAAGAAGCTTTGACTTCAAATGCCCTGCTCGTCAGTCTACGCGTAGAGGTCGAGAACGCAGGCCCTTATATAAGGCTAGTAAATAGACGCACATTGTCGTCGTAGCCCAGAATGACGTCCCTGGCGTTTCCGAACCTGTCTTTGACCCACAACTCGGTCATCGTCGCCCCGAAGGAGACAAACTTGGCCGTGATGGAACCGTCGGGCGTGGTGAGCGTAGTGACGTCGAAGGGCTGTTTTCGCAGAACAGCTTCAGCTTCGGCTAATGCATTTCATTAGAAGTTGAGATGCGCACCCACTCTGCTGCAATCGTAGAAGATAGGAAATCTGAAAGTATAGCTAGGACAGCCAGAAACGCCGACGTCCGTGTCATCCTGGGCTTGTCGAAGGCGGGAGCAGGAGAAGAGACTGGGACGCGCGCGCTTTTAAACATTTGCAGACCCCAGCTGACGGTCCCGCAGCGTAGATCCAGAAGAAATGACGCACAGGGCGGCCAAATATTCTTATTGCGGGAAACAGACAGCACTGAAAGAGATTCGGAAGAAAGTCACTTGATGAAGTCCTGAGGGTGAGATCATCACATGTCGTACTACACCATCAATTCCGAGTTGAACTGCGGTGATTGTTGATTATTGCTGATGCTCTCTGTAGTCATTGCTTCAAGTGCTTCAGAACAGCTGCTAGGGTCAATGTTGGTAGAAATGTCGGTAATACTTTGCTTGACGTCTCCTGAGCGCATATACAGATCCATAGATCCAGTGAAGGCTAGACGTGTTGACACCTTTCTTGTGTGAGGACATTGCGGAAAATTTCTTCTGAAAAGCTTCCCAGGAGTATGTACTGGAAATGTTTGCATTGAGAGCAAAAAGGAGATGCTTTTACGTGCATGGCGGACATACCCATACATCATATCATGCGACGGCCATACCATAAACAACAAGTCAAAGAAAAAAGAGAACGAGCCAACACGCATCTACTCCTCTTCCTCCGCGGCCTCCTCATCTTCCTCCTCCTCCTCTTCCTCCTCACGCGCTGCCTCCGCTACCGCCGTAGCAATGCGGTCCAAATCGCGCTGGCCGTCCTGCGAGATCGAGCGTCCGCCATTGTCGCTCTGCTCGAGCACGCCGATCTTCTCGAGCGACTGGCAGATCTTGCGCTGCACGCTCGCGCTCGCGTCCGCGTGGTGTGATGGCCTGTTCCCGCGCCGGTTGCGCCCGCCGTGCAGCTTGGCGAGCACGCCGACGCCGACGTGCTTGCGCAGGTAGATGTGTCGTGCGACGGCCGCTGCACGCGTTCGACAAGGTTTGTTTAGACGCTTGGTAGGATAGAATGAAATGAAGTCCACACACCGGCACGGACGTAGTACCAGTCGGGGTCGTATGGTGCGAGCTCCTTGTAGTGCCCCGTCTTCACGATGTCAACCCACGTCGGCACCTCAAGTTTGCCAGAGCGCTTCAAGTGGGCGGCATATGCACTGATGAATGCATCCGCGCTGTTGTCGTCGTCATCCACGGTTCAGATCCAAGCCAGCATCACGACCACGACCAAATCCCCAATCCCAAGAGCACCAACGCAAGTCCACGAAACGAAACGAAACGAAACGATCCCAAACAACCAATAAGCCCAAGGACAACTTAGAGAAGGAGAGACGCACCTAACATCTCGTACGCCTGGCATTTTATGGCGAGTATCGTTTGTTTTCTTGAGGGAGCGAAGGGGAATGTTGCGCGCTACAACTCGCGGACTTTTGGTCCTTTCGCTTCGAAAACTCTGTCGCGCGATTACAGGACTGAAATGGAAGGTATGACTAAGGCATTTGTGCTGTATAGTTAGGGTCTTAATTCAGATAATAGGTCCCACGCCTTACTTTCACTGCTCCTTCCCGCTTTCGGCAAGTATCATACGACTCGAGACATCCTGTCGCAGACCAGGGCTAACCAAGATATGACGATGTTCTGCTATGCCAATAAGATCTGACTGTCTGCTTGAGACCATTGCATGCTTGTGGCGGTCTTGAAGCACTAGTATTCCGTTTCGAATGAAGCTCGAGCTCCAGATCTACCTCGTTTCTCCTATCGGAAGCTCGTCACTAATATTACTTGATTACTAGCAGCTGCATTTGAGATAAAAACTTATCTCTCGTTCTACTCATGATCAGGACATCTCAGTTTCAGCTGCAGTAATCGTACAACCACTGGCAGACCAATCCTAAGTGATTGTACTTTATCTCTAGGCCGATTGAGAGAAGACAGCTGCAACCCTCATACTACGAAACGAAGCACGCGAGGCTCTGATGTCTAGAGTGAACTAGCGGCATGCTTCTTTGAAATAGCAAAGTGGGCTTTATTGGCCCCAAGGCCAGAGATATGCAATTGCTGTAGGGTCTCTTGTCTCCGACTGTTCCATGGGCCCTCTAAAATATGCAAATATGCCTTATGCGGCTGGTACAGGCTGTGCTACTTTGCGCATAGTTTGACATACCATTACACAGCGGACAGAAAGAAATTTGCGGAGCCTCTGAAATTTGTTTTCTGCCTGCTGTGCTAAGTAGTATACAGCTGCTACACTGTCATATTAACGTCCTACGACGCAGAAAAAAAAGTAGCAAAGGCTAGTAGTGCCCTAACTCCTTTTTAGTCCCTTGTATCACGGGATTGGCAGAGCAGTGTAGTGTCTGGGGCCTCCATATGGTTTTGTCAGTCTACATAGTAAGTTGCAAACCATCAAAATTGCACAGTTGTAAGTGATACAATTTATGCCAGTCCCCTATTAAAAGAGTTGGGTGTTAGGATCCCAAGTGTGCATTCTCCTTTTTCCCTTCTTTCATCATCTTCACCCTCTCCAACGTCCCTTCCCTCCCTACCCTCACCGGACTATGTCCGATGTCGCTCCTTCCACTGATGTCACCCACTTATCGATCGCGTGACCCTTGCACGCGGTCGCAGGCGACATTGTCCACTCATTAATAAGAACATTCCACGACATTCCATCACATTCCATTTCCCAGGAACATTGTCCCCTTTATAGTAGTTAGGTCTCACAGGTGCTGAGTATATAGGTAGCTCATTCACCTGTATTGTCCCTTACCCCAGCATTCTTGGAATCTACTACTGCTTGCTCTTGACAATGTCATCTGCGACACTCGTGTGTTTGACTCCTCCCCTCTTCGCTCTTGTGTCTGTGGGCATGGTGGTCGCCTGAATGGTGCCCGCTGTCATTCTCCCATGTCGCTCGACCTCTACCTACATTGTATGTGGGTATGATGGTTAAGTGATTGTTGAGTACGTGGTCGTACTCTAACATTGGGTAGGACTGGGTTAGGAGTGGTCTCTAGATCCCAAAGTACAGGCAGCAGCACATATTTTACTCAACACATGTCAGCACCCACTCCTGATCCCAAAATGTCAGATGAGATGTCAAAGAACAGCACAGGCAGTGAAGGCAGCAAGAACAAGAGAGTCAGCATCAGTCCTACCTCAAAAACAGCACAGATTACTGGTAAACATAGATATGAATTACTTGGATTCAAATTTGGACAACTTGAAGGAGAGAAAATCAGTGATCCCCAGGACACTGATACCAAGACTTGTGATGGCAAGTCCAAGTAGAGTGGGACATGGGAGGAGGGGGGGGGGGCATATGTAAGAGCTGATTGGAATCCTGGGGTTTTCCTGACCTCAATATCATTCCACAGAGCCTTAGACTACTCCAATATGTTTGTATGTTTCTACTATGAGTTTAGGGGCTGAAATTGAGTTGTATTTTGTGCTCTATAGACCAGATTGATATATGCTTGAGTCCCACAAGAACAGTCACTATTCCCTGGCCTCTCTGTCTTCAGAAAAAATTATTCTTGGCCAGATTCATGCTTTTAAATTCACCAAAGGTGAAACAGAATAAAATTGTGCTGCTCTTAAAGCTGCAGAACTAGATGGTGAAGAGGGTGAAGTAATGAACTCATTTCTGCATACTTTCCTCTCATTCTTGTTGGAATATGGAAAAACTCATAAAAATATGAATTTAGCAACTTAGATGACACAAAACAATCAGGATTTTGCTGAGATATGGTACATTTTGTGTTTTGAAGGACCCAGTGTGATGAAAACCACTCAATCATGTGTGTCTCAAGACTTGTGAAAAACATTGTAGTATCCATAGAAATAGAAGCAGGTGCTTCAAGTTTTTGTATACAGTTGCAGTGACCATCCCATGTGTGCAGAACAAAATTGTGTGACTGTAATTTACCCTGTACTTTGAAGAGCCAGCTGTCTAACTGCTGGCATGCTTCTTTGAAGAAGCAAAGTGAGGTTGATTGAACCCAGAGATACATGATTTGTTGCAATGTGTCTTTAGCCTACTCATAAATGTGCAAACATGTGTTACATTGAAGACATACTAAAACAAAATATGTTTGCCTGGTGAAACAGATCTCATCACACTCTCAAATACATTAATATATATTCTTCTGTTCTTGTATTTGGTGGATAGTTTGTTAATAAAATGTATATGCACTGAACAAAGATATCTCTAGTTTTATATATACAATCTGAGTAATATGAAAACCAAAGCAAACATATTTTAATAATGTTTCCAGTGACTGGTAAATTGGCAAAGTTGGAACCGCACAGTTGTGAATAGATTGGTGCAATTTTATGCATTCCAGGCCTTTTTAAAAGGATGGTGGTTAGGTGTGGGCTGTTCAGAACCCAACAAACACCCACTAGTACTAGCAGCAGCTCCATCATCCACATCTAACTCAGCATGTCAGCACCCACCCAAGATCCCAAGACACCAAAAGAAAGTGGTTCAAATGAACAGTCGGAGAAAACCAGCAAGAGGAAGAGTGTCAGTTTCTCAGAAAAATCAAAAGAAGGAACTGTTACATGGTCAAAAAAAGGTAAAACGACAATTGAAAGCAATGAAGTCAATACCAATTTTGATAGCAAGCCCAAGCTGAGATAGACGGGCTATGAGTAACCTTGGGTGTTATCTAGTATATGTGGCTTTTGTATGCAGTACAATGCAGTTATAGTGTGCAGTGACCGATATTTTTAGAAGATATTGTATGTCAAGTGCTCCAATCACAACACAAGAACCAAGAACAAGAAGAACAAGAATCTGTTTAAGAATGTGGGGATTTTTTGTTCACCAGGCCCCTCTCACATATGCATGTTACAAATTGAGCATAGTGAGAATCGCAAACAAAGCTCTCTTCCACCCCTAAATGTCAGTACACATCCAACGAAGGAGGGGAGGGGGGGGGGGAAATCAAGGATTCAAGCCTAGGCCTCTCCAGAATAGATATATTAGCTAGCCGACACGACAGAAACCGAAAATCGAATTTCAAGAATGGGTTTTTTGCTTTACATGATCGTGAAATGCGCACCCGCCTTCTCTTCGGAGAGGGGGGTACAAGCAAGAAATGGGACGGGAAGATGTACGGTGAACAGTACCCACACTCTCAAACACATTGATATATATTCTCCTGTTCTTGCAATTTAATGGACGGCTCGTCAATAGAATGTATATGCACTGAACAAAGATAATAATGTTTCCGGTGACTAGCGATTGGCAAAGTTAGAACCACACAGTTGTGGATGGATTGGAGCAATTTTTATGCATTCCAGGCCCTTTTTAAAAGGATGGTGGTTAGGTGTGAGCTGTTCAGAACCCCTCCCAGCAACAACAACACCCGCTAGTACAGGCAGCAGCGCAATGTCCCAGTTCTTATACAGGATGTTGTTTGAATCCGACCCCGATCCCAATACGTCGAAGGACAGCACAGGCAACAAAGACGATAAGAGCAAGGACAGCAAACGCAGCAAAGATGATAAGAGCAAGGACAGCAAACGCAGCAAACGCAGCAAGGGAAAGAGAGTCGGCTTCAGTTCCACCTCGACGGAAGCGCAGATTACTACGAAACGTGGACCGAGTGAAGGAAACCCCGGAGAAGAAGTATATGAAGCAGAGGGGGTCGGTGAACGCCGGTACATCGGTACCAAAAACCCAGATGACGAGTCAAGAAGAGTGGGACTTTGGAGGAGGGAAGGGGGGTGGGGGTGGGGGTGGGGGTGGGGGTATAAGTAAGAGCTGATTGGAACTTGGAGGTTATTAGTATCCGTAGAAATAGAAGCGGAATGCTTTCTGTATACAATTGCACTAGTACTCTCTCCCTCGTGCGTGCAGAAACAGAAGTGTGTAGTGACCGTAATTTACAGAAAATCGCATGTCTCTTGTGCCCCTTCCGCAACTTACTTTAACGTTTCACAAAGATCACGACTGCTTCATTAATATTTGGTAGGGTGAGCCCTAGAGATACGCGATTTGCTTGTAAAACCACACGATTCATCTCAGCACGAGATAAACGTTGTCTATACAACCAAAAGTCACATAACATAGAAATATATGTATCGTATCGACAACACAAACAGGTACTAGACAGTCAAACAGGTACTCAAACAGACGGACAGACAAATGAAGTGTAAATAAGTACACATCCAACGAAAGGGGGGGGGGGGGGGAAACAAGGATTCAAGCCTAGGCCTCTCCAGAATAGATATATTAGCTAGCCGACACGACGGGGAAACCGAAAATCGAATCTTCAAGAATGGGTTTTTTTTCTTTACATGATCGTGAAATGCGCTCCCGCCTTCTCTTCGGAGAAGGGGGTACAAGCAAGAAATGGGACGGGTGGCGGAGGGGAAAGATGTACGTCCGAGATAAAAATGAGATGAAGGCGGGAAGCTCCGAGCAACGAACAACGCTCAGTCAACCTGCCTGTCAATCGTGATCTTGACGCCAAAGTTGCCCGCGCCCTGGTCGCCATGCGTGTCCACGATATTGACATTATCATCGCTCGGGACGAGTCCCGCCTCCTTACCCTCATTCACCGAGCTCTTCCCGTCCGCGTCCCAGTCGTGCCGGCTCTTGTCGCCGGCGGTGGCCATCTCGCCGATGGTGTACGTCTGCCCGACGCCGGAGCCGACGCCGCCGAGCGTGCTGTTGATGTTGAGCACGCCCGGCGCGCCGCCCGCGCCGCCCGTGTGCCGCGTGCTGATGACGTGCGTCGTCCCACCGCGCGACCCGCCCGCGCTCGCGGCGACGCCCGAGGCGCCGACGAACGACCCGCCGGAGGCGAGCGAGCCGCGCACGGAGAGGACGATGCGGAGCGTCATGGTCGTGGTGAGCACTGCGGCCATCGAGGTCACGATCGTCTTGATGGTGTCCCGCGTGTCCGTGGGCTTGGCGATGAACCAGAAGAGCATGTTGGTCATGTTGACGACCCAGATCGCGCCGTAGAGGTTCAGCCCGTCGCGCAGCATTAGCTTCCAGTAGGAGAGCGGTTTCGCATCGAGTGTCCTGAGCGAGCGGAGGAGCGCGAGGACGAACTAGTGGGTAATGCTTGTTAGTGCTGAGTCTGAGATGAATGAGGAGAAGTCGCCGTACCGAGGCGGAGAACAAGAGAGTCGGAGCTAGCCAGTAGATTCCAACCCAGTTGTGCTTCGGTCCCGCAATGCAGCCTGGCCCTCAAGCAGGGGAACGGCTATGAGAAAGAGAAAAAAAAATTAAGCTCAAGTTCCAAACGCCACGAACCCCCGCTTACATCGGTAGAACCCACAGGCAATCGCCATGCAGACGACCTGGACGGCGAAGAGAGCGGTCATGCCCGTGAGGACGTTGCGGCTCTTGTCGTAGATGGCGTGGATACGGATGACATGGACGACGGCGCAGGCGGAGATGAGAATAGCGGTGCAGATGGGCTCGAAGAGGAAGAAGTTGGAACATTGCTATAAATGAAATTGAGTCGGGAGCTCAGCGATCACATCGCACATCACCCGTCAGAGAACGCACCGACTGTGTGAACTTGGTATCAAAGAACGCGACCGCTATCGCAACGCAAGGGAGAGTCAGTGAGGACCGCACCCGAGAAAGAGAGAGGGCAGGCTCACCGACTATGATGAACTCCGCAGGCATGAAGAACCTCAAGAAATGGAATATGAGCTTGAGGACGGGCCACTCGCGGGACTTCATGAGGCGCCATGCGCGCGGGGAGAGAACGAGGGTGTCCCATGCGGCGACTGTGAGTGTGCAGACGAAGAAGTACTTGTGCGCGCTGAGGTGGGCGGGGAGGTTGAGGGACGGCGGGAGGAGGGCGGTGATGCTGTCGGACATGGCTGCTGCTCTTCGTGCCTTGCGGGGCTCGCTCTTGAACGACGAGTAACGGGGTCGAGCGAGTCGAGTGGGCTGTGTGCGACTGAGGGGTAGTCGGTGGTCGTTGAGGAAGGCAGAGAGCGGATGGGAGGAGGTTATATGGTGAGAGCGCTGATGGGGATAGGCAGTGAGAAGATGCCAACAGTCCATGGCTGAAACAGTTCCATTCCTTTTCTGGCCAGATCATCGCCTTACTCTTTATCGTCCTCTCCATTATTTACTGTAATTTATCTGTGAAGCTGAGAGCCATATTGGAGGGAAATGAAAGCTGTATATGCTCTGCTACTGCTCATGTCTGTGTCCAGACACTACATAGTACTTAGTGTGTTTTGAGCTTGAAAATCCTGGGTTGCCTCATTGGGACGTGCGGTATCATCTCGCTTCCTCCTGCCAGCTACAAACAACGTATCCCAGTCCCTCCCTACGATCGACTATATATCCACAAGAACTGCATTCGCGTCTCGTTTGCCCTCAACGCACATGAGAAAATTAAATCATATCAAGTGACCGAAACTGAATCAGCAGTGATATCTGCTTCTCTGCCCCCAATCATGATCCTGGACTACTTATGGCCCCTTGCTCGATGTGTTCACCCCTTCCCCTTCCTTTCTCCCTGATCATCAACAGCACCCCGACGTAACTCAACTCGCTGCCCTTCTTCCTTGGATAAACTCATCATGAAGGTTGCTTCATTCATGCGCCTCTGTATTCAGCTTTCCCAAACAGCAGGACATCGAGATGGAAAAAGCAAACTCGGTGCATCAAGATCTGGTCTCGAGTGGCTATAACTGACCAAGCTCGGACTCAACAGGGCAGCGTGTTCTATATAGACGCCGACGTGCAATGTTTGTTTGAGTAAAGTTTGTTCGTTAGAGAAAGGAGGCGTACCTTATCTTGTCCTTACATCTTCACACTATCTTCATTCCTTCGTATTCATCTGCTAAAACCTTGTTTGTTTTAAGGAAGACCGAAGTAACCCTTTTTTGGCACGCTTTCCTCGCACTCGCCTTTCTATAATCTTCCCAGCGACAAATTTAAAGGCGCCCCCAAACGGCTCTAGTTTCCCTCGTCTCTGGTGCGCGGTTGCAGGATTATAGGTCACGGGCTGTCAAGTGCGCGGAATCTCCGTTGAATGCGTGATTGTGATGCTTATTTATAATATTCATTGATCGTGATGCATGATGGACTCTCGCGACGAGGTGAGGGGTGCATTGCGTCGTCTACTTGATTACATCTGATCTGTACATTTGTCAGTGTATCCGAGTCACTTTGTTTCCAGCGCCTCTTAGATTTGCTTTTTGCATCTGTTGTCTGGATCCCGGAATTCTGGATCTATTGTCAAGTGTACTGGAAACAATGTGCTTGATGAGTCCTGTCTCAAATGTGGCGGTACACGCGGATGAGCGTCATTGAATGAGGAGAACGTAGGATGCGATCACTGATCGTAGACGTCCCGGACAGAAGAATGGGTCTTCGTCGCTCGCCGAGTCAACTCGGTCCTCGGTCCTCTGTCGACAGCCGCACCGCCTCTCGTCTCTCGCATATCGTACGTCACTAACGGCCCCCTCCCCCTTGTATAAATTCCAAGACCGACATGATCGACCTCAGCCGTGAATCATGATCAACACCCGACGCATCTTGGCTCGTCGAGCGCCTCGCCTGGCCTCTCCGGTCCTCGACAGAGGCGACTTCGTGTCAGATAAACGCGGTTTAGGCGCTACCTTGTCTCGTCCCGCGGCGCTTGGGCGTTGGCGCCGTTCAACTTCAAGTGAATGGGAACATCGCACCCGAGACTGTTATTCAACGCACGAACACGAACACCCACGCACCGCCTCCGAGTCTTACTGCACTACCCTGGATCGTACGTTATACGTGGCCCGGCGCCCCGCCTGTCCAGTCTCTCGTTGTAGAAGCAAACAAGATGGCGAATTCTCGAAACTCGGCCCCATCGAATCCTAGACTCTTGCTCCCTCTCTCCGGGTCGGACATCTCTTTGCTTGCTCTTCGCTGCTGGACCCGCCCATAACATACTGCACTATTACATACCACAGCGAGATGTACGTGACAGTCAGCACGCCTCTCTTAGGTCTCAGGCTTCATGTGCATGAAGAGAGAGCGATGAGCGAGGGGCACGATCTTGGTCTGTGCCGTTCCTTCGCTCGTCTGCTTTCGGACAACGCTGTCGCTACATGTATTGTAGCTAACAAGATGGGTTACATGTCAAGATTTTGATGCTGTTCCGCAGTCTGACAATCTCAGAGAAGGGCACACGTGTGGCAAGTGACTGAGAACTCTAGATCTGTAAGAAATCCCCTCGCCATTCGTCATTTCCGCTTGAGGGAAGGCAAGGAATGCACAAAGGAGACGACTAGTACTCTCATCATCTGCGTTGTGCGTCAAGATGGACCGCCAAAGGTGAGCGACTGACAGCCTGTGGTTGATATTTGCTTTCTGATATTAGCGTCACTAATCTCTTCATCTGCCCCATATTCAAGTTTTTTTTTTAGTTTGTTTGGTAAGCTCCTTCTATGACACCAGCTAGAATCTGCCCCGTGTCAGCGGGCGACCCTCCCCGTACAGTAAGCAAACATGGCTGCAGACTCGACGCACAAAACCTACGAAACCGGTGCTATGTAGTCGAGTGCGGATTGGCGGAGAGTTGTTATCGGCGAGGCTTGCAATAAGGGTCTCAGACATATCCGAATACACATGTCCCACGATTTATCATTGGGCTTTGCTTCTATGCCAATACCTTCTTCATGTCCCCCGAACTGAACATTGTTCGCCCAAGCTCGATCAGGAGCCGCATCTGTTGAAGAGTATAGGATCCACCGCACTCTGTACTGTTCTAAAGCTGGGCATCAATCGCTCATCTTGTCTCGAAATAGTTCGGTTGCAGATGCGGAAGGGTGCGGTTTCTTTTTTTTGAGAATCCGAGTCCCGGGCTCTAGCTTGACTGAATGAGTTCAGCTTCTTCACGGACAGATACTGGTCTTATCAAAGTCTCTCCACGATGACAACAAAGTGGGCATCGAAATGCAGATGAGAAAGATGGTCGGGCATGTGGACACGTCGAGCGCAGAACGTAAATAGTCTACCGCATTCCCTTTTTTCTTTTTCTTTTCCCAGTCTGACATCCTTCCCTCAACATTATCACCTGCGCAGTGCATCTGACTCCTATCTGTTCGGTGTATGATGTCTCGGCCAATGTATATAAAGGCGCATTCCTGAATGCTTGGTAGACGCGACCCCCCCCCCCCCCTCTTCTCCCCCCAGCGACTACGCCTCCCATCGTTCATATCAAAGTGAAGCTGTCCCACATACCACATGGCGCTCTTTCTTCGATCCGATGTTGAGCCAATCGATCCTGGCCAAGTGCCGCTCTGGGTTTCCGAAATAACCATCGGCCAGTATTTTCAAGTAGCAATCGTCACCGTCTTGGTCTATGATACCCGTACGTTCTATACATTGGCGTTATGCCCCAAAGTGTGTTTCAACAAAATTTACGACTATCGAAGTGACTACAATGGATAAAGAGGTAGGGCCGCTTTCACCCCCCCCCCCCCCTCATTTTCTGTACAAGAGAACGAACTGATTTCTCTTCCAGGTCAAATATTTTTGGGTACGCACCGCGTTCGATCCGCAATTAGCTGTCAAGCTACAGTGCTTATGTAGAATAAATTGCAGAGAACGCCACGGAACACCGTGAATATTGTTTACTTTGCGGTGAGTGACATGCTAGCTAGTAACTTGTCGACTGAGTAGCTGAGGTATCTTAAGAACCGATATATCGGAGTCCTGGGTGCTGTCGCTTATTTGTCCTGTGAGCGGGATTACAGCGAATAGTTTATATCTAAAACAAGCAATCTGTACTGATTGGTTTCAACTGATTGGTTTCAAAGGGTTCACTTATAGAGCAAGTCTTCCACGGTAAGTTCACTAGCTATTCATTCTGCAGAGTAAAGAGTGACGATATGTTTAGATGTGAGCAGAAAGGTTCTGAAGTTATAGTCAGGGATCCTTGATACGGTATCTCGCAGGCAATTTTGCTCAATGGACTCGGAATATTACCAGTGAGTCGTTCATATCTAGTTGTAAGAAACACTTAATCTGACAGCAAATTCAGATTCGATTACTATCATCTTGATTGATTGTAAGCTATGGATTGGAAGGATATTTCAATTGACTTATAAACCAAACAGATATCCTTATGATTCGTGTTCTTGCACTGTATTCCCAAGGTGGGTATAACAGACATTGGCTAAAACAATGTACTTGATGTTTTCTTAGATAGAATGCTATCATTATGCCTCAAAGTGCTGCTCGCATTGGAGGCGGTTTTCAAGTTGGGACTTTCTTTCTATATTGACGCGACTGAAGACGGTAAGCCTCATGTTCAGCGAGCGGCGCAAAAACTTAATTCATTCTTAGTTGCGATCGGAGGTCTTGCCAAAGGTGCCACAGTTTGCGGTGTTGGCAACTTGGTTCCCTTGAAATGGGGACTGGTAGACTGGCAAGTGAATTTTGATCCGGAATGAGCTGCTGCTGACTTGAAAGCAGGATCATTCCAATGGCGTTTGGAGTCATACTCATGGCCTTAGCTCTCTACAAGGCTGCTGAATACTGGAAAATGTCAGCGGGCTTAAAGGGTTTCACACTGGTCAAAGTTCTTGTCCAGGACCAGTTGATTTATTTCATGCTGTGAGTTAACGGCGTCGTTTCTTATCTGTAAATTGACAGTTTCGTCCAGTGTTGTAGCCTGCGCTGTATTCAACATATTGCAGTTTAAGATACAAGTATCAAATGATTTCTCGGCAGGCGTCCTATCGTGTCTTGGAAACCCGACATTCCTCTGCATCCTCGGCAGCCGCATGCTTGCCAGTTTGAAGGAGGCGGGAGAGCAGGGACTCCATGAAGGAACAAGTTACGGAATAAGGTCCAGATCGGTGAGCGATATGGAGTTCGCCTAGCTCTGGGTGAATTCGTAAGCCCTATTTCCTCCCTTCTGCCGGTTTCTCAGCTATCTGATATCAGCACGCCGCACAGTGCCAGGTTTGCACGACGGCGTTTGGCCGATGTCGTCATTTTGGGATTTCCGGGTTTTGGCAGACCATTTACAATTGACTGGCTCCTTTGACTCATTTTGGTGCCGTATGACGGATTCCTTGTTTATGAACTGTACCTGCATTTATCTTGCGACAGTTTTGATGTACTCTTAGTCTTATTCGTCGGAAAGGGAAATTTGTAATGCGAAAACAAGTAGAATGGCTTTTTTCTTCCACATTGGCGAGAAATTTCTCTGAGCAGTCCTGGAGGTTCGGTGCCGCATGAAGCGTATGAATGGCACTACTAAGGGCGGACATTCTCGTTTGTCCTATTCATTCCAGATCGATGTATCAGCTTTTGTCACATCAGTAAATGACCGTCATTCTGTCTTGCCACTGTCAAGGTCGCGGAAGAAATGCACTAGAGAGATGTGAATGGCCTCGGTAGACAGGTTCCTGCAGAAAATTCTATCAGGATGCGGATTGCGCACGAGTCAAAGACAGTCGAATTTGCATGGGCAGACCTTTTCGTATCTGACGATCGTCAATGACATCTCACTTGAGTTGAAGATTTCCCTTGGAATTAATTCCTGCAACAGCAGCCATGCCGTGACCTATGAATCGTATGATAGAAACCGAGATGAGGTTGTTGAAAAGAGCAGCAGCACGTGAACGACACGTGGAAGAAGGGCCCGGGTTTCCAAATTTAAATAGTACTACATAGGGTTACCGCCGCTCCCTCATAGGTGCACATGAGAAAGGAGAAAAGCCAAGAGCAACGCGTGTTGGGAAGAATCGCAGGCGAAAGTTGGCGCACAAACGCCTTCCATTACTCAACGACACTCATCCACTCGGAAGCTCATCGTGGTTCAGGACGTTCAGAACTTCAGATCGACTCAAATCATCGCCAGCTCAATCCCAGCGCTTGTGGACCAGCATCGAGTTATCACAAGCCGTTTTTATCTCTATGCGCAACAAAGAATATAGGACGTATATGATGGCCAGTTTAACGCCGCAAAATCAAGCACTTGTTCGCGCTCGTCTTTCTCGTCACTGCTTTCTATTCTCTCACCGTCGGCCCTTTTGCTGTTGCGAGTTATGGATGTGAAGAGAGGGGTCTGACATGCAGCGTCGATGTGAGTGCTTTCAATATGAAGCACTCTTCGTTTACCATTCGTTGACTGGGACAACTGCGGGTCAAATTCTACCCACTCATATCAAGCTCGTTGAACCATGCAAGAACAGCATCATCACTACGTGGACGACAGGGCCTTGAGACGAAGTAAAAACGGTACGTACATCACATAGACACGCTTGTTCATCCGGAAACTGACGCACTGAATCTTTTCTGGTCTGAAAGTCAGCATCTTTCTCACGTGCACGAAACCAACATCATCATTGCCGTCACAGACAACTTGGTCTTCGCATGACCTTTGCAGTGAGTGCTGAGTTACCACCGCAAGGCACTCATCGACTGACTCAGCAACTCAATTGAGTTGATCAGAGAACGTTGCGATGGCTGCTTCCACTCAAGTTTCGATACCTACAGAATGCATCTTTTGTTCATCTCGACTCGTTCTGAGAGATTGCACTATATATTGAGCTCCCAACCCACACAAAGCAGATCACGACCAATCCACGGAGACTTCATGATCTTCTCCTAGGGACAAGGCAGCCCAGCGCCAACGCCAACCTTTGTTGGTCTGCATCACACGAAGCGTGCCTACACTCTTCCTTTTCTTTATTGCGAGCACAAACAGAGTGCGTCTATACCTTCCCTGTGGATTTTTTGGTACTTTGCTTGGGGCCATGAAACTGGTGAATCGCTCTCTCTTCCGCGTACAATGGCGGAATAAAACCGACCTCTACTTGTACTGTATGGACTTCTGATATGGTTGAAGAATGCGCTGGTGGCTTCTAGCTTTTTCTTGGGTCGATCTCGTATTCCTTCAGACATTTGTAAGCATGTTGGTCGCAAGATGAACCAAGGTGCAGCCGCTGTTGCCAAGAGTCTTGAAAGAAAGATCCTTACACACACACACACACGTCGCGATCTTCGCCTCAGTTGATGCTGTAACTCTCTGGCTTGAAGCACATTGCGATATAATCAAAACCTAGCGAAAAACATAGAATCAAAGTTGCTATGCTTGCATCACGAAGTAGTATGCGAAGCTCAGAAAGTAAACGGATGATGACTCATCTCAACTGCGCACCGACATCTATCGCCTAATCATACATCCTCGGAAATATAAGTTCTGTTTATGCATCCAAGCCAGACGATCTCCGTCCACATCCACCCCCGTCATTTTGAGTTTTACGGTCTTCACGGCACTTTCCATTAGATCCAACATCGAGTCCGTTGAGAATAGCTAGGTGCTGCTTTGGGTGCCAGAGACGATTGTTGGCCAGTGCTTTCTAGTAATCGTCACAGCCATAGTCTATGGTTCGGAAACATACAAATACTCCGTGGTGTTGAGTGTTCATACAGAATCTTTAAAGTCATTACGATGGATAAGGAGGCAAGGGTATCGGCATTTCTTCTCTGTGCTAAAGAACATTCTAGTTTGTCTCTTAGGTCAAATATTTTTGGGTATGCCCTGCGGCTTTAGCTGCTGAGTCACACTGCTCTCGTTGACTGACTCGGCATACATTCATGGATGACGACAGAGGCCAGGTGCCTGCACACTTCAATCCGGTTGATTTGACAAGGCTTCAATAGACAGAGGAGCACTGACGAGCAAGTGCGAGTCGCCGCATTATACTTCCGTTCTTCCTTCCTATTGTTTGTCCTTATTGATACTCAGTTGCGCATGCCAGTGGCTCCTGGGCTCTTTGCTCCTGTATGTAATCGGGGAAACTCGAACGTGCAGCATCTTCTCTAGCTTCAATTCTCAGGTACAAATACAGGCGTATTGTGCCCTTCTTTATTCAATTTAAACGGATTGCATTCGGTCTTTGCCTTTCGCCTCGAGGCTGCGAAGGGACGAAGAGTCTTCCGTCATGCGGTGGGCTTGGATAACCGGTTGGCGCACTTCTTTTACATACGAAATCGCTTAGACCAAGTAACCGTTTGAACTTTATCAAGGACAGCTGCTCCGGACCACTGACGGTGGGATCCGTACTCCCGACTAAACCTTTCTTAGATCTCAGCTCTCATGCAGGCCCCACTCAAACCGAAGTACGATAACTCAGGAGGCCTTCTCGAGTTCGGAAGTCATGCAGAATACGGAAGGCGAAAGGCACACATAGATGGCGTATATCTGAGCAAGACACATATAATTAGCCGCCCTGAGGCGTGCCGTCGTTTGTGCGGTGGAGATTGGGGTCCTTGGACTGCGCGGAGCCACATGAAGGGCGCGAAAACAAGTATAGCAGTTCATTGTTCGCTCCACTTACAGATATATACCGATCTATTCGCTAGTTCACTGATACTGGACAATTTTCTTTGGACGCTCGAGAGTGTACTTGTTTTCATAATTGAGCTCCTATTATATTTTGGAAGATCGAATCGATTGTGAATTTGAACAAAACTTAAAAGTCCACTAGTCACTCCCCATTTCCGACTTTCACATACTGCGCCGTGCTTGATGTGGTCCGGAGTCGCGCTTAAAGACACGGAGGACTCGATTTGCGTATAGTAGTAGATATTATGGAAAATTGAGTGTGCTGCCTCATCTAGGTATGTTCGAACATGCTTATTGCACATGCAAATTAATGAGAGCTTCTTGGCGCATCTAAGAAGCTTTCTTCGCAATGTGCAGGAGTAGCGTTATGCTCGAGATTGTGCTTCGAGCTTCGAAACCCGATTTTAATATAGATTTCCGTCACGCTGTCACGCGTCAACAACACGCGACTCGCGTCAGGCAGTTCAAATTCAGCTCTTAACAGCCTCCCATCCTCTCGCCCCTCACCTCCCTTCTCTCACTCACTCACTCGCTCGCTCACCCGCCACCTCCATCCACACACACTGCACGATGGCCGAAAAGGGAGAGTCGACCGTGACCCTTGCCGAGGGCGCGTCGCCCGGGAAGGAGACACTGCCAAAGGCGGTGATTAAGAACGTCGACATGACGGAGGAAATGCAGCAGGAGGCGATCGACATCGCTGCGGGCGCGCTTGACAAGTACAACATCGAAAAGGACATCGCCGCACAGATCAAGAAGGAGTTTGACTCTCGCTACGGCCCGACGTGGCACGTCGTGGTCGGCAAGAACTTTGGGAGCTATGTCACTCACGGTGAGCCCTTCGTTCGCTGCTATCGGGTAGCAAGGGAGTATGCGCACGATCGAGTTGCGAGGGAGAGGAGCGTATTCGTCGAAACGCGTGTACGATGTACAAACGCGCGGGTTGTGCGCACCCCACTCAGATCGACTGCGATCTGCGCAGTCGTGTCAACACCCTTGCTGCGCCTTGTCTGAATCCATTATATTCTCGTACCTCACGCTAACTCGACCGCACACAGAAACGAAACACTTCATCTACTTCTACGTCGGCTCGCTCGCGCTCCTCATCTGGAAGTCCTAAACTTTCATCCTCGCGCCTTCTCATTCCCGAGTCCAAGTTTTGTATGAATGGTGCGCTTTCATTACTCTGACTCATTGTCTTCTGAATCTTAACATCTCCGTCCATGCCAGCTATATTGGTTACCTACGAGTGTCGCGCAGGGCCGCGCAGGAGCCATTCACGTCTTTCTTCTCTGTTTCTATGTCATTGCATGCATGTAGCAGCTTGTGTACCCTTGCAGATGTGATATCAAACATTGTTTATATTGCAGTTTAAAGAATGTGCAACGAAGTTCCGGTGCGCTTGGGATCTGATAAGTATCCCGTAGACAGATGTGTAAAAAACATTGAAAGAGATTTTTTACATTCAAGGATAGTGAACAAGAATGGTAAGACAGTGCTAATTAGAGGCGACGTCGAGTCCCTGTTGTCTTTGTTGGCAGCCGTAAGCACCACTTCGACGTTAGGTTGTTGCACGTCATTATTGATACTAACCCGCAAAGAAAGGAAAGGTACACGAAATAAAGGCGATAGATAATTATGAATGAAAACACAGCGCTTCTAAGCAGTGACAGAGCTAGGTTATGTGACTATTTATTTCATGCCCGCCTTGCATTCGCAGTCGGCCTTCTGATCACCCTCTTCGCGGCGCTCGCAAACAAGGCAAACGAGGTGTATGCTACATGGTATGAGGGAGATAATGTGCAAAAGATGAGGGCAGTGTGACCGATGTGGAAGGAGAGAGAAGAGATGGGGTCTCAGGAGGATGGAGGATAGAGAAAGGACAAAAAAAGAGTGAGGCGCAGTCAGCCTATGCGACGTAGGCGAACGTGTCGCGCGTGCCGTCGACACGTTCCATGTACTCCTTCTCGAGCAGCGTGTCGATAGCCTTCTTGATGTCCGGGATTTTGGGCGTAAAGCGCGTCGAGATGTGCGATATAACTTCCTGGATGAGTGCCTGGTTCTTCATCGTCTTGCGTGCTTTCATGATTCTACATAAGATCATGTGTGCGAATGAGCAAGGCGAACAACAAAGCAAGAACAAGGAAAAGAGAACGAACCGGACGATTGTTGCTTGGATCGCGAACTTGCGGTCCTCATCGACGTTCTTAAGAACCTCGGTCGTCTCCGCTTTCTCAGCCGCCTTGATGGGCTGGTTCAGGTTGACCTTGATCTTCTTCGACTTGTAGTCTATCGTAGTGTCAGTTCACCAAGCGCTTATTTGTGACCGAACAGAACTTACTCGGGTTCAAGTCGTATGGCTCGCCGTCACCGTCATGCAGAAGCACACGCGCCTTGGTCAAGATAGCGAGCACCTGTTTGAGAAGGTCCTCCGTGATCCCCGTGTTCGTCACGAGCTCCTCGAACGTAAGGGTATCATAGTCGTTGTACTGCACGAGTACGGCCATTTGGAACGAGCTCGTCATAAAGATGTACTTCTGGTTCGCGTAGTTGGAGCGTAGTTCGTTTTTGCTGTATGCCCATAGCCATGTGAGCCTTCGCCCGGAATGCTTCTGCTGATAATACTGCTGGAAGCGGTTGTACGTCGGCATAATCTCCTTCGGGATCACGAAGGTCATATCCAGTGACTTTAGTGGCCATACATTCGTTCCGAGTACCTGGATGCTGAACGTGAGATCGGTGTCCTCCGGGTGGTTAACTGCCATTTTCTCCTTGAAGGAGTCGGTCAGATCTTTGCTTAGACTCATGTCTGAAACGCGGAGGCATAATAAGTAATGGGACCAAAGCCAAGTTGCAAGGAAATACGCACCGGTGAACATCCGCTGTAACTTCTGCGTGTACTCGAAACCGCACGCCTCCTTCAGCTTTGAAATCATGCTTGCCTCAGCCTCGTCAGAAGCAGAAGCGCCGTGAATAAGACGTTTCGAAAGCTTGTTGGTATAGAAGTTCTGGAAGACGTCCTTATCTTCGATATACTTGAAAATGACCATCTGAATAACGGCCGTATTAGTCGGATCCATTACTCCACACGCATATAGTTAGACGTACCACTTGGTTAAGCGCGCTCTCGAGGTCGCCCTCTTCCGACACCTTGTTGTTCTTTCGCAACAATGAATCCGCCTGCCTCGCGAGCAGCTCTGGACTCTTGTTCGACGAGGTACCTGTCGCGGCATTCCGGTTTACGAACTCGCGGCATGCCTTGTCCAGACTAGCGACGAAACCCGCCTCACCACGGAAGCTGCGTTCGACAGTCTCGCTGTTCTTCTTATGTACCTCCAATAGAGCGTCGACGTATGCCTTCGGATCAATGCTTTCCTCCGCTGCGCTATCGCCACCGCTCACGAGTTTCTCAACAGCCGAGAGACCGGCCTTCTTGACATGCTCCTCGAACTTCTTACGCAGCGGCTCCAGACCCTCCGGAATTCGTGAAAGGAGCGCGTACATACGCTGCAGGTCCTCATCCTTGTCGAAATCGAGCAGTTTCTGGAATTCCTCCCACATGGTCTCGGAATGCTCACGAATAAGAACATGCTCGCACTTGCTGATAAGTGTCTTCCGAGTAACAGTGTTCAAATAGCGATCGACCCGGTCTTCCTCTTCCTTCAGCCTCTCCTCAGCTTTCTTGAGGTAGTCAGACACGCTATTCTCAGCAAGGAAGGCCTCGGATTCGGTCTTGTAATATTTTTCCGTGGAGGAGATGAAGGGCGTCTCGAAGTGATCTTTGTATACATCGAGCGACTGCTTATTCGTGTCCGTCTCGTCAAGACCCAGAGAAACAAATGAGTCGACAACCTTCTTGACGAGAGTCTGATCGATGGTTTCGCCGTTCCGTTGTTTCTCGATTAGTCTAAGGACAGCACCAGCCAACTTCGCATTCTTATTGTGAATGTGGTTGAAAAAGATCTGCTTCCATTGTACTAATGCAAGCTGGATAATTTGTCAACAAAAAATAAATGCAAACTTGGGGACAATGCGCACCGTGTAGACCGTGTAAACCCCTTTCCGCCCTTCATCCTTTTCTCGCTTTACCCAGTGCCGATTGAGATAGGTGAACAATCGATTAATGTAGTTCGCGCCGGTGGTGTATCTATCCCATTCCTTGGCGTAGTACTGTAATAAGTCTTCATCGACGAGGTTCTCTGCGCCCTAAACAACGCGCGTCAATCTGATGTCACGCGACGCGAGCATTAAGGGGACCACACACCTCTCGTACGGTCTTGAGATGTTGTATGAGGTATTTCGTCAGCTTGTTATATAGATCAGAGCCCATCAAGTTGGCGCCAGCTGCAGAAATTGAGAGAAGGGACGCGTCAGTATCATGCTCAGTGCGGGTCGTGGCGCGTGGCGACAGAGCTCGCGATGAGAACAAAGGAAACACGTACTTCTGCCTGCGATACCACCTGTCTCTGCGTTTCCATGCATGCGCGAAGATGTGCAATAATTGTAGGAGACGGTGTAAAGGCTCATGTACTTTGAGTAGGAGACGCCAGTCTGGAGCTTTGTCATGATGTGGTCGACGCCCTCCTCGAGGAACCGCCAAGTAGTCTCGAGATCCGCACTGGCAGGCGGCATCTGGTAAGACGAGCTCGACGACGAGGACGCTGAGGCGGACATGTTGCGGTAAGGTGATGGTAAATGGTCAAGCTGAAGCTAGGCGCCTGCATTTGGCGTGAGCACTCGATGCCGTTACATGTGTTGTACATTACTAATTGTGGGGTGTCATCCCAAATATGGGGAATTGTGTGACACTCGTAATGTGTCTTTGCTGCTGTCTGCTCCCTCTCGCTCATACTTTGCGACGTCGAGGACGGTCGGTTCTCATTGTTTTGCTTCATTGTTAACCCCGATACAAACTAAAACAGAATGTCACAGGTCAGCATGAAGCTGCGCTCGCCATTGTCGCTCAGGAGTTTTGCACGGAGCTACGCGACGAGGAGGCCAGTCAAGCCACCAACAAAGATAATCGATCCCGTCTGCAGCAGTCCAAATGCTGAGGTTGCGCATCTCCCAGATGGAGTGACGTTCATTCATCGCCCGCCGCCAACTGCGCCTTCACCTTTTTCAACTACCGTTCTCCCTGCCTCCCCTTTACTGCGCCCAAGCGATGCCGCAGCCGAATCAGCATCCTCTGCGCAGCACACAACTGTTCCAGTGCCGCCACGAATGCGTAACGAGCGCAAATTCCCAAACAACAGAGTTCTCACCGACGCCGACTTTGCCCAGATGCGGGAACTTCGGGCCTCGAATCCTACTTACTACACGCGTATGCGCCTCGCCAAGCAGTTTAACTGCCCGCCTTTTCTTGTCGCTCAAGAAGTCCCGCTCGACAAAAAGAGCAAAAATGCGGCTATTGAAAAGATAACAACGCAGCACGAGGAGATACGATCAAAATGGGGCGAGCAGAAGTCGATGGTGATGGCGGTGAAGAAAAAGAGGAGAGAGTTTTGGTAATGGTCGTCGCGTTTTTCCCGGTGCGTTTTTTTTTTCTTTCGACGGCGTGCTTGAAAAATCATTGAACGAAGGGCCTTTCAGTTTACCCGTCTTAATCTCTGCCATCTTCATTTATTCACTTACAATTGAAATAATTGGAGGAACACTGGCCGCTGCAATCGTAAACCCCCTTCCTGGCAACATTCATAGTCTTGCTTTGATACTATTGATACAAAGAGGTAAAGGCTGCAGATTCTTGGCTACCACTTCTTTGAATTTGCAACGGTTTTTTCCGTCCCTGCCGTCCATTTCACGTCGGAAGAAAACATGATGCAGTATTCCTATATCGCCAATTTTGACTCTCCGTCTCCAAGCCATCAAACCTATACAAGTGGCTCTGACCTTGACCCACTCGTCGGGGCGGCCTGCAACATTCGTGCATCAATGTGTGTTCAGCTCTCTTTGTGAATTTTAGGAAAAGGCATGAATTATGGAGACATACCTTATGGCTCCTGAGCACGGTCTCGTCTTGCTTCGCACTTCCACCCACAGAGCTCCCGGCGACGCTCTCCGTCGACCAGTTGCTGTCATCGTTGCGCTTGTCGATCTGTTGCTGAGTGTGCTCGCGGTTCTCATCCGTTGAGCCTGGCGATGCACTGCTCATATCCGATCCTATGTGCAAGGCGTAGTCAGTGGGTGCGGCGGAGGATAAGGATAGAGGGGAGTGCTAACTGGCTGGGCGAGCTGTCTACAAGTCGCTATAAGATAGTAAGACAGACGACTGAGGATGAGCGACTCACTTCGCTTCCGCCTGTGAGGCTCCCTAAGATGCTTGACATTTTGAAAAATTGTGAGTTACAGTAATGGCTTGGTCTCTGCTTTAGTTTCGTTCCTCGCTGCTTCACTTGCTACTTTATACTATTAACTCTATGATCTCCATATGCAGTTTTGTCTGCGTCATATTCGCGTCAGACATTGCATATCTGTGGGTCCACGTCGGCCTTTTTCGGATATACTTCAGAGGTTCCGAGCGCCGATTCCAACTTCGGATTTCTGAAGTTTTAACCCTCAACACTAGCAGAGACTTCAGAAAGAGTGACCCCCCCCCCCCTTTCCACGTCTACGCCTTCGACCTTAAGGCCACTCAAGTCTTGACCCTGCGATGCCAAACACAGAACCTAAAAGGATCCGAAGGAATCCAGGGGAATGAATAACTTTCACATACTATCAGTAGCAGGTGCAAATGTGCTCAGACAAGCTAGTCAGATCATGTCCGCTCTCTGCAAACTGTTAGGACCAGTGTCGGAACAGGTGACTAATCTGTCCAACGTACTGGAACTAGTAGACGTCCTTCTCAAAGACTCGAGGTAAGCGTTCTTGAGCTAGTCGTATGGAGGGGTGATTGGCTTGTTGAGCGCTTGGTCTTAGCAGGAGAATAACAGTAATAGCAGCGAGCTGTGGGCTCAAGTTGAACTAGTATTGAAGACGTGTCAAAGGCAGAAGAATTTTGCTGAGGAGACAAGGGTGCTCCTGCTTGCCTCTTTATAGAGTTTGGGTTCTTTGAACCTTAGCTCCACAGCTAACCTAATTCTAACTAGTCGGGGAGTGGCTTCTCCACTTCTCCCGCGATCTGCAGTAATTCCTAGAACCTTCTGCTCCACTATGACATCGTTGGGTGCTATAAATAGCCACTTGCACTGCTTGCTCCAAAGTTCCCATGCTTTACCCCACCAGTGTGGAGTATTGCATCATGGTGATGTCACTGTGCTATAAATAGCCACTTGGTTCCGAGAGTCTCATCTATTCCCTTTCCAGGGATGAGTCATCCATCAGTTGGTCGGTAGATTCGGTGGTGCCTGTCTGGCTTCCTCCTGATGCAGGGACTGGTAATGGGTTTCCTTCACTGCTTCTATCGTCCACTAGTCTGGTTGCCGCCATTAGGCGTTCTTCGTAGACCTGGGTGTATCCTGTTGTTAAGCCAACTTTGCTAGGTGCTACATCGATGCCAATTACCACTTTGAGTTGTACTCCATAGTAGGTTTGGGTGGCATGACGGTCTACTGTTAAGTAGCCATCGAAGCCCCTTCGCCATGTAGTGATGAGGTCATTGATGATTTCATCTCTGAGTTCCCAGAGTTCATGATGCGCTTCCTGTTGTGTCTGGCAGGTAGTGATTGGCCAGTCGAGAAGGATTGCCCATCGGCCACATTGTCAGTGGTGTTCCCTTTGTGTGATCCATACCGTAAGGCCTGCTAGTGCTGCGTACATTTGTTCATCTGCTAGCCACCATTTGAGCTCATGCATGTATGCAGTACTCATCCTTTCCTGCATAACTGGCTCTTGCTGATGTTCGCTGAGCGGTCTGTGCTGTGAGGCAATGAGCATTGTGTTCTGTATGGATACTGCTTCCAGGATGTGTAGGAAGATTCACTCGTGTGCTGCCCATGAGTAATGGTATAGCTCCCGACAGAAGTTGCACAACTCCATGGATTCAGGTAGGTGCGTTTTATCACTTCGGTGTGGCCATGCTGTTCGATATGCTTCTTGCGCTCGCTTCCTGGCTTTGTCATAGACTGTTGCGGGTGCCTCCTGGCCGAATTCTGGCTGGTAGGCAAATTGGTTTGTTGTTGATCCTGTCGATCCCATGTCGATCTGCTGATCCTTCCTGAAATAGCAATTTCTTGTAACAATCCCCCCCTAAAGGTCGTAATTCCGGACTGAAAGGAGGACTGAAGACCAAATAATTGCTGTTTGTTGCGGTACTTATTCTTCCCTGCATGGTTTGGTATGGCTTGCTGTGTGTTGCCATTCAACATGCTCATGTAGTATGTGGTACTTGTTCTTCCCAGCATATGCTCATGTTCATAAGCATCCCCTTTCTCGAGAATCTTGGTGTTATTGATAACTGATTCTTGTAGGTAGGGCTTAAACCTTGGAGTGGGTCTCGGTGGGTCAGGCATTAGTGCTAGCAATGTCCTGATGTGCTGTTCTGTTTTGATAGGTTGCTATGTCCTTCAGGTGCGCTCATTTCAAAGGCGGTCTTGTTTCTGCACCGCAAATCGTATGTTTCCTCATTATTATGGCTAGCTTCCATCCGCGAGGTACGATGGGGAATCCTCCTTGCTACACCTTGCAGCACCCCATACCGCTCCAGTGGGAGTAAATGGGCTTGAACCATTTCCTGTGTCCTGTGATGCATTGCCTGTTGCTGTTGAAAACCTAAGTGGTAGTTTAGTGTCATTGCAGACATTTCCTAGTCATTCTTTCCCTTGGTTCCTAGTTCCAAGTATGTCCATCATTATTTTCCCTGCTTGCTGCTTGCAGGTAGTTTTATGTTGTTGCGGACATTGGTAGTTTAAGGTTGTTTCGGACCCATTTTATTCCCCTTTTTACTCTGGCCTACTTAGGCCGTCCCTTGGAATGCTCCACAAGTGCTTTTGTCTGCTTCTGTCACCCATGTCTGGTAATTGGGTGGTTATCCCCTGCACTGTTGTAGGTAGTTGATCTTCTTTGGTAGCAATCCAATCTTCATATTCCTGCGTCCACCATTGGGTGTTTAAGGTTGGTTAGAACAGTGGTGATGTGTGTTGTAGGGCCATTGTTCATTGGTCCAGTTGACGGTTTGCCCTCCAATGCCATTTGTGCATAACCAGGTACCCGTAGTCCCGGCTGGTGACTGGAATTCTTCACCTTCCTGGTATGGTGGCACCTCGTGCCTCGGTATGTCTTGCAATCCATTGATTGACTCCTTCAGGCTTTGGTGTGTTCTTGTTCTTTCTGTGATATTCCTCGACCTTCCCAGCAGCATTTTCTAGGTTTGATAGTGGTTCCCATGTATTTTCTTGGCTGGGGTAACCTACCCATTTGACCAGGTATTTCCACTTTCTGCCGTGGTACTCGCAATCTTTGATCCGTTCAACTTTGTACTCTTCGTCACCTGCTACTATTTCTGGTCCTGGCCTGGTTCGTGTTGGCCATCCTGGGTAGTTCTTTTCTTTCCATGGGATAAGTAATCCTGCATAGAATACTGGGTGTATGTGCAATTTCTTTGGCATATCCAGTTTGTAGTTGACTGGCCCATGTTGTGCGATAATCTTGTATGGCCCCACATTGCATTCTGCTAGTTTCCTGCTGGGTACTAACAGTGCTATGTTTCTTGCATCTAAGAGTACCTGATCCCCGATTTCGAAGCTCGGCATCTTTCCTCAGTGTTTGTCCGCTGATCATTTCATCTGCTCGTGTGCTCGAGACAATGCTTCTCGAACCTCCTGTTGTGCTTCTTCAGCTGTGGCTGTGGGTGCAAAGGCTTCTTCACGTGTAGGCCTTTTGTACTCTAGTTCTGGTACTCTGCCATACACTATTTCGAAAGGTGCTTTCCTCGTGGCACTATGCTCTCAGTTGTTGTATGCAAATTCTGCAAGAGGCAGATATTCATCCCAGTTTTCCTGCTGATAGGTAGCGTAGCAGCGTAGGTGCTGTTCTAGTTCCTGATTTAAACGCTCTGTTTGTCCATCAGTTTGTGGATGATAGGCAGTGCTGAGCAGTCATTCGATGCCCAGAGCCTTATTGACTGCACCTGTAAACTGGCTGGCAAATTGTGGTCCTCGATCACTGAGGACTGTTTTTGGCGTACCGTGTTTGCTGTACACATATTGCACCATTAGCCTCGCAGTGTCTGCTGATGTGGCAGTTTTCACTGTTGGGATGAAAATTCCCATCTTGGAGAACTGGTCAACCACCACCAGGACTGCATCTAGCCCTGCTCCTGTTCGTGGGAGACCAGTAATGTGTCAGGACTCAAACTTTTCCTTTCCTTTATTTTTTCCTTTTTATCATTTCTTTTCTTTTAATCACTCCTTTTCATTATAATTAATCATCTTTTTCAATCATTTCCCACACTCTTTTCACATGACCTTCATTCGTTCCATTCCACTCCCTTTATGTAATCTTAGACAATGGGACAACCGGTTCTCATGAGATGATCACTGTATATAAGGAAGAGGAATCGCATCTGAACACCTGTTCTGCTTTTCCTCCTACCTCTGTGACAACCTAGGTGAGACCCCGTCCCCCTCCTGTAGTAGAGTATACTGTATTAATCCTCCTACCTCCGTGACAACCTATCCTGAGTATAGCATGTCCCGAGTTCCCGCTCGAGTATAGCACGTCCCAGACTACAGTCAGCTGAGACCTGTCCAGTCCGAGTCATCTCCCAGACTCCCACCTAACATAATGTAGTCCATTGTGATTTCTTGCCATGGTCCCTCTGCCACTGGTAATGGCTGTAATGGGGGCTGTGTTGCTCCTCGCCAAGCCTTTGTTTGTTGGCATATCTTGCAGCTTTGTATGTATTCTGTGATCCAGTCATCCATTTTTGGCCACCAGTAGCTCTGTTTGATCCGTTTGATTGTTTTGTCGGGTCCTGCCATTCGGACATCGTGATTCCTTCATACGATTTCTGTTAAGATTTCAGTTTCGGTGGGTGGGAGCATCACACGGCTCCCATGCCACCAATACCCATTTGTAAATTCTCCTTCAGGTCACTTTTCCCATTGTTTCCAAGCATTGGTCTCATATGCTGCTTTGATCCTGTTTCCAAGTTCATCATCTAGGCCCACTGCTGTTATCCTGATGGTTTGTATGTCTGCTTCTGGGTTGACAAAATTCTCTGCGGGCAGTATTGTCCTGATTTCCTTTTCTGGCTGTCCATTTTCATAGTCGGGCCTTCTTGATAGTGCATCTGCTCTAGTGTTCCTTGTGCCAGGCCGGTATTCGATTTTGAACTTGAACCGACTGAGGTATAAGGCCCATCGCACTTGTCACTGGCTGAGTGTCATGGATGCTTTTTAATTATTTTATTCTCTTATCATTTTCCCTTATCTTATCTTATCATATCTTATCCACTCATTACTAATCACACCTATTTCGACTTACTCATATCCATTACGCCCCTTTCTCACACTGTCATTATTCGCTGACTGATACTATGACGCTATTGTTCTACGAAGTTCCACGACATTCTTTCATCTATCTTTATGTAGTAGCTAATTCCCTGGTCCGTGCGCAGCCGCTGCAGGGTATATAAGTAGGTAGTCCTCCTGTACTTATCCCTTAGTTTCGACCTGGTCAATTCTACCTGGCTACGTCCAGAAGCTGTCCCCTTACCTCTGCACTGTGTCAGTTCCCCTGGCTCACCGTTCTCTCTCTCTTCTCCCTCCTCCTCTGACTGAGTTCCGCACGACCCGGCTACCCCTTGCGTACCCGTAGTCCGTCGCTGACACAAGGTCGAAACTTACCCCTACCGCCTTGCGCATTCTCAGTCACCGACACCAAGCTGGCTCTGAACATTCGCATCTCCTACCGACAACAATCTCTCTACCGTGCTACCATCTACACCTTTACCTGTACCCTGCAAATCACTCTCACCATTGAACTCTTCCTACTATCTATCATCATCACTCTCAACCCCCATCTTGTCCAACAATCTCAAAACCGTCCACTACCTGTCCGTAACCCCGAACTCTAGACCAACATTCTTATCCGATGCGTCCGACGACTTGGACTGCGACCCCGACTACGATCGCTTCGACCCACACCTGTTCTCAGATCAATCTCACGTGCATCGATCAGGCCGATACGTTGTTAATTCTTTACCTTCATTATTAAACTCACTCATTTCATAACCCGCCGTCCTCTTTCTATTCGATCAACCAGCGCTCGTTTGAGAGGGGGTAACGTTGAGTCCGACCCACTCGAGAGTAGCTACCAGGCCTTGGGGGTGATCTTCGGAAAGGTCCCTTGGCGCCTGTTGGAGTCTTCACAGAGGAAGATCCAGGTTTGATCAGCAAGTGAAAGTCGACCACCACATCTGGAATTTTGTTACAGCGCTCAATCAGATCCGCAGGCGTCCGCACCACCTGTCAGCTGGCAGTGTTGTTTCTGATTTGAGCTGGCTCCACACCCGTACGCTTGACCGTCTGGATCAGCGGCACAGCGGTGGAATACACCACCAGAAGACACTGCCGACGCTGTCCTCGCACAACTACCACCACTGACCGACGACGACCTAGTACGCCTAGACGACGAGCTAGGAGCCCACCAACCACCCCACTCATCACCAACACCATCGCCTATCATGGCGGAACCCCAAGCCCCAGTCGCGCCAGCGGCCGGAGCTCCGACGATCTCAAATGACATGATGCAGGAGATCATCAACGCGCTACATGGCCTGGGATTACTAGCAACCCCCACGACAGCAGCCACAGCAGCACCTGTCCCTCCACCAACAAGCCGCAGTGGAGGAAGACACATCGCCAAACCCGAGGCATTCAACGGGCGAGACTATAAGAAGTTCGAACGTGCCATCACCCTTTACGTTGAAGCTAACGCAGAGGACTTCGTGAACGACAAGGACTACTTCCTTTTCGTGTTATTGTTCATGACGGAAGGCTCGGCCACACTCTGGGCACAGAACTTCCTGGAAAGCATCAAAATGGACAGCTATCTGATCTTTTCACTCGTCAGTCGCCAGAAGTTCAATGAACAACTGGAGAAAGCGTTCGGAGATCCGAACGAACGCATGAACGCCATGCAGAAATTGGACAGCTGGAAACACACCCGGGACATCACAGCCGACCAATTCTTCCAGCAGTTCGATATCTATCGCCGTGCGGCAGGATACAGCGATGACGCCAAAAATGATGACACCCTCATCCACAAACTGACGAAAGCCTTGGATAGAGAGATCGTATACCGGATCGAAATGAGTGACACAGTCCCAACCACGTACAAAGGCTGGCAAGAAAAAGCCATTCGATTTGACAACGCTAGACGTCAGATGAAAGCCATTGAACAAATGTGCGCTGCCCCGTCCAGACCTCAGGCACCCCCACCAAAACCTGCCCAGACATTTGCACCTAGAATCCCCGAAAGGCACGATGCCACCAGAGTCACATACGGAGGCATGGGGAAGCCGATGGACATCTCACTCGAAGAGCTGAGGAAAGCAGGACTCTGCTACTACTGCAAAGAATCTGGGCATCTACAGAGGAATTGCCCAATGCAGAAGAAGGTGATAAGGGCTGTGTTGATGGGGATGGAACCCCGAGAGAGAAAAGTCTGGGCAGACAAGACCGCGACGCTCAAGGAGTCAGACTTTGCGGAGGAAGAAGAGGAGGCGCTCTTTGAGCAGGAGTTGGATTTTGCGGAGCCCCAGCAGTGAACACGGCACTGACTGGGATAGGTTCAGTTTTGGTTTTTCAAACGGCCATTTTTGATAATTCTATGGACTCTGTAGATAATTTAGATAAAACACAAAAAAATGTAAAAAGCAATGTCACTCGCAAAAATATTCCTTCTGTTCCTGTACCAGTAGCTAGTAGTGTAGATATGCCTACATGTAACAACACTTCTGCCTCATCATCTTGTTCTACTCCTGTGTCAAAAAATCATGTAAAACCCTATTCCGAATCTTTTAATTCTATTTCTTCCTTGGCCGGAACTGAACCGAAATCCGTGAAAAATGAAAACTCGTCGAAACAAGCTGAGAGGAAGTCCCAGAGAGATTGCCCTGTCCCCTTTACTGCCCCATGGGTGGTACAGCGTCTCAAAGAGGATAAACTCGAAAGTGCTTTAACGACTCTCCGAGTGTGGATGAAACAGCAGAGGCATGCTGAAGCGAATGAAGAGACGGTGCGTCAAATCATTGCGCTAGAAGAATCAGATGCCGTGGCAGCTGTTAGGGACCTGAGGGGTCCGAAACGGTTCGTAAGAGGGTCTCGGGGGCAACAGCTCATGGTACCGATTCTCCTTCAAACGACCGACACCGGTAACCAGTTCAAGGTAGATGCCCTACTGGACAGTGGCTGCACTGGCTCATGTATCAACCGATCCTTCGTCGAAAAGCATCAGATCAGGACAAAAAAGACACCCATCCCAATCCGAGTCTATAATGCTGACGGCACGCTCAACAAGGACGGCTCGATCACAGAGTTTGTGGAAATGCGCATGACAATTAAGGATCATTCAGAGCGCATCCACTTCGCAGTCACAGATCTAGGGAAAACAGATGTGTTCATCGGACATGAATGGTTAAAGCTGCACAATCCCAACATCGACTGGCAAAAATCAATGATCGAATTCGATCGATGCCCCGATGTATGCAGCTATATCCGTAGTCTAGAGGACATTGATGCAGACCCCGACGAAAACCTTGATTTGGTGGAACTTGAAGACGGTGATCAGCTCTTCCTCTTCGATTGGGACAGGTACATTAAGTCCGATCCAAGAAAAGCGCTGAAGGTCAGACAACAGGTGCTCGAGGAAGTCCCAAACTATGTCAAAGAGTTCACGGACGTCTTCAGTGAACAGGAATTTGATCAGTTACCAGAGAGACGCCCTTGGGATCATGCTATTGAACTCAAGCCGGGTTCAAAGCTCTCTGACTGTAAAATCTACCCGCTCAGTCCATCTGAACAGGTGGCACTGGACGAATTCCTCACCGAAAACTTGAGAACTGGCCGTATTTGTAACTCTCAATCTGAGATGGCATCCCCCTTCTTCTTCATAAAAAAGAAGGATAGCAAGCTTCACCCCGTACAGGATTATCGCCGGCTCAACGAGATGACAGTTAGGAACAAATACCCGTTACCTCTAATCCAAGAGCTCATCGACAAAACAAAACAGGCGAAATTCTTCACGAAGCTTGACATACGTTGGGGTTACAATAACATTCAGATTCGAGAGGGTGATGAGCATAAAGCCGCCTTCAGGACAAACCGCGGTCTATTCGAACCAACGGTCATGTTTTTTGGTCTCACAAACTCACCGGCAACCTTCCAAGGATTCATGAACGAGATCTTCTGAGAACTCGTCAATGATGGACACGTCATAGTCTACATGGATGACATTCTGATCTTCGCACGAACTCGCGAACATCATGACAAACTCGTCCGACAAGTCCTGGAAGTGTTGCGAGCAAACAAGTTGTTCTTAAAGCCAGAAAAGTGCAGCTTCGCTCAAGAGACCGTGAACTATCTTGGGCATATCCTTGGCAACAGACAGATTCGCATGGATCCAGCCAAAGTGGCAGGTGTAAAAGATTGGCCAGTGCCTAAGAACAAGAAAGAACTACAGTCTTTCCTTGGGTTCTGCAACTATTACCGCCGCTTTATCCTAGCATTCAGTCATTATGCGAAGCCCTTGACAGTGTTGACCGGAGATGTAGAGTGGAAGTGGGAGGTGGAGCAACAGGAGGCCTTTGAACGTCTGAAGCAGAAGCTCTGTGAAGAACCCGTACTCACAGTGCCTACTGATGACGGTCAGTTTCAGGTGGAGGCCGATTCGTCGCATTTCACTAACGGCGCCATTCTGTCCCAATTCATTGACGGAAAGTGGCATCCAATCGCATACCGATCGCAAGCGCTTAGCCAAGCAGAGCGCAACTACGAAATCTACGACAAAGAGATGTTCGCAATCATGTGCGCACTGGATGACTGGCGACAATATCTTCTAGGGGCAACGCAAACCTTCGAAATCTGGTCGGATCACCTCAACCTCCAATATTTCCGAAAACCCCAGAAGATTAACCACCGACAAGCGAGATGGCTACAGGAGTTAGCGGACTACAACTTCAAACTGTTCCATAAACCAGGTGCCCTGATGACTAAGGCTGACCTCCTCTCAAGACGAGCGGATCATGAGAGGGGGGAGAACGACAATATCGACATTGTTTTGCTCAAGCTGGACCTATTTGTAAACGAAACACTGCTAGAAGCGCTGGATGCAGACTTTGTTAAACGAATTAAAAGGGTACGAAACAACAGGGACAGAGCAGTTGTGAAGGCGTTAGAGTGGAAGGAACGAGAATGGGATGAAGAAGAAGGGTTGTTGATGTGGAAGGGCAGGATCTACGTGCCAAAAGACCATAAACTCCGAGAAGACATCATTCGAAACCATCACGACAGCACGCTTGCAGGACACCCAGGACGCTACAAGACCCATGAGTTGATCACACGCAACTACTGGTGGCTGGGAATCCAACGAGATGTTCGAATATATGTCGAGGGATGTGATGCGTGCCAACGTACCAAGGCACACAGAGCGAAACTGCATAATCCTCTGAACCCGAACGAGATCCCGAAAGGTCCTTGGGAAATCGTCACAGCAGACCTGATCGGCGAACTACCCAAGTCCAATGGGCATAACGCAATCTGTGTCTTTGTTGACAGGTTCAGTAAACAGGTGCATGCGATCCCTACCTCTGTGAGCATAACATCGGAAGGAATGGCGAGACTCTACCGGGATCATGTCTTCAGGCTACACGGCATACCGCGCAAGTTTATTCATGACAGAGGATCACAGTTCGAGTCCAAATTCATGAACGAACTATACCGGTTACTGGGCATCGAGGGAAACCCGTCAACGGCATATCACCCACAGACAGATGGTCAGACAGAACGGATAAACCAAGAGATTGAACAGTACCTTCATCTCTTTGTTAACCACCATCAGTCGGACTGGGCGGAATGGCTTGCGCTAGCGGAATTCGCGTATAATGACAAAGAACAAATGTCGACAGGAGTGTCACCCTTTTTCATCAACCATGGGAGACACCCATATAAGGGCACGAATCCTAGATGCGAATCGACCAATGAGTCCGCTAAGCAGTTTGCCGACCGGATGGCCAAGATCAGGGAGGAAACCGAATCGGCGTTAAAGCATGCGGCCGAAACCATGAAGCGTTTCTATGACAGGACGAAGGGAGAATCCATCGAGTATAAACCTGGGGATAAGGTCATGCTCGAAGGAACTCACTTAAAGACAGATCGTCCTATGAAGAAGCTGGGAGATAAACGCTATGGGCCTTTCATCGTCGAAAAGAAAATCGGCACGTCAGCATATAGGCTTAAACTTCCACGTACATGGAAAAAAGTCTATCCGGTTTTCAATGAAGTGCTCCTCTCCCCATACCACGAGCCGCAGTATACGTCGCAAAAGCAAGATCCTCCACCCCTGCCCGAGATCATTGATGATGTGCCGGAATATGAGGTCGAAAAGGTTGTTGACTCCAAACTTGTGCGAGGGAAGCTCAAATACCTCGTACATTGGAAAGGGTATCCAAACGAAGAACGCACCTGGGAGCCAATTGAGAATTTGACAAACTCTCAAAAAGCCATTGACGAATTTCATAAATCGACTCCCAGTGCTCCTCGCGCCCTCAACACCCTAGAGATGTCACAGCTGAAGTTCCGACCTGTATTTGAAATGACGGAGCCTGAGAGACAGGAAGGAGTGGTGCAGTGGTGGGCTGGTAAGTTCCAGGGTAGGGAACAAGGGCGATCGGGACGCTCGCCTTGAGGGGAGGGTCATGTCATGGATGCTTTTTAATTATTTTATTCTCTTATCATTTTCCCTTATCTTATCTTATCATATCTTATCCACTCATTACTAATCACACCTATTTCGACTTACTCATATCCATTACGCCCCTTTCTCACACTGTCATTATTCGCTGACTGATACTATGACGCTATTGTTCTACGAAGTTCCACGACATTCTTTCATCTATCTTTATGTAGTAGCTAATTCCCTGGTCCGTGCGCAGCCGCTGCAGGGTATATAAGTAGGTAGTCCTCCTGTACTTATCCCTTAGTTTCGACCTGGTCAATTCTACCTGGCTACGTCCAGAAGCTGTCCCCTTACCTCTGCACTGTGTCAGTTCCCCTGGCTCACCGTTCTCTCTCTCTTCTCCCTCCTCCTCTGACTGAGTTCCGCGCGACCCAGCTACCCCTTGCGTACCCGTAGTCCGTCACTGACACTGAGCCTCCTGGCCGTCATGAAGTATCGTAGATTTGCCTGATCGCTGATTACCCTGACTGGGCATTTGGTCCCTTCTAGGTGGTGTCTCCAGTGTACAAAGGCCTTTACAATCGCCAGTAGTTCCTTGTCCATTACTGGGTAATTGTTTTCAGCTCCCATGTATATGTGTGACCAGTATCCAATAGGATGTAGGATGCTGTCTTCGAATTCTTGTGAGAGTACTGCTCCCATGGCAAAGTCAGAGGCATCCATTTCCAGGATGAATTGTTTATCATGGTCTGGTTGGTGTAACATTTGTGCTGTTGTAAAGGCTTTCTTGAGTTCCTGGAAAGCTCCTTGTTGCCGGTCTCCTGTTAGGCGGGAGTCCGGGAAATGACTCGGACTGGGCAGGCCTCAGCTGACTGTCGTCTGGGATGTGCTATACTCGAGTGGAAAACTCAGGACACGCTATACTCAGGCTAGGTCGTCACAGAGGTAAGAGGATTAATACACATCTAAACTAATACAAGGGGAACAAGTCTCACCTAGGTCGTTGCAGAGGTAAGAGGAAAAGCAGAACAAGGAGTTCATGTGATTCCTGAGACCTTATATAGCGGCGACCATGAGACTATATTATCTAAAGTTACATAAACGAATGGAATGGAACGAATGAAGGTCATGTGTAGGGAGTGTGGGAAATGATTGAAAAGATGATTAAATATAATGGAAGGGAGCGGTCAAAAGAAAAGAAATGATAGAAGGAAAATAAAAGAAAGGAAAAGTTCGAGTCCTGACATTACCCCTCCCTCAAGGTTGGGCGTCCTGACCAACCAAGATCACGGTCATCTGGTTCGGTGTCAACGAAGAGGGGACGGAGTCATTGGCAAGGAATGTCGAGTCTTTGAGGAGTGCCTGGGTGGTTTTGATAGAATTCAGCAATCGCCTCCTTTGCGTTCTCACCAAAATCCGTCTCAGGCTGCCAAGTCGGTTCATTGTATCTGACCCACTTGACAAGGTACTGTAGTTTTCCTCGATGCAGACGTGAGTCGATGACTTTCTCGACTTCATATTCCTCCTCATTGTCGACAATCTCCGGTGGTGGCGGTGGCGGCTGCTTCTGGCCTTCGAAGGACAGTTCAATAGCAGGCTTTAACAGGGCTTCATTGAAGACGGGGTGGACTTTCTTCCATCGCTTGGGGAGTTTGAGTTTGTACGCGCTTGCACCCACCTTGTCAACAATTTCAAAGGGTCTGTACCACTTGTCTGCTAGCTTCTTTGTCGGTGCATCTGTGCTGATGTTCCGATCATCAAGGAAGACCTTGTCGCCAGGCTGGTACTCCACCGACATCCCTGCTGTTCAGTCATGGTAGTGTTTCATGTCCTCAGCTGCCTTGATCAGGTTGTCTTTTGTGATGTGATGAGTCTCCTTGATGTGCTTCACGAATTCTTCTGCTGACATGTTGGCAGAGGAGGTTTGCATCATGTTGAAGCTTAGAGGGTGATGTCCTGTATTTGCATAGAAGGGGGACATCTTTGTCACCGAGTGTTCATGGTTGTTGTATGCGAACTCTGCAAGGGGGAGCCAGTCCTTCCAGTCCAATTGCTGATGGTTAACGAAGAGCCTAAGGTACTGTTTGAGCTCTTGGTCAACGTGTTCCGTCTGACCGTCTGTTTGAGGGTGATATGCCATCGATGGGTTGCCTTCAATGTGCAGGAGTTTGTATAGCTCCTTCATCATTGACGTGTCAAACTGCGTGCCACGGTCATGGATAATTTTCTTTGGTAGGCCGTGGAGGTGGAAGACGTGGTCGCAGTACAACTGAGCCATGCCTTCCGCTGACAGCTTTGTCATCATCAGGACTGCGTGCATCTGCTTCGAGAATCTATCCATGAAGACGCAGATCACATTATGTCCCTTCGACTCTGGGAGCTCTCCAATGAGATTGACCATAACAATTTCCCAAGGACTTTCAGGGACCACGTTTGGGTGAAGTGGCCTTGACCTCGACGCCCTCAGAGCTTTTGTTCATTGACAACGATCACACCCTCGGACATACGCTTGGACATCGGAGAACATCGACGCCCACCAGAAATCTTGACGTACCAGTTTGACCGTCTTTGACGATCCAGGGTGTCCTGCCAGGGTCGAGTCATGGCATTCCCTCAGCACCACTTCCTTCATTGTCAATGGCATGTACACCTTGCCTTTCATGCACTGCAACCCGTCGACTTCCGTCAGTCCTGCCAGCCTCTCTGACTTGTCCTGCACCCTCTGCGCATTACCCACTCGCTCCAACAACTCATCACGTGACGTCCTCACCACTCCTTGGTTCAGCCACTTCTCCTTGATGAACACAACACCGTTGTTGTCATCCTTGCCTTCGTCGTAGCCCGTTTTGCGTGACAGTAGGTCTGCCTTGCCCATCATCTTCCCCGACTTGTGCTCGAGGTGGAAGTCAAATTCCTCAAGCTCTGTCTGCCAGTGAGCTTGCCTATAGCTCAGCTTTTGTGCCGACCTGAAGTAGGTGAGGTTGGCGTGATCGGACCAGATCTCAATAGGGTGATGGGCACCGAGGAGGTATTGTCTCCACTCCTTGAGTGCTGAAATGATCACGAGCATCTCCTTGTTGTAGATCTCATAGTTTCATTCTGCCGGTAGGAGCACCTCTGACCTGTAGGCGACTACCCTCCACTTGCCTTCCTGCTTCTGCAACAACATGCCTCCCAGCGCAAAGTTTGATGAGTCTGCTTCGACGCGGAAAGGGCCCTCATTGTTCGCGATGGCTAGGACTGGAGGTGAGCAGAGACGTCGTCTCAGCTCCTCGAATGCTTCCTGCTGTTTGGTCTCCCATACCCAGTCCTTCTTGCCTGTCAGCGATGTTAACGGATGGACTATCTTGCTGTAATCCTTGATGAACTGTCATAGCCAGTTGCCCATACCGAGGAACTGTTGCAGCTGTTTGACGTTTCATGGGACAGGCCAGTCTGCGATCACTTCCATCTTTGCCGGGTCCGCTCTGATCTCGCCATTGCCAACGATGTGGCCGAGGTACTTTACAACCTTGGTGTCAAACTCGCACTTTTCAGGCTTAAGGTACAGACCGTTTTCTTGCAGGATCTGAAGGACATGCTTCAATGTCTCGATATGCTCCTCGAGAGTTTGTGAGAGAATCAGTATATCATCGAGGTAGACGATGATCAAGTTATCATAGATCAGTCCCTTGAAGATGTGGTTGACAAAAGCTTGGAACGTCGCCAGTGCGTTGCAAAGACCAAAGAACATGACTGTCGGTTCGAAGAGACCCATGTTTGTGTGGAACGCTGCCTTCCATTCATTGCCTTCTCAGATCCGGATGTTGTAGTATCCCCAGTGAAGGTCAAGTTTGGTGATGAACTTTGCCTTCTTGACCTTGTCGACCAGTTCGTCGATGAGGGGGAGAGGATACTTGTTCTTGATTGTGCCTTCGTTGAGTTTACGGTAGTCCTGGATTGGGCATAGCGATTTGTCGGCCTTCTTGATGAAAAAGAAGGGTGACGCCATTGGGGAGATCAATCTTCGTATGCGGCCCGACTTCAAGTTCTCTTCGAGGAAGTCCTTTAGCAACTGTTGTTCCGTTGGTGTCAATGGATAGATCTTGCAGTTGCTAGGCTTGAAGTCGGGTTTCAAGTTGATGATGTGATCCCAGGGTCTATGTTCCAGCAGTTTCTCGAAGCCTTTTTCGCTGAAGACGTCGGCGAAGTCATTGAGGTATGCGGGCCAGGATGCCTTGTCCATTCGCACCCCTCTCACCCTCCTCATCTCTTCTGCAACCTCCTTCTCAATCGTGCACTTCTCTGGACAGCGGGTGAATTCAATCGAACCCATCTTCCAGTCGACTTCTGGATTATGGCGTCAAAGCCAGTCGTAACCAAGGAAGATGTTTGATGATGCTAGGGATGTTACCACAAGGACGATCCTTTCCTTGTGGTGCCCGATCATTAGTTTGACATCGATGTAGTTTTTGATCAACCTAGCCTCATTGTGTGTGCCGTCTGCATTGAGCACCACGAGGGGTCGGATGTATTGCTTGGTCTCTAATCTGTATCGTTCAATGAGCCTCACGTCAATGCATGATCCTGTACACCCTGAGTCCATGAGGGCATGCGCATCCACCTCTTTCCTTTCACCCTCCACACTGTGTCCGACGTTCAAGAGGAGGTCCAGCTGGCGTCCGTCAGTTCCCCTCATGAACAGTTGCTCATACTCACTATTCTCATTCACATTGGTGGGGACTTCATAATCGGGAAAACCATCAACATTGTTCGCATTTACGTATTGTACAGACGGTTGGTTATATTTTAGTGGATCTCAATTCAAAGTTCCTTGTTCTTCTCGGTCAGTCGCCCCGATGGTTATGCCTGACCACTCGCAAAACCCTGCGAGTCAACAACCTCTTCATCATCTCCCTCCTCTTCCACGTAGTCCTCCACTGTCATCTTTCGAGTGTCTACAACTTCCTCGAATGCCAATTCCTTCATTGCCCCTAGCTCATTGGCAAGGAGGCAACGTTCGCCAGGCGCCATCATCTGCAGCATATGCTGCATGATCGTCTTCCCCTGTGGGCATGTGTCCTTGAAGTGACCGAGCTGGCCACAGATCCAGCACGTGCGTCGGCATTGCACCTCATTCATTGAGACGTCCATCAGCTGGCCGGCGCCTCCAAAGGTAACGCCTGTCACATCGCGTTTGTCGACATGGGGGGTGGCAGTCTGACAGCGAGCCGGGGGGTGCCTGTTGCTGCTGCTGATGTGGTGGAGGTGGGAATGCACAACCTCGCTGGATTGCGCAGATTTGCTGTTCACCTCGGTCGATCTCGATGGCCTTCTTCTTCCAGTCATCATACATTGTCAGAACTGGTGTTGACCTCAGCACTCCACGAACCACCTCAATGTTCATCACCCTCTTCAGATGGTCACAGATAATGCTGTCGTCCGTTAGACCCACCCTTGTGATGACGACATCAAGATCCTGGAAGAACTCGTCAGCGGTGAGGTCCTTCTGGACCTTGGTTCAGAACTTCGCTAGCGCCTTCTCCTTTTGGTTCAGGTCATTGAATGATGCATCCAGGTGTTCCTGGAATCTTGTCCAACTGTCAGTGAAAGTTACAATGCCCGCTGTCATTGACTCCTCCACGTAGTTCTGCACCCATGTCACTGCATTGCCTCCCTTTAAGTAGGAGAGAGCAACGTATATCTTACTCTCTGATGTGGGGTATCTGCTCGGGTTTGCGGAGATGAAAAGGAGGACCTCGCGTTTGAAATCTAGATAGTCGTCGCCGCCAGTGAATTCACGTGGCTGGGCGACGTCGATGCTGGGGGTCTGGGGATTGGTTGCAGTGACTGGTGCTGGGGTGTTGTTTGCCTGATGGGCAAAGGCGCCTGTGACAATTGCCGCGATCTGCTCCATCTGCTGCTGGGTGAATGTCAGAACTCGAACTTTTCCCTTCTTTTATTTTTCTTTCTATCATTTCTTTTCCTTTAAAATCAAACGCTCCTTTTCATTATAATTAATCATCTTTTCAATCATTTCCCACACTCCTTTCACATGACCTTCATTCGTTCCATTCCAAGTTACATAAACTATACAGTACTTAGATAATCCAGTCTCACAATCGGCGCAAATAAAAGGTTCGAGGAACTCGCATGAACACTTGTTCTGCTTTTCCTCTTACCTCCGCGACGACCTAGTCTGAGTAAACTCGCTGCCCGAACTTTGCGTTCGAGATACAGCCCATCCCAGACAGCGTCCGCGTCACTGTCAGGTGCCGCACATTGAGGTTGCCTAGTCTGAGTTCCACCCAGACTTCCGCCTAACATAAAAGCAGAACCGCACCCAGGCTCATCCCCAGCGTACATCATCGCTGTTGACTCACCTTCACTCAGTCTAGAGGAGCGCTCCCCTTGATGGACTTGAAGTGTAAACCCCCTAAATGACAACCCTCAACCCTGCCCGGACGTTTTTGGATGTTCGTGTATTTATGAAAACCTCACAACCGACCCTTCCCGACCCTGGCTCTCCACATCTCCCTTTGGTGGAGGAGCCACTTAACCTGGACGTGGGTGACGTTACATGTTCAGTCATCGACATCGTTGTCGATTGTTATCTCTGCTGCATCCTTCCGTCTCATCATCAACTTCGCCGATGAACCCATTCAACGTTGGCATAACCCTGGATCAAATGCACGACCGATCCCTATCCCTCCCCCATCGACAAGATAGATCTCACCAACGAACAGCGATGGGCCCTCCCTGCATCAGCCCATTGGGATCCAGACCAACCAAGTTACGTCGCGACCAACAATAGCGGTGTTACATACGACATCTGGTGGAGTGAGATCCAGCATAGCTGGTATTTGATGAACAAAGAAGGAAGGAGAGCTAGGTGGCCCCCAGCCGTCCCATCATCACCGGCACCATCGACGTCCATGATCCTTCTGCCTCCGACTCCAGGACCTTACCGCGAGGCTCGTAGAGATCCTTCACCGCTGACCCCCCCTGAACCTTCGATGTCCGTGCCTGAACCCGAGATGTCAGCAGGAGGCTTCAGTCAACACCAGATGGAGCAGATCGCGGCCATCGTCACTAACGCCTTTGCCCATCAGGTGAACAACTCCCCAGCACCGGTCGCGACAGCTAACCCCCTGACCCCCAACATCGACGTCACCCGGCCACATGAATTCACTGGCGGCGACGACTACCTGGACTTCAAATGCGAGGTCCTCCTCTTTGTCTCGGCAAACCCGAGCCGGTACCCGATGTTGGAGAGCAAGATCTACGTTGCTCTCTCCTACCTAAAGGGTGGCAACGCAGCGACATGGGCGCAGAACTACGTAGAGGAATCAACAACGGCTGGCCTCGTGACCTTCACCAACAGTTGGACAAGGTTCCAAGAGCGCCTAGACGCCTCATTCAATGACCCAAACAGGAAGGAAAAAGCGCTAGCAGAATTCTGAACCAAGGTTCAGAAAGACCTCACTGCCGACGAGTTTTTCCAGAAGCTCGATGTCATCATCACGAGGGCAGGACTGACGGACGACAGTATCATCTGCGACTGCCTAAAGCGTGCAATGAACATCGAGGTAGTGAGAGGGGTGTTGAGGTCGACGCCAGTCCCAACGACGTACAATGACTGGAAGAAGAAGGCCATCGAGATCAATCGCGGTGAACAACAGATCCGCACGATACAACGAGGTTGTACGTTCCCACTTCCACCGTGCCAGCAACCACAGGCACCCCCAGCTCGTCGACAGATCCTGACCGCCCACGTTGACAAACGTGACATGACTGGCATTACTTTTGGAGGTGCAGGCCAGCCAATGGACGTCTTGATGAACAAGGCGCAACAACGATGAGCGTGCTGGATCTGCGGCAAGCTGGGTCACTTCAAGGACACGTGCCCACAGGGAAAGACGATCGTGCAGTGCATGCTGCAGATGATGGCACCAAGTGAGCGTCGTCTTCTTGCTGATGACTTAGGCGTGATGAAGGAATTGGCCTTCGAGGAAGTCGTGGACACTCGAAGGACAACGGTGGAGGACTATGTGGAGGAAGACGATGATGACGAAGAGGTCGTCAACTCACAGGATTTTGCGAGTGGTCAGGTGTAGCCATCAGGGCAACTGACCGGGAAGAACAAGGGGTTTTGGATTCGGACTCGATAAAATATAACCAACCATCTGTACAGTACATAGATGCAAACGACGTTGATGGTTTTTCCAACTACGAAGTCCCCACTGATGTGAACGAAGAAGATGAATACAAGCAGCTGTTCGTGAGGGGAACTGGTGGACGCCAGCTGGACCTCCTCCTGAACGTCGGATATGGTGTGGAGGGTGAGGTGAGGGAGGTGGATGCGCATGCCCTTGTGAATTCAGGGTGTACAGGATCATGCATCGATGTGAGGTTCGTCGAACGGTACGGGTTAGAGATGAAACGCTATGTCAGACCCCTTGCGGTGCTAAATGCAGATGGCACACACAATGAGGCTGGTTTGATCGAAAACTACATCGATGTCAAACTAATGATCGGGCACCACAAGGAAAGGATCGTCCTTGCGGTGACATCCCTGGCATCGTCGAACATCTTCCTGGGCTACGACTGGCTTTGACGCCACAACCCGGAGGTTGACTGGAAAATGGGTTTGATTGAATTCACCCATTGCCCGGAAGAATGCATGATCGAGAAGGAGGCAGTAGAAGAGATGAGGAGGGTGAGAAAAGTGCGAATGGACAAGGCATCCTGGCCCGCATATCTCAACAACTACGCCGACGTCTTCTCGGAGAAGGGATTTGAGAAGTTACCAGAACACCGCCCCTGGGACCATGTCATCGACCTGAAGCCTGACTTCAAGCCTAGCAACTGCAAGATCTACCCGTTGACGCCAACGGAACAACAGTTGCTAAAGGACTTCCTTGAAGAGAACCTGAAATTGGGCCGTATACAAAAGTCGATCTCACCGATGGTGTCGCCTTTCTTCTTCATCAAGAAGGCCAACAAGTCCCTATGCTTGATACAGGACTACCGGAAGCTTAATGAGGGAACAATAAAAAACAAGTACCCTCTCCCCCTCATCAACGAACTTGTCGACAAGGTCAAGAAAGCGAAGTTCATTCACCAAGCTTGACCTCCAATGGGGATACTACAACATCCAGATCCGAGAAGGTGACGAGTGGAAGGCAGCTTTTTGCACAAATATGGGCCTCTTCGAGCCAACCGTCGTGTTCTTCGGTCTTTGCAATGCACCAGCGACATTTCAAGCATTTGTCAACCACATCTTCAAGGGACTAATCTACGACAACCTGATCATCGTCTACCTCGACGACATCCTAATCCTCTCACAAACTCTTGAGGAACATATTGAGACTTCGAGGCATGTTCTTCAAATCTTGCACGAAAACGGATTGTACCTGAAACTGGAAAAGTGTGAGTTTGATGCTGAGACCATGAAGTACCTCAGTCACATCATTGGTAATGGAGAGATCAGGGCCGACCCGGCAAAGACAGAGGCTATCGCAGACTGGCCAGTCCCACGAAACCTCAAACAGCTGCAGCAATTCCTTGGCATGGGCAACTGGTTGCGACGGTTCATCAAGGACTACAGCAAGGTAGTCCATCCGCTGACGTTGCTGACAGGCAAGAAGGACTGGGTATGGGAGACCGAACAGCAGGAAGCATTCAAGGAGCTGAGACGACGTCTCTGCTCACCTCCAGTCCTGGCTATTGCCAACGACGAGGGCCCTTTCCACGTTGAGGCGGACTCATCGAACTTTGCACTGGGAGGTGTGTTGTTGCAGAAGCAGGAAGGCAAGTGGAGGGTGGTTGCCTACTGGTCTGAAGCGCTCCTGCCAGCAGAATGAAACTACGAGATATACGACAAGGAGATGCTCGTGATTGTTTCGGCACTCAAGGAGTGGAGGCAATACCTCCTCAGTGCCCGTCACCCTATCGAAATCTGGTCCAATCACGCCAACCTCACCTACTTCAGGTCGGCACAAAAGCTGAGCTATCGACAAGCTCGCTGGCAGACAGAGCTCGAGGAATTCGACTTCCACCTCGAGCACAAATCGGGGAAGATGATGGGCAAGGCAGACCTGCTCTCACACAAAATGGGCTACGACGAAGGCAAGGATGACAACGATGGGGTCGTCTTCATCAAGGAGAAGTGGCTGAACTGAGGAGTAGTGAGGACGTCGCGTGATGAGCTGTTGGAACGAGTAGGTGATGTGCAGAGGGCGCAGGAAAAGTCAGAGAGGCCGACGGGACTGACAGACGTCGACGGGTTGCAGTGCATGAAGGGCAAGGTGTACATGCCATTGACAATGAAAGAAGCGGTGCTGAGGGAATGCCATGACTCGACCCTGGCAGGACACCCCAGATCGTCAAAGACAGTTGAACTGGTACATCGAGATTTCTGGTGGGCGTCGATGTTCTCTGACATCTGAGCGTATGTCCGAGGGTGTGATCACTGTCAGCGAACAAAGGCTCTGAGGGCGTTGAGGTCAAGGCCACTCCACCCAAATGCAGTCCCTGAAGGCCCCTGGGAAATCGTCACAGTCGACCTCATCGGAGAGCTCCCGGACTCCAAGGGGCACAATGCAATCTGCATCTTTGTTGATAGGTTCTCAAAACAGATGCACACGATCCCGATGATGACGAAGTTGTCAGCGGAAGGCATAGCTCAGCTGTACCGTGATGATGTCTTCTGCCTCCATGGTCTACCAAAGAAGATCATCCATGACCGTGGCACACAATTCGATGCATCGATGATGAAGGAGCTATACAAACTCCTGCACATCAAAGGCAACCCATTGACGGCATATCACCCACAGACAGACGGTCAGACTGAACGTGTTAACCAAGAGCTCGAACAGTACCTTAGGCTCTTCGTTAACCATCGACAATCAGACTGGAAGGACTGGCTCCCTCTCACAGAATTTGCATATAACAACCGCGAACACTCAGTGACAAAGATGTCTCCTTTCTATGCAAACACCAGACGTCACCCTATGAGCTTCGATGCAGTACGAACTTCCTCCACCAACATGTCAGCGGAAGAATTCGCGAAGCACATCAAGGAGACTCATCACGTAGTGAAGGACAACCTGGTCAAGGCAGCGGAGGACATGAAATGCTACCACGACTGGATGGCAGGAACATCGGTAGAGTACCAGACTGGCGACAAAGTCTTCCTCGACGGACGAAACATCAGTACAGATTCGCCAACAAAGAAGCTTGCTGACAAATGGTACAGTCCCTTCGACATTGTCAACAAGGTGGGAGCAAGTGCGTACAAGCTCAAGCTCCCAAAGCGATGGAAAAAGGTCCACCCCGTCTTCAACGAAGCACTCCTAAAGCCTGCTGTCGAACCAGCCTTTGAAGGTCAGAAACAACAGCCACCGCCACCACCGGAGATTGTTGACAATGAGGAAGAATACGAGGTCGAGGAGGTCATCGACTCACGTCTGCATCGAGGAAAACTACAGTACCTCATCAAGTGGGTTGGATACAATGAACCGACCTGGCAGCCTGAGACGGACTTCAGTGAGAACGCAAAGGAGGTGATCACTGAGTTCTATCACAAACACCCCGGCGCTCCTCGAAAACTCAACATTCCTCGCCAACGACTCCGTCCACTTTTCATCAACACCGAGCCAGATGACTGCGGTCTTGGTTGGTCAGGACGACCAACCTTGAGGGGGGGGTAATGTCAGAACTCGAACTTTTCCCTTCTTTTATTTTTCTTTCTATCATTTCTTTTCCTTTAAAATCAAACGCTCCTTTTCATTATAATTAATCATCTTTTCAATCATTTCCCACACTCCTTTCACATGACCTTCATTCATTCCATTCCAAGTTACATAAACTATACAGTACTTAGATAATCCAGTCTCACAATCAGCGCAAATAAAAGGTTCGAGGAACTCGCATGAACACTTGTTCTGCTTTTCCTCTTACCTCTGCGACGACCTAGGTGAGACCGCGTCCCCTCCTGTAGTAGTGTATATTATATTAATCCTCTTACCTCCGCAACGACCTAGTCTGAGTAAACTCGCTGCCCGAACTTTGCGTTCGAGATACAGCCCGTCCCAGACAGCATCCGCGTTGTAGATCCTGACTTAGGGGTGTCTGGGATCAATGGTCCTTTTGGGGACGTGATCGCGTTGCTCTGGGAGGTTAGGGGTAGACTGCGGTGAGATCGCTTGACGTACCAGTACGCATTGGTATGCTTCGGTATGTGCCGGTACGTGTCAATATTGAGAACAAAGGTCGGGAACTCCTGTCGCGTCTATGGTTTGACCGGTACGGAGTTGGTACGCGCAGGTAATCAACACTGGTACGATGTGATCACGACAAACGGCGAGGTTCGAGTTACGAAGTATGAGACGAGAGACGGTTTTGAAAGACAAGATGCTAAGACAAAGACGGAACAACTACAAGATTACGAGAACAAAGATGGATCGCACTCAAGTTACCCTATCTGAGGGAGACTCTGCGGTAGAACTGACTTCCCCTCTACCTACGACATGGGGTGCATATTTATACTAAGTCCAAAGATCTATCTACAGTTAATAATTTCCATACGGGCATACTGTGCATATCAGTCGAAACATAGAGAAGTCGAAAGGAAAAGTCATAGGTCATAGAGGCGCGCATAGAGTGCATAGAAATCAGAAGAACATAGGAAAAAACATAAATCATAATGAGGAAAATGTCCGCTTCGCATCCGATCACACTGGTGCTCCACCGGAACTCAGATCGTCCAATCGGTACGTGGCTCCCGTCGTCGGACAGCAGTCCGGTACGCATCTTGGCTGTATGCTCCATGTGACCGCGTCCCTAATCGTCGAGATAAGATCTCCGGTACGTTCCGGTATGCTTTTGGAGGTGTCGGAACGTGCTGATGACACGATCGCGAGGTTCTGATTCAAGACCGGACCGATCGGGTTGAGTCCGGTACTGATCGGTACACGTCGGAACCAGTTCTTGAATGCTTCTGGAGTGATCGGCGGTGATGGGACAATCGGCATGGCTCTACAGCGTCACCATCAGGTGCCGCATGTTGAGGTTGCCTAGTCTGAGTTCCACCCAGACTTCTGCCTAACAGTGAATCCTCCTGTTGACATTTCTGGTTCGGGCGTCGGCGTCGAGGGTTCAGGAGGGGTTGGGGGTGACAGGTCCCTATTGGTCTCACGGTAGGGTCCTGGAGTTGGTGGTAAGTTGACGGTAGATGTCGACGGTGCAGGTGACAATGGGACGGCTGGGGGCCACCTAGCTCTCCTTCCTTCTTCGTTCGTCGAATACCAGCTATGCCGGATCTCACTCCACCAGATGTCATATGTAATGCCACTATTGTTGGTTGCAACGTAGCTTGGTCAGTCTGGATCCCAACGGGCTGATGCAGGAAGGGCCTGTCACTGTTCGTCGGTGAGATCTATCTTGACGACGGTGGAGGAACGGGGATCGGTTGTGTGTTCGAACTGGGGTTATGCCAATGTTGAACAGGTTCATCGGCAAAGTTGATGATGAGACGGAAGGATGCAGCAGAGATAACAATCGACAACGATGTTGATGACTGAACATGTAATGTCACCCACGTCCAAGTTAAGTGGCCTCTCCACCAAAGAGAGATGCAGAGAGCCAGGGTCGGGAAAAGTCGGTTGCGAAGTTTACATAATACATGAACGTCCGAAAACGTCTGGGCAGGGTTGAGGGTTGTTGTTTAGGGGGTTTACACTTCAAGTCCATCGAGGGGAACACTCCTCTAGACTGAGCAAAGGTGAGTTGACAGCGATGACGTACGCTGGGGATGAGCCTGGGTGGGGTTCTGCTTTTATGTTAGGCGGGAGTCCGGGAAACGACTCGGACTGGGCAGGCCTCGGCTGACTGTCATCTGGGACATGCTATACTCGAGCAGGAAACTCGGGACACGCTATACTCAGGCTAGGTCATCGCGGAGGTAAGAGGATTAATACACGTCTAAACTAATACAAGGGGAACAAGTCTCACCTAGGTTGTCACGGAGGTAAGAGGAAAAGCAGAACAAGGAGTTCATGCGATTCCTGAGACCTTATATAGCGGCGACCATGAGACTATATTATCTAAAGTTACATAAACGAATGGAATGGAATGAATGAAGGTCATGTGTAGGGAGTGTGGGAAATGATTGAAAAGATGATTAAATATAATGGAAGGGAACAGTCAAAAGAAAAGAAATGATAAAAGGAAAATAAAAGAAAGGAAAAGTTCAAGTCCTGACACTCCCCATGCAAACACTCGCTTGGCTGATTGGAGTTCAGTTAGCGGCCGTGCAATCTTGGCAAAGTTGTCAATGAACTTTTGGTAGAAGTTAGTGAAGCCTATGAACTTCCGAATGTCCCATTTGGATTGAAGTTCTGGCCATTCTTCCACTGCCTTTATTTTGTAGGGATCTGGTTTGAGACCTTCCTGGTCGACTATGAATCCCAGATAGTCAAGTTCCTGCTTGGCGAAGTAACATTTTTCTGGTTTGCAGAAAAAGTCTGCCTCCTGTAGCTTGGTCATGACCCTATAGGTTAATTTCCAGAGGTCTGCCTCGGTGTTGGCATAGATAATAATGTCATCTAGATAGATGAGTACTCTGGCACCTAGCATGTCTTCAAATAGTTCATTCATGGCACGTTGGAAGACTGCTGGTGAGTTCATCATTCCAAACTGCATTACCAAGGATTGATAGACTCCTTGGTGTGTGCGGAATGCGGCCCACTTTTCGTGTCCTGGGTGGATACGTATGTTGTTATATCCTCCTCGTAGATCCAGTGTTGTGAACCATTTAGCCTTTGCTAGGTTGTTGGGTAGCGAGTGTAGCAGTGGGATTGGATATGGGTCTGGTTTGACAACTCGATTCAATCCTCAATAGTCTATCACCATGTGGGCTCCTGCATCCTTTTTCCCAACAAAGAATACTGGGAAACAGGTGCTGGCCTTGTCTTTTGCTGGTAGATCATTGTCAACTCTTTGTATCCATCCTTTTGCTAGGTTTTCCTGGATGAATTCTTCCACTGCCCGTAACTCTGGTTGGGACAGATTATAGATTGGTCCTGGTTTAGGCAGTTCCGCTGTATGTCAGGACTCGAACTTTTCCCTTCTTCTATTCTCCCTTTTATCATTTCTTTTCTTTTAATCGCTCCTTTTCATTATAATTAATCATCTTTTCAATCATTTCCCACACTCCCTACACATGACCTCCATTCATTCCATTCTGTTCGTTTATGTAACTTTAGATAATATAGTCTCATGGTCGCCGCTATATAAGGTCTCAGGAATCACATGAACTCCTTGTTCTGCTTTTCCTCTTACCTCCATGACGACCTAGGTGAGACTCGTCCCCTTGTATTAGTTTAGACTTGTATTAATCCTCTTACCTCCACAACAACCTAGCCTGAGTATAGTGTGTCCCGAGTTCCCGCTCGAGTATAGCACGTCCCAGACGACAGTCAGCTGAGGCCTGCCCAGTCCGAGTCATCTCCTGGACTCCCACCTAACATAAAAGCAGAACCCCACCCAGGCTCATCCCCAGCGTACGTTGTCGCTGTTGACTCACCTTCACTCAGTCTAGAGGAGCGCTCCCCTTGACGGACTTGACGTGTAAACCCCCTAAATGACAACCCTCAACCCTGCCTGGACGTTCTCGGATGTTCACATATTACCTAATACTGTCAAACCACCTTTCCGACCCTGGCTCTCCGCATCTCCCTTTGGTGGAGAAGTCACTTAACTTGGACATGGGTGACATTACATGTTCAGTCATCAACATCGTTGTCGATTGTAATCTCCGCTGCATCATTCCGCCTCATCATCAATTTTGCCGACGAACCCGTTCAACATTGGCATAACCCCAGATCAAGCGCACAACCCATTCCTGTTCCTCCACCGTCATCAATATAGATCTCACTGATGAACAGCGATGGGCCCTTCCCGCATCGGCACATCGGAATCCAGACCGACCAGGCTATGTCGCAACCAACAACAGCGGCGTCGTACATGATATCTGGTGGAGTGAAGTCCGGCACAGCTGGTATTCATCAGATGAACAAGGAAGGAGAGCGAGGTGGCCCCTGGCTGTTCCCTCATCACCAGCACCATCAACATCCACGATCCTTCTGCCTCCGACTCCAGGCCCTTACTGCGAGGCTCGTAGAGACCCTTCACCTCCAACCCCCCCTGAACCTTTGACGCCCACACCTGAATCCGCGATGTCAGCAGGAGGTTTCAGTCAGCAGCAGATGGAGCAGATTGCAGCCATCATTGCAAACACCTTTGCCCATCAGGCAAACAATGCCCCAGCACCGGTCGTGGCAGCTAACCCCCTGACCCCCAGCATCGACGTCACCCAGCCACGTGAATTCACGGGCAGCAACGACTATCTAGACTTCAAACATGAGGTCCTCCTTTTCATCTCCGCAAACCCGAACTGATACCCCACGTCGGAGAGTAAGATATACGTTGCTCTCTCCTACTTAAAGGGAGGCAATGCAGCAACGTGGGCACAGAATTACGTGGAGAAGTCAACAATGGCAGGCATCGTGACCTTCACCAACAGTTGGACGAGGTTCCAAGAGCACCTTGACACCTTGTTCGACAATCCAAACTGGAAGGAAAAGGCGCTGGCAAAGTTCTGAACCAAGGTTCAGAAGGATCTCACCACCGATGAGTTCTTCCAGGACCTTGACATCGTCATCACAAGAGTGGGGCTGACAGATGACAGCATCATCTGCGACCACCTGAAGAGGGCGATGAACATCGAGGTGGTGCATGGAGTGCTGAGGTCGACGCTGGTCCTGACAACATATGATGACTGAAAGAAGAAGGCCATCGAGATCGACCGAGGTGAACAGCAAATCCGTGCAATCCAGTGAGGTCGCGCATTCCTGCCTCCACCACGTCAGCAGCAGCAACAGGCACCCCTGGCTCACCGTCAGACTGCCGCCCCCCACATTGACAAATGCGATGCGACCGGCATTACCTTTGGAGGCGCCGGCCAGCTGATGGATGTCTCAATGAATGAGGTGCAACGCCGACGTGCATGCTGGATCTGTGGCCAGCTCGGTCACTTCAAAGACGCATGCCTGCAAGGGAAGACAATCGTGCAGCAGATGCTGCAGATGATGGCGCCCAGCGAATGTCGCCTCCTCGCAGATGAGCTAGGGGCAATGAAGGAATCGGCATTCGAGGAAGTCGTAGACACTCGAAAGACGACAGTGGAGGACTATGTGGAGGAGGAAAGAGATGACGAAGAGGTCGTCGACTCACAGGGTTTTGCAAGTGGTCAGGCATAGCCATTGGGGCGACTGACCGAGAAGAAAATGGGGCTTCATACATGGACTCAATAAAATATAACCAACCGTCTGTACAATACATAGATGCAAACGACGTCGATGGTTTTCCCAATTATGAAGTCCCCACCGGTGTGAATAAGGAAAGCGAGTACGAGCAACTGTTCATGAGGGGAACTGGCGGATGCCAGCTGGACCTCCTCCTGAACATCAGATGTGACATGGAGGGTGAGACGAGGGAGGTAGATGTGCATGCACTCGTGGATTCGGGGTGTACAGGATTGTGCATTGATGTAAGGTTTGTCGAACGCTATGGGTTGGAAACCAAGCGCTATATCAGACCCCTTGTGGTGCTCAATGCAGACGGCACACACAACGAGGCCGGTTTGATTGAGAGATACGTTGACGTCGAGCTAATGATTGGACATCACAAGGAAAGGATCATCCTTGCAGTGACATCCCTGGCATCGTCAAACATCTTCCTGGGCTACGACTGGCTTAGACGCCACAACCCGGAGGTCAACTGGAAGACAGGTTCGATTGAATTCACCCGTTGCCCAGAGGAGTGTGCGATCGAGAAGGAGGTTGTGGAGGAGATGAGGAGGGTGAGAGAGGTGCGAATGGACAAGGCATCCTGGCCTGCATACCTCAATGACTTTGCCGACATCTTCAGTGAAAAAGGCTTCAAGAAACTGCCGGAACATAGACCCTGGGATCACATCATCAACTTGAAACCCAACTTCAAGCCTAGCGACTGCAAGATCTATCTGTTGACACTGACAGAACAGCAATCGCTGAAGGACTTCCTCGAAGAGAACTTGAAGGCGGGCCGCATACAAAAGTCAATCTCACTGATGGCGTCGCCCTTTTTCTTCATCAAGAAGGCCGACAAGTCTCTACGCCTGATTCAGGACTACCAGAAGCTTAATGAAGGAACAATCAAGAACAAGTACCCTCTCCCTCTCATCGACGAACTGGTCGACAAGGTCAAGAAGGCAAGGTTCATCACCAAGCTTGACCTTCGCTGGGGATACTACAACATCTGGATCCGTGAAGGTGACAAGTGGAAGGCTGCATTCTGCATGAACATGGGTCTCTTCGAACCAACAGTCATGTTCTTTGGTCTTTGCAACACACCGGCGACGTTCCAGGCCTTTGTCAACCACATCTTCAAGGGATTGATCTATGATAACTTGATCATCATCTACCTCGACGACATACTGATTCTCTCGCAAACTCTTGAGGAACATATCGAGACGTTGAGGCGCATCCTTCAGATCTTGTGAGAAAACGGCCTGTACCTGAAACTGGAGAAGTGCGAGTTTGACGCCAAAGTCGTAAAGTACCTTGGCCATATCGTCGGCAATGGCGAGATCAGAGCGGACCCGGCAAAGATGGAAGCAATCGCAGACTGGCCCATCCCACGAAATGTCAAACAACTGCAACAGTTCCTCGGCATGGGCAATTGGCTGCAACGGTTCATCAAGGACTACAGCAAGGTGGTCCATCCGCTGATGTCACTGACAGGCAAGAAGGACTGGGTATGGGAGACCGAACAGCAGGAAGCATTCAAGGAGCTGAGACAACGTCTCTGCTCACCTCCAATCCTGGCCATCACGAACGATGAGGGCCCTTTCTGCGTTGAAGCAGACTCATCAAACTTTGCGCTGGGAGGTGTGTTGTTGCAGAAGCAGGAAGGCAAGTGGAGGGTAGTCGCCTACAGATCAGAAGCGCTCCTGCTGGCAGAACGAAACTATGAGATCTATGACAAGGAGATGCTCGCAATTGTTTTGGCACTCAAGGAGTGGAGGCAATACCTCCTCAGCGCCCGTCACCCTATTGAGATCTGGTCCGATCATGCCAACCTCACCTACTTCAGGTCAGCGCAAAAGCTGAGCTATTGACAAGCTCGCTGGCAGACAGAGCTCGAGGAATTTGACTTCCACCTTGAACACAAATCGGGGAAGACAATGGGCAAGGCGGACCTGCTGTCGTGCAAGACGGGCTACAATGAAGGCAAGGATGACAACAACAGGGTTGTCTTCATCAAGGAGAAGTGGCTGAACTGAGGAGTGGTGAGGACATCACGTGATGAGTTGTTGGAACGAGTAGGTGATGTGCAGAGGGCGCAGGAAAAGTCAGAGAGGCCGACGGGACTGACAGACGTCGACGGGTTGCAGTGCATGAAGGGCAAGGTGTACATGCCGTCAACGATGAAGGAAGCAGTGCTGAGGGAATACCATGACTCGACCCTGGCAGGACACCCCGGATCATCAAAGATGGTCGAACTGGTACGTCGAGATTTCTGGTGGGCATCAATGTTCTCCGACATCTGAGTGTATGTCTGAGGGTGTGATCACTGTCAACAAACAAAGGCTCTGAGGGCGTTGAGGTCAAGGCCACTCCACCCGAACACGGTCCCTGAGGGTCCTTGGGAAATTGTTACAGTCGATCTCATTGGAGAGCTCCCAGACTCGAAGGGACATAATGTGATCTGCATCATTGTGGATAGATTCTCAAAGCAGATGCACGCGATCCCAATGATGACAAAGCTGTCAGCGGAAGGCATGGCTCAGTTGTACCGCGACCACGTCTTCCGCCTCCACGGCCTACCAAAGAAGATCATCCATGACCGTGGCACGCAGTTCGGCACATCGATGATGAAGGAGCTATACAAACTCCTGCACATCAAAGGCAACCCGTCAATGGCATATCACCTGCAGATGGATGGTCAGACTGAACACGTTAACCAAGAGCTCGAACAGTACCTTAGGCTCTTCGTTAACCATCGACAATCGGACTGGAAGGACTGGCTCCCCCTTGCAGAATTTTCATACAACAACCACGAACACTGGGCGACAAAGATGTCTCCCTTCTATGCAAACACCGGACATCACCCTATGAGCTTCGACACAGTACGAACTTCCTCTGCAAACATGTCAGCGGAAGAATTCGCAAAGCACATCAAGGAGACTCATCGCGTTGCGAAGGACAACCTGGTCAAGGCAGCGGAGGACATGAAGTGCTACCATGACTGGATGGCAGGAACATCAGTGGAGTACCAGGCTGGCGACAAGGTCTTCCTCGATGGATGAAACATCAGTACAGACTTGCCAACGAAGAAGCTTGCTGACAAGTGGTATGGTCCCTTCGACGTTGTCGACAAGGTGGGAGCAAGTGCGTACAAGCTCAAGCTCCCAAAGCGATGGAAAAAGGTCCACCCCATCTTCAATGAAGCTCTACTAAAGCCCACTGTCGAACCAGCCTTTGAAGGCCAGAAACAGCAGCCACTGCCACCACCGGAGATTGTTGACAATGAGGAAGAATACAAGGTCGAGGAGGTCATCGACTCACGTCTGCATCGAGGAAAACTGCAGTACCTCATCAAGTGGGTTGGATACAATGAACCGACTTGGCAGCCTGAGACGGACTTCGGTGAGAACACAAAGGAGGTGATCACTGAGTTCTATCACAAACACCCCGGCACTCCTCAAAAACTCGACATTCCTCGCCAATGACTCCATCCACTCTTTGTCAACACTGAGCCAGACGACCGCGATCTTGGTTGGTCAGGACGACCAACCTTGAGGGGGGGGTAATGTCAGGACTCGAACTTTTCCCTTCTTCTATTCTCCCTTTTATCATTTCTTTTCTTTTAATCACTCCTTTTCATTATAATTAATCATCTTTTCAATCATTTCCCACACTCCCTCCACATGACCTCCATTCATTCCATTCTGTTCATTTATGTAACTTTAGATAATATGGTCTCATGGTCGCCGCTATATAAGGTCTCAGGAATCACATGAACTCCTTGTTCTGCTTTTCCTCTTACCTCCATGACGACCTAGGTGAGACTCGTCCCCTTGTATTAGTTTAGACTTGTATTAATCCTCTTACCTCCGCGACGACCTAGCCTGAGTACAGCGTGTCCCGAGTTCCTGCTCGAGTATAGCACGTCCCAGACGACAGTCAGCTGAGGCCTGCCCAGTCCGAGTCGTCTCCCGGACTCCCGCCTAACACTGTAGTGCTCAATTCATGCTTAGGCATCAGCCGTCCCAGCATACCACCTGCTTTATTTATTATTATATACAGACACAAACCCCATAAACACAGTCAAGCACTTCATTTCATCACTGTCTATCTTACACTTTGCATTTCACATGCTCGAATGGTCACACTCGGCCATTCAAGCGTCAATATACCTTCGAATCTTTCATATGATCCATTAGTAACCTCATAAATACATTTGAATACTTTCATACACCCATTCGAACACTCATACCACTTCCTATTCACACTTGAACACTTCGTTTCCTCTATATTCATTCCACATCCCACTATATATGCACTCGAGCACTCTTTCCACTTCATATCCACTCGTTCGGACACTTATAGTGCAGCTGGATCATGCAGTTGGGCTCAGGGAACGCTTTGGGTTCCAGCATGGGTCGCTCAAACGGTCCCTGGGCCGTCGATGTTAAATGTATCATGCTCGAACAACCGGATTTCATTGTTCGCTGCATTCTCCATGGGGCTCGAGCGTTATTTATCATTGTCTATCACTTCCAGAGTGGGCATTCGTCACCATCACGCCCTAGGAACATTTGAGGACATTTGAATGGAGTTGTTGGAAGCACACATGATAAGTTTCTTGGGTTTCATTGGTCTTTTTATTGATGTCAAACCACTATTCCCCTTCGAGTTCGTGATTTATCATGTTCTCGAGTCATTCCATCCCTAACATATGACTATTCTGACTTGAATACACACTGCACGCACTCCTCTACCTCTGTATGTATGTTCGACGTTGGTACTGAGCTCGTTTCACCTAAAGTATAAATAGTGCACACCTTTGTACTCATTCTGCAGAGGGAATACACCCCCAGTTTGCCCCACAGTACATATTTTGAGTCTCATAAGTCGTTCTCATCTCCAGTTCATCCCTGCTCTGCTTTAACAAGCTTGGCCAAGCACTTGAATAGCGCATTTGGTTCACCACATATGCTTGAAACCAATATTCCAAGTCTTTGAGTGCCCGACAAACCCAACAGGGTATCATACCTGCATACTTCTGTCGCCCCACATGTTCGCTGCCTAATAAGAAGTCGCTCAATCATATTGGGATATGTTCGAACACCTTCAAGCACCTTTTCGAGCGTGTTCAAACGCTTGACGAGCACCAACCAGGGATCTGAACCATCCGGAACAGCCTGATACGGCCCTGCACCTACCTCAACTTCAGATTTCAATCGCTATAGTTATAGGGTCTGCGTTGGGAGCTCAATTCTGATAGAATCAAGTGCTTTGGCAAAGCTTCTGAACCAGTAGAGCCATTGTCTCGAGTGTTCGGTCACTCCGTTTCTATTTGGTTATCCCTCCTTGACTATTGAGTCACCGCAGTCTCCCTTGGGAAGAATATAGATTTGCCCTCGAGTCGACCATTCAGTCTACAAAAGAGTCTGCATCACGATACCACTCCTTCAAGGAATTCGATCTTCATGTCCCATTTTGAAGAGGCCGGAAGTCATTCCACCTTCTTCTTATCGAATCTGTCTATGAAATTCCAGAGGGGTTTTGGCACTAGTTCATGTGGTGATTTCTCCTGGCTGTCTGCTGACTGTCCTTCTTTCAAGGCTTTCTGTTGAGCATACTTTTGTGCTATGCTTGTCCATTTGGTCAGCTTCTTGCGTGTCTCACTGTCAGCTCTTTCCTCTATGTGGCAGATCCATTTCTGTCGGGGTTGCCCTTCTGGCAGTGAGCCCCTGCTCTGTTCTGTCGGAAGAGTTCTCCAGGGTGAGGGAACCTCACAAGGCTTCTCCTGGTGGGTAAAACACGTTTGTTGCCTCCCTTCACCTCTGCCTGCTGGTATCCAGTTCGGCATCCGGTGAAGCCATTCGGCCTTTGGGGCCATGGACTTGCTCCACTTCGCATATGTTTTGGGGCCCTGTTCTTTGATTTGCCACTTCCCCTGTTGCTCATAGTGAAACTTTCTCGAGTTCCCTGTCTTGTGCAGGTGGTCCACTTTTCCAGGGCTCAGGGTACCCAAAGAATCCCATCTCCTCCTGGTCACACAGAATTGTAGGGCCTGTGCACCCTCCTGGTGTCCAACCTGTGAGCTTTCGGACCATCCTTCCAAACCCATTGGGTCTTCGGAAGGGGATTCTGACTGTGTTGTTGATCCTTCTTCAGGCTTTGCTGATTTGATTGGTTCTTCAACCTTTAGTCGGCCGACAACTGGTCCACCTTCTCCTCCTGATTTGGTTCATTTTATCCCTTCTGGTTCGAATCATTGGGGTCCTACACTTCCTTTTCCGCTTCCTTTTCCTCACGGCTTCTTTGAAGTTTGTGACTTGGTGTCACTTGGCATTTGCTCATGAATGTCTTCCCTGATTCATTCTTGTTCCTGTGCCCACTTTGCTTCTGCCAAAGCCCTTTCCTGTATGGTGTATGTTACTTTGTCATCTTGTGCATATGGACCATAATGTTTCCAAAGGTTTTCCCAACTTGTACCAGCTTGGACTTCTAGTACAGCATTGGTTACAAGATTCTTTCGAATTTCCAGTTCTTGGTATCTTTCATACCATCTGTCATAGAACCAGAAGCTGAGTTGATTTCCTATGGCGGTTGGTCCCATGTCTCTGACTATAAGTTCTGAGCCTTCCCATTGTTGGTCCTGTGGCCAGGTTGCTGTTTGGGGTCAAGGTGAGGGTGTTGGCTTTGGTGGTACTGCTTTAGCAAGTGGTACTGCACTTGTGGTTTTGGCTGGCGTGGGTTGTATGAGTTGTTCAACCCAGTTTTCCTCCTCTGATTCGGAGTCCTCATCTGGATAGCGTGTCTGTATGACAGCTTTCCTTTGCAGTCTCCTTTTGAGTCGTTTCTTGGCCTTCCTTCGGGGTGCCACCTCTACTTGCAAAACCCTGTGCAGATGCTCAGTGTTTTTGAAGTAGGTTTTCCCTGTTATTGTCTGGAGAGTTCCCGTCTGCCAATTGATCCTTGGTTTGACTTTTGAAAGCCAATCGTTGCCTAAGAGGAATTTATCCTCATGAGTTTCTACCACGGCTATATCCATTGCCCCATGGCTTATTCCAGTATCCACCCATGCCCGTACATTCCTAGTCCATCCTCCCTGGTTTTCTGATCCATCAGCATTATGTATGATGTGATTTCCTCCGGCATCTCAGGTAGTCAGCCCGAGCTCTTCTACTGTCCTTGGCGAGATCGTTGTAATTGCTGATCTGGAATCTATCATTGCTTCAATAGATGCTTCCTTTTCTCCTTGCTTGAGATGGATCTCTAGTTTGGGATGATTGGCATTAGGTCGTATGCCAGTCCACCAGCATGTGGGATCTTGGTTGCGGCGGTCCATCAGTTTTCCACAGCGACCCTTCAAAAATCCTCATCTTTGTCCTGATCATGTTCCTCCTTGACCTGCTGTGTTTGCCTTGTGGTCCATGATGCTTCTGGTTCTAGAAGTTCTTCTAGTTCTGAGTCTTCTTCTTCGACTCCTACTTTGTGGTGCTTTACGAAGTGCTTCTTTCCTGGCCGTTTCCTGGGTGGCCACCTCTTTCCAGAGGCTGGCTTCCTATTCACCTTCGAGGGGCAGTCTCCTAGTCTGCAGTCTGCTGCCCAGTGGCCTGGTTGGTGGCAAATCCAGCATTCCGAGCTCTGTCCGGCATTTCCATTTCCCCTCCAGGGTGGCACGTCATGACGTTGGTTAACATCGATATCCATCGGTTCCCCAAGGTACCCCACTGGTTGGGTCCTGGATGCTTGTAACTCATATGTGGGCCCAAAGTGATTTCTGAAAGCGGGCTCATACTATTGCCCCGCCTTCCATTGGTGTGCCTGGAATCTTGCATTCATCAGGTCTTTAGCGTGTCGCATCCAATCTTCAAGTGTCCATTGCTCGTGTCCAATATTTGTCATGAGGTGTTCCAGTATGTCACTGTTCAGTCCACATCTGTACTGGTAGAGGATTTCACCTGGGCTGTATCCTTTGGGAAGGTAGTGTTGGACTTTCATGAATTCTTCATTATACTTGTTGACTCGGGCTCGTCCTTGTATAATGTTGTGGATCTTGATCTCGGCTTCGGCGTGCAGATTGTAGTGGCCTCGGTGACACGTAATGAGGTCATCCCACATTTCATCCATGCTATGCCATGCTCCCTGGTGATCCAAAGATCTGTCAGCTTTGAATGTGGTTTTCAGCTTATCTTTGTATTTGTCCCAGTGTTCTGAGACCCAGTTGAGTGCCTCGTCCCAGAGGCATTTGAGCACTGTTTCCATCTGCTGGTTTTCATCCAGGATCCCACGTGTTCAAAGGCGTGCTTCTATTTGCACTTTAAAACCTTCAATGCATTCTGTAGGGAGCCCCCAGAACAGAGGAAACTTCATGTCGTCTTTTGATGTGCTCATGTTTCTGTTAGGAATAAATAAGCTTTCTTGAGTGCATATTCTAGTGATACAGGGAGAGTCTAATGCCTCCATCCCTCTTCTACTGGTCAACCTTCTGACGAGCCCATTGTTTACTCCGCTGATTCGGAGGTGCCGCCCTGTTCATGCTCTTGCCCTTGTTCTGCTGAGTTCTCTGCGCTAGACCCCTCTTTACTCCCAAACTCTTTCTCATCATCCTTCTCCCAGCCTGCTATCGCAAAGCGATAGTTTATTCCCCCCACACTGATATGTCCGGCCAAGGCTCCTGGTGTGCTAGCGGATCTGTTTGGATGATCTTGTTGCAAGATAGTACTAATCTGTGACTCACCTGCCGCCCTTAGTGCTCTCTCCCTTCTCTGACTTTTGGCAGCATCGGGGGTTGGAGATCCAGGCAGTGACAGTTCGTGGGGTTCATGGTCATCAGTCCGGTCGTTGAAGAGTTCCCGGAGTGGTTCCACATAGGCAGGGAGAGAGAGAGTCCTCTGGAGGCATTGCTGGAGTGGGATTAGACCAGGCATTTTGTTTTCCTGGTCCGAGTCATTGCCTTCACACACACTCATGCCATCCAGGTTGAGGTCCGGCTGACTTCTTTTGTCAGCTGGTGTCGGGGTTTCTGGGGTGGCACGCTGTCCCATTTGTTGTGCTCGGCGTCCTGCCAGGTAGGTCCTTTCTTCGTTCATCCGGTAGCCCCAATGTGCCAGGCTACGGATTTCTTTCCCTTGCTGGAGGACTTCCTCGAGCTGCAGGGCCAGCCTGTCATCGGACCTTTCGACCCGCACCCAGAGTGGTACCTCATTCTCAGCTTCGTGCACTGGGAACTCCTGAACTGCTTGCCAAATCCCTTCCAGCTGTCCAGCTATGTGTGTGTGCTGGATGTTGAGCTGTCGGAGTTCAGTGGTGATCTCCTGGAGATGTTCCCAGAGTTCACTGTGTTGCGTTTGGGCATGCCCTGCTGATCCTTGGAAGTGTGCAGTGAGGTCTGTGCAAAGCTGCGTTAGACCCTCTTCCATGCAGTTCATGGCCTCCTGGATGCAGGGAATCTGGCCCATGCATTTGTTGACTCCACTGACATTGATGACCACCTCGGCGATGGCATGCTGTAGTGTGGTAACAACAGTCCGGAGTCATTCCAGACCATCTCCCATTCGGCTCGTAGTGCGTCGAAGTCCACCGAGGTCTCCTGTGCTGTCAGACCATAGGGCCAGTCAGTCCATCCTTCCATGGAGGCTGTTGACTTGTTTGAGGAGCCGTTCGAGGGTCGTGACCATAGCTCCAGGCTGATCCATCGAAGTAAGGGGTCCGGTGGGCTCCATGCTTCTTCCAGTGCTGGTATGAACTCATCTTTCTCCCTTGGCCAGCCACCTTCTGGCATATCCTGGTAGCTGGCATGTACTTCGGATGGCGTGGACAAGTCCTCTGGCAGTCGTGCCACCAATCCTCACGGTGTGAGTCCATCCCATGGTGAGGCCTGCCACAATGACAAGGAGGGTAATCGTGATAGCTTGTAGCGTCGACATAGTGCTTGGGCGTGGTAGTAGTATCCTTGTTTGATGTAGAGGAGTGCTGTGGCGAGGAGGTTGGCATGCTGATCAATTGAGTATGTATATGTATTGTACTGCTTGATAAGGGCCTCGTATACTTCATCTGAGGCAGGTGTTTCCCCCTGAATTCTTGCATTAACCAGCTGACCATGTTCTAGGCCTTCTCAGATGGCTCGTAGGTAACCGGGTATATAGGCAGTATTGATGCTTGCTAGGGTGTAGAACTCCAGGGCAGCGGTAATGGTTGACCGGTAGGGTTCTACTGTGAAAGTAGAAGGTTGTTTCTTACCGATGTAGAAATTAATCAACTGGCAGCAGCTGAGTAATTTATCTTCTAATTGGTAGAAGGCTTGCAATTGACTTGTCAAGCAGTGATATGCTCGGCTGGCTTGATGACTCGACACTAGTCACCTTAGTCAGCATGAACATGAGCATAGGTCTATGACGTCAGGCTCAAAACCACAGTGACACTGTGGTTTTGAGCCTGACATCATAGTGTGGAGTACCCTCTAAGAATAGAGCTTCTCACCAATGACATAGTAACTGATGTTGCTATGTTGGTGTGAAGTTGTTCCTGTTAGGCGGGAGTCCAGGAGACGGCTCGGACTGGGCAGGCCTCGGCTGACTGTCATCTAAGACGTGCTATACTCGAGTGTGGACTCAGGACACGCTTTACTCAGGCTAGGTCGTCACGGAGGTAAGGGGATTAATACAATATACTCTACTACAGGAGGGGGACGCGGTCTCACCTAGGTCGTCACGGAGGTAAGGGGAAAAGCAGAACAGGTGTTCAGATGCGATTCCTCTTCCTTATATACAGTGATCACCTCGTGAGAACTGGTTGCCCTATTGTCTAAGATTACATAAAGGGAGTGGAATGGAACGAATGAAGGTCATGTGAAAGGAGTGTGAGAAATGATTGAAAAGATGATTAATTATAATGAAAAGGGGTGGTTAAAAAAGGAAAGAAATGGTAAAAGGAAAATAAAAGAAAAGGTGAAGGTTCGAGTTCTAACATTACCCCCCCTTCAAGGCTGGGCGTCCCGACCAGCCATGATCGTGGTTGTCAGGCTCAGTGTTGATGAAGAGCGGGCGAAGTCGTGAGCGAGGAATGTCGAGTTTGCGAGGGGCACCGGGGTGTTTGAGGTAGAACTCAGCGATCGCCTCCTTTGCGTTCTTGCCAAAGTCCGTCTCTGGTTGCCAGGTTGGTTCGTTGTACCCGACCCACTTGACGAGGTACTGTAGTTTACCTCGGTGCAGGCGTGAGTCAATGACCTCCTCGACCTCATATTCTTCCTCGTTGTTGACGATTTCCGGTGGCGGCGGTGGCGGCTGTCTCTGGCTTTCAAAGGACGGTTCGACGGCAGGTTTGAGTAGAGCCTCATTGAAGACAGGGTGGACCTTCTTCCATCGCTTTGGGAGTTTGAGCTTGTACGCGCTCGCTCCAATCTTGTCAACAATGTCGAAGGGACCATACCATTTGTCGGCGAGTTTCTTCGTGGGCGAGTCAGTGCTGATGTTGCGCCCATCGAGGAAAACCTTATCGCCAGCCTTGTACTCAACCGATGCTCCTGCCGTTCGGTCATGGTAGCGTTTCATGTCTTCAGCCGCCTTGACCAGATTGTCTTTAGCCACGCGGTGAGTCTCCTTGATGTGCTTCGCAAATTCTTCCGCTGACATGTTGGCAGAGGAAGTTCGTATGGTGTCGAAGCTCATAGGGTGACGTCTGGTGTTCGCGTAGAAGGGTGACATCTTCGTCGCCGAGTGTTCGCGGTTATTGTAAGCGAACTCTGCGAGGGGGAGCCAGTCTTTCCAATCCGATTGCCGATGGTCAACAAAGAGCCGGAGATACTGTTCGAGCTCTTGGTTGACACGTTCCGTCTGACCATCCGTTTGTGGGTGGTACGCTGTTGACGGGTTGCCTTCGATGTGCAGGAGTTTGTACAGCTCTTTCATCATCGACGCATCAAACTGCGTGCCTCTGTCGTGGATGATCTTTTTCGGTAGTCCGTGGAGGCGGAAGACGTGGTCGCGGTACAACTGGGCCATGCCTTCTGCTGACAATTTCGTTGTCGTCGGGATCGCGTGCATCTGCTTCGAGAACCTGTCCACAAAGACGCAGATCGCGTTGTGTCCTTTGGAGTCTGGGAGCTCTCCAATTAGGTCGACCGTGATGATTTCCCAAGGGCCTTCAGGGACAGCATTTGGATGGAGTGGTCTCGACCTCGATGCTCTTAAGGCTTTCATCCGTTGACAATGGTCACATCCTCAGACGTATGCTCGGACGTCGGAGAACATCGACGCCCACCAGAAATCGCGACGGACGAGCTCTACTGTCTTTGATGCTCCCGGATGACCAGCCAGGACCGAGTCGTGGCATTCTCGTAACACGGCCTCCTTCATTGTCGATGGAATGTATACCTTGCCTTTCATTCACCACAACCCATCTACTTCCGTCATGTTCGTCGGCCTCTCCGACTTGTCCTGCGCCCTCTGTGCTTCACCCACTCGTTCCACCACCTCATCGTGTGATGTCCGCACTACTCCACGGTTCAGCCACTTGTCCTTAATGAACACGACGCCGTTGTTGTCATCCTTGCCCTGATTATACCCCGCCATGTGCGATAGCAGGTCGGCCTTGCCCATCGTCTTCCCCGATTTGTGTTCGAGATGGAAGTCGAATTCTTCAAGTTCGGTCCGCCAGCGAGCTTGACGATAGCTCAGCTTCTGTGCCGACCTGAAGTAGGTAAGGTTGGCGTGATCGGACCAGATTTCGATCTTGTGGCGAGCGCCGAGGAGGTATTGTCGCCACTCCTTGAGCGCCGAAACGATCACGAGCATCTCCTTGTCATAGATCTTGTAGTTTCGTTCCACTGGTTCGAGTGCCTCTGACCTGTAGGCGATCACCCTCCACTTTCCTTCCTGCTTCTGCAACAACACGCCGCCGAGTGCAAAGTTTGACGAGTCCGCTTCTACGCGGAAAGGGCCCTCGTCGTTGGCGATGGCTAGGACTGGAGGTGAGCAGAGACGTCGTCTCAGCTCCTCGAATGCTTCCTGCTGTTCGGTCTCCCATACCCAGTCCTTCTTGCCTGTTAACGACGTCAACGGTCGGACCACCTTGCTGTAGTCCTTAATAAACCGTCTCAGCCAGTTTCCCATGCCAAGGAACTGTTGCAGCTCCTTGAGGTTTCGTGGGACAGGCCAGTTCGCAATCGCCTCCGTCTTCGCTGGGTCGGCCCTGATCTCGCCGTTGCCAATGATGTGACCGAGGTACTTGACGACTTTGGCATCGAATTCGCACTTCTCCGGCTTCAGGTACAGGCCGTTTTCTTGGAGGATCTGGAGTACGTGCCTTGACGTGTCGATATGCTCCTCAATAGTTTCCAAGAGGATTAGGATGTCGTCGAGGTATACAATGATCAGGTTAGCGTAGATCAGGTCTTTGAAGATGTGGTTGACAAAGGCCTGGAACGTGGCCGGCGCATTGCAAAGGCCAAAGAACATGACCGTCAGTTCGAAGAGGCCCATGTTCGTGCGAAACGCTGCCTTCCATTCGTCACCCTCGCAGATCCGGATATTGTAGTACCCCCAGCGAAGGTCAAGCTTAGTGATGTACTTCGCTTTCTTGACCTTGTCGACAAGTTCGTCGATGAGAGGGAGGGGATACTTGTTCTTGATTGTACCATCATTGAGCTTACAGTAATCCTGGATCGGGCGTAGCAATTTGTCGGCTTTCTTAATGAAGAAGAAGGGCGACGCCATGGGCGATATTGATCGTCGGATGCGACCAGACTTTAAGTTCTCATCGAGGAAGTCCTTGAGTGACTGTTGCTCCGTTGGCGTGAGCGGGTAGATCTTACAGTCGCTCGGTTTGAAGTCGGGCTTCAAGTCGATGACATGGTCCCAGGGTCGGTGTTCTGGCAGCTTCTCGAAGCCTTTTTCACTGAAAATGTCGGCGTAGTCATTGAGGTATGCGGGCCAGGACGTCTTGTCCATTCGCACCTCACTCACCCTCCTCATTTGTTCCACCACCTTCTTCACCTCGCCTAGGTCCTCCACTGGCTCCCTCTCGATCGCACATTCCTCTGGACAGCGAGTGAATTCGATCAAACCCGTTTTCCAGTCGACCTCAGGGTTATGACATCAAAGCCAGTCGTACCCCAGGAATATGTTTGACGACGCTAGGGACGTCACCACAAGGACAATCCTTTCCTTGTGGTGGCTAATCATGAGCTCGATGTCGACATATTCTTTGATCAGCCCAGCCTCGTTGTGTGTGCCGTCGGCGTTGAGTACCGCAAGGGGTCTGATGTAACGCTTTGTCTCCAATCCATACCGTTCAACGAACCTCACATCAATGCACGATCCTGTACACCCCGAGTCGACAAGGGCATGTGCATCTACCTCTCTCACTTCGCCTGCTACGCTGTGTCCGATGTTCAGGAGAAGGTCCAGCTGGCGTCCGCCAGTTCCTCTCATGAACAGCTGCTCGTACGCCTCATTTTTATTCACACCGGTGGGGACTTCATAACTGGGAAAACCATCGACGTCGTTGGCATCTACGTATTGTACAGACGGTTGGTTATATTTTAACAAATCCGGATTCGAAGTCCCTTGTTCTTCTCGGTCAGTCGCCCCGATGGCTACGCCTGACCACTCGCAAAATCCTGCGAGTCGATGACCTCTTCGTCATTGTCTTCTTCCTCCCCATATTCCTCCACAGTCGACCTTCGAGTGTCTACGACTTCCTCGAATGCCGACTCCTTCATTGTGCCGAGTTCATCGGCAAGGACGCGACGTTCGCCTGGCACCATCAGTTCCAGCATGCAGTGGATGATTGGTTTCGCCTGCGGGCACTTGTCTTTAAAGTGGCCCAGCCCGCCGCAGATCCAGCACGCACGTCGTCATTGCACCTCGTTCATCGAGACGTCCATCAGTTGACCAGCGCCTCCGAAGGTGATGCCAGTTGCGTCACGCTTGTCAACGTGTGGGGCTGCTATCTGTCAGCGTGCAGGAGGCCCTTGTTGGGGCGTCGGGCGGGGCGTGAATGGCAATGTCCTGCCTCATTGGATTGCGCGAATCTGTTGTTCACCCCGGTCGATCTCGACAGCTTTCTTCTTCCACGCTTTGTACGTTGTTGGCACCGGCATCGACCTCAACACACTGCGGACCACCTCGATGTTCATCGCGCGCTTCAGACGGTCACAGATGACACTGTCATCCTTCAGCTCTGCTGCCTTGATGATCACATCGAGATCCTGGAAGAACTCGTCAGCAGAGAGATCCTTCTGAATCTTGTCTCGGAACTTCTTCAACGCCTTCTCTTTCCTGTTCGGGTCGTCGAAGGAGGCATCCAGTCATTCCTGAAACTTGGTCCAGTCATCCGTGAAGCTCACGACGCCACTCGTTGTGAATTCCTGGACGTAGTTTTGCGCCCACGTCGACGTGTTGCCACCCTTGAGGTAAGAGAGGGCGACATAGATTTTGCTCGACAACAAGGGGTACCTCGTGGGGTTCGCCGAGACAAAGAGAAGGACTTCACGCTTGAAGTCGAGGTAGTCATCACCACCAGCGAATTCGCATGGCCGGGCGACGTCAATTGAGGGAGCTGGGGCTTGGGCTGCAGGGGCATTCGTTGCCACGCGGGTGAAGGCGGCCGCTACGATCGCTGCGATCTCCTGTTGCTGCCTTTGGGTAAAGCCCTCCGACATTGCTGGTATGGGCGTGTGCGTTAGGCATTCAGGGGGTGTCGGCGGTGACGAGTCTCGGCGGGGCGTTCGGTACCCTCCTGGTTCACTGGGAAGGATGACCAATGATGTCAAAACTGTAGGGGACGATGGGGCGCGAGGGGTTTGAGGCGCCCACCGAGTTCTTTCGCCTGATGGGTCAGTTGAGTACCAGGCGTGTCTAATGTTACTCCACCAGAGGTTATGGGTGACGTGGTTTCTATCGTCGGCTACGTACGACTGTCGTTCGGTGTCGTAGCGCGACAAATGAGGGAGAGCCCGCTGCTGTTCCTCGGTAAGATCTATGTTGACTAGACCGGAGGGGGAACAGGGAGGGGCTGGTTGTCCAGATGAACGTTACGCTGGCAAAGGACAGGTTCGTCGGCGAATTTGATGACCAAACGGAAGGAGGCGGCCGAGATTACAATCGATGATGACATCGACGACTGTACACGGTGTGTTACCCACGTCCAGGTCAGATGGTTCCTCCACCAAAGAGAAAGACGGAGGGCCAGGGTGGGATAGGATTACTTAATACACGAACGTTCGAAAATGCCTGGGCAGGGTTGAGGGTTGTCGTTCGGGGGGTTTACACGTCAAGTCCGTCGAGGGGAATGCTCCTCTAGACTGAGTGAAGGCGAGTCGACAGCGACGACGTATGCTGGGGATGAGCCTGGGTGAGGTTCTGCTTTTATGTTAGGCGGGAGTCCGGGAGACGGCTCGGACTGGGCAGGCCTCGGCTGACTGTCGTCTAAGACGTGCTATACTCGAGTGTGGACTCGGGACATGCTTTACTCAGGCTAGGTTGTCACGGAGGTAAGGGGATTAATACAATATACTCTACTACAGGAGGGGGACGCGGTCTCACCTAGGTCGTCACGGAGGTAAGGGGAAAAGCAGAACAGGTGTTCAGATGCGATTCCTCTTCCTTATATACAGTGATCACCTCATGAGAACCGGTTGCCCTATTGTCTAAGATTACATAAAGGGAGTGGAATGGAACGAATGAAGGTCATGTGAAAGGAGTGTGAGAAATGATTGAAAAGATGATTAATTATAATGAAAAGGGGTGGTTAAAAAAGGAAAGAAATGGTAAAAGGAAAATAAAAGAAAAGGTGAAGGTTCGAGTTCTAACAGTTCCCAGATTGGAGCAAAATTCTAATGTTAGGACCAGTGTCAGAACAGGTGACTAATCTGTCCAACGTACCAGAATTAGTAGATGTCCTTCTCGAAGACTCAAGGTAAGCGTTCTTGAGCTAGTCGTATGGAGGGGTGATTGGCTTGTTGAGCGCTTGGTCTTAGCAGGAGAATAACAGTAATAGCAGCGAGCTGTGGGCTCAAGTTGAACTAGTATTGAAGATGTGTCAAAGGCAGAAGAATTTTGCTGAGGAGACAAGGGTGCTCCTGCTTGCCTCTTTATAGAGTTTGGGTTCTTTGAACCTTAGCTCCACAGCTAACCTAATTCTAACTAGTCGGGGAGTGGCTTCTCCACTTCTCCCACGATCTGCAGTAATTCCTAGAACCTTCTGCTCCACTATGACATCGTTGGGTGCTATAAATAGCCACTTGCACTGCTTGCTCCAAAGTTCCCATGCTTTACCCCACCAGTGTGGAGTATTGCATCATGGTGATGTCACTGTGCTATAAATAGCCACTTGGTTCCGAGAGTCTCATCTATTCCCTTTCCAGGGATGAGTCATCCATCAGTTGGTCGGTAGATTCGGTGGTGCCTGTCTGGCTTCCTCCTGATGCAGGGACTGGTAATGGGTTTCCTTCACTGCTTCTATCGTCCACTAGTCTGGTTGCCGCCATTAGGCGTTCTTCATAGACCTGGGTGTATCCTGTTGTTAAGCCAACTTTGCTAGGTGCTACATCGATGCCAATTACCACTTTGAGTTGTACTCCATAGTAGGTTTGGGTGGCATGACGGTCTACTGTTAAGTAGCCATCGAAGCCCCTTCGCCATGTAGTGATGAGGTCATTGATGATTTCATCTCTGAGTTCCCAGAGTTCATGATGCGCTTCCTGTTGTGTCTGGCAGGTAGTGATTGGCCAGTCGAGAAGGATTGCCCATCGGCCACATTGTCAGTGGTGTTCCCTTTGTGTGATCCATACCGTAAGGCCTGCTAGTGCTGCGTACATTTGTTCATCTGCTAGCCACCATTTGAGCTCATGCATGTATGCAGTACTCATCCTTTCCTGCATAACTGGCTCTTGCTGATGTTCGCTGAGCGGTCTGTGCTGTGAGGCAATGAGCATTGTGTTCTGTATGGATACTGCTTCCAGGATGTGTAGGAAGATTCACTCGTGTGCTGCCCATGAGTAATGGTATAGCTCCCGACAGAAGTTGCACAACTCCATGGATTCAGGTAGGTGTGTTTTATCACTTCGGCGTGGCCATGCTGTTTGATATGCTTCTTGCGCTCACTTCCTGGCTTTGTCATAGACTGTTGCGGGTGCCTCCTGGCCGAATCCTGGCTGGTAGGCGAATTGGTTTGTTGTTGATCCTGTTGATTCCATGTCAATCTGCTGATCCTTCCTGAAATAGCAATTTCTTGTAACACAGACATCCATATCTTTGCACAATTCCCTGCCCGGTTTGCATATGTTCCTCATCATTTGGATTACCTCAATGTGCATTGTTTGACTATTCCTGCAAACATATCTATCTTTGACCTGCATTGAGTTAGCCAGTGTTCATAATCAATTCTGTCTTGCTGGCATGCAATTTGCTAGATTTACATACTGTTGTATGCCAAAATGTTTGCCACAACCAAAATCACTAGTCTTTTAAAATACATTTTTGAGCTCAAAAAATCTGTATTTTGCCAAAGGAGTTGATAAAATCATCATTTGATATCTACTATATAAATATGAGCTTAGAAAGCAAGGTGTTGAAGTAGAGAGCTGGAAGTGCTAGAACAGGTGTTCAGCCAAGCAATATCCTTTCATGATTTTACCTGACTTCATATGTGGAGCTATACATGAAGTCACTGAAGCTTGATCTGTAGGATTTAGCATGACTTCAGAACAATCTGTTTTGTGTTGAAATGACATTTGAATACAGTCTGTCTCAAGGAAATTAGCAGGGTTTCAGAGTTTCAGCAGATGAGACAAATGGCACAGGGAGAGTATTATGCTATGAATATACTCCTCTAAAAGTCATGCTAAATCCTACAGATCAAGCTTCAGTGACTTCATGTATAGCTCCACATATGAAGTCAGGTAAAATCATGAAAGGATATTGCTTGGCTGAACACCTGTTCTAGCACTTCCAGCTCTCTACTTCAACACCTTGCTTTCTAAGCTCATATTTATATAGTAGATATCAAATGATGATTTTATCAACTCCTTTGGCAAAATACAGATTTTTTGAGCTCAAAAATGTATTTTAAAAGACTAGTGATTTTGGTTGTGGCAAACATTTTGGCATACAACAGTATGTAAATCTAGCAAATTGCATGCCAGCAAGACAGAATTGATTATGAACACTGGCTAACTCAATGCAGGTCAAAGATAGATATGTTTGCAGGAATAGTCAAACAATGCACATTGAGGTAATCCAAATGATGAGGAACATATGCAAACCGGGCAGGGAATTGTGCAAAGATATGGATGTTTGCAGAGAGCGGACATGATCTGACTAGCTTGTCTGAGCACATTTGCTCACGATTTTGGCCGCTAGGGTCGTTCCTAATGGGGTAAACAAAGGATCTTTGCAGATAAGTTTTCAACTCCGCTTTGTGGTGAGCAATGTGGCCTCACCATTCAGTATATAAAGCCTGTCCATCCGCTACCCAGTCCCCATTATCTTTAGACTTCAGACTCCGGAATTCGAAACATGCCAAGGGGAAAAGCTGCTTCGTCAAGCTTACTGGCACTACGATATGAGAAAGTATCTTCATCCGAAGTATCCGATGCTGGGTTATTTGCACTGCGTGAGTGTTCGAATTCACTAGTCGTTTGATTCTTATCTCCTCCAGAACACGCTTCTCTTTCTTCCTCACGACTTCCGATAAATGATGATGATCACTGAATTTAGCCCTTTAGATATATCTCAGGCTCAGGGAAAGTATGCAAAGTACAGTAATTGGTTTTTATGGAAGGATACCGAGGAGAAAGGAGTATTTGTAGGTGAGTGTCGTCTCGTCAGATAAGACACTTCTACTCCTGTTTGACAGCAACGGTTCTGCAGCTAGCAAAGATTATCCTATGATGGGCGGTAAGCTGAAAGAAGGCCTAACTGAGGTCACAGATCTCTGGGCAGCAGCTCACTACTGGAACTTCTTCACGGAGAACAAGACGGTGTACGAAGAGAGGGAGAAACAGTGGAACATGTATGAACCCAAAGACTGAGAAATCGCATTCAACCTTAACGGCATGGAATGCATCTCAAATATCTCGAGAGTCTCACGTACTAGGATAGTATTTAGCTGTAGTATTATGCGATGAGTATCTGTCCTTAGAACAATATCATTTGCCATCCACCAGACTCCAACTTGTAATTAAGAATCCCCAGCAGACAGTGACGCTGTTGACTCATCAACGTCTCGGCGGTGTTCACCTTGCAGATGATGAGGATGCCCCATTGTCAGTATGGACTGGGATTGAGCATCAGGCCCTACCTCGAGGAAAATGATAACACTAGCAAAGTTCAATTGCTCTAAGAGCCGCCGTCGCCGAATAACATAAGTTGCCGGCTTTGATTCGTATGTTATCAAACTAAGTACAATAAGACTACAGTTCGTAGTGCACAGACAGGAGAGCAGAATGAATTCTACGACAGTAAACCTACGCATAACTAATTGGACTACAACAACATTCAAATTGCTTTCTAATGAGTGATCATCGTGAAGATATCGTGGATGTTAGAAACATGAAATTACAGCTATAGGTATTATGGGGAATGATGATGCACGAAGATGCAAGAAAGCAAGGCAGCCATATCGTACATACAAATAACACATGATAACTTCAATCCAGTTCGGACCTGACGCGACCTGCGCGCTTAAGGTAGGTATATATGGCGCGCACGGCATTCCGCGTGCCGTCCTCCTGAAATCGAAGGCTTTGCATGAGAATTCACGATATACAATAAGAATAAGAAAGAAACGTACTTGTCTAATGTTCTCTCCGACGGAAGCTGCTCGCTCCTTCATGACTCTGTCGCATAATAGAAATCAGCATTCATTCTAGGTTAGCGAAGAGCACCACAGGAAAAAAAAAACGTACCTGTCGGAGGTGGCTTTGATGAGCGCACTGGCAAGCTCCGACGAATGCAGACTTGAGACCTTCAAACCTGCCCCTATTTTCTGCACACGTGAAGCCCAGAAGAATTGATCACTAAACAAATGCAGGTGCATCAGCTCCCAGAGCACGAACTAAGACGCTCCTATCCCACTTACCCAAACCAGGGTTTAATGAGCGTTGGGATACCGGCACGCAGGCTAGCACCAGTCGTCCCTGCACCCCCGTGATGAAGTGCCGCATCGATCTGCGGGAACAACCAGCTGAACACACATCGACAAAGAGTCAGCTCCGATTATTTCATAGCAACATATTGTGACGTGGGCCGCGGAAGCGCCACTTACTCATGCGGGATTTTATCAATCTAACGAATAGGGAGCAAGCAACGAAGTCAGGAAACAGAAATCCGAGGACATTGAAAATGAAATGCCCGAGAAAGAACACATACGGAGTAGCATTCCGGGGGGAGCTCGTATTCAGGCCCATCCGACTTGCTCATTCGCGCTGACCAGCCCTTCGAGATGATCGCCCGGACATCACCTACGAGAAAAAAATGGGCACGGGAAAGTGAGCGGATCCTATTATTACTGCGCACTCTTCTTTACCGCCTTGACAACGCTTCGCGTCATCGCTGGAGGGTTGGGCACAGTGATGCTCCCAAAGCCGATGTACACTATCGGTTTTCCATCCTCTCGCGCCTTAGCCATCCATTGCAACAGGCTGTCAGGTGGTGCCCAGCCTAGATCAGGGTTGTCGAGGAACCAACTGTATGTAGTCAGACCAAATATCAGTTGTCGTGCAAACTGAGCATTATTATGTACTCACTATCCAGAGATGGTGATCGCATCCCCCCAATCCAACGGCTTCGGCACAACGGACGGCGAAAAGTTGTATATGAAAGGAATTTTAGACTGCGCGAGGTGGCCCATGTCGGTGTTTCCGATTTGAAGCGTGTTCCTTCTCCAGCGATTGATCTGTCCGGCGGTCGCGCTCCAGAATACATTATCGAATAAAACATAACTGTATAAATTGAATCGGAGTCAGCTAAAAAGCACTCATGTACAGTCTGTCACTGGATAACACATACGTAGAGGCATTAAAGTGAGCAAGTTCTACGGGCGGACTAAGAAAGGGATGCGGAAATTCCGTTGTTCTTCAAAATAAGAAAGTTGTTTAGTTTCTTGATATCACTAGGACGAAGGCTGGATACTAACTTTGTCCAAGGCATGGTGAAAGTGCGGAAGTAGGGTATATCTGTCACCAAAGTCAGTGTTCCACCCAGTATACAGGCTTGTGAAAACGTACTAAGTGCTTCTGCAATATGTGCGCCGGCCATAGCAGATGGACTTTCTAGAAGGACATCAGCATCTTTGCACTGCTCCCAAGCGTCAACTAGAACTGAATATTCGATGAGAAACCAGCTGAGGACATTGATATGAAGGGGACGTACGATCGTCTAGCCACGTTCGAAACTAGAAAGCCGATGTCAGTTAATACTTGGTGTTGAGTGATTTGAAATGACGTACATTGCCGAGACTCTCTTTGAAAAACTGAGGAGAAAACATCTACATCACACGTCACACAGATCAGAGTGCATTCTCTCAATTCACAATGCCGCGCCCACCTTATGGTCCACACTCAGCTTCATCAGCGCGCCGGGATCCCCGCCTGCAGTGCGGTGCCGTACGCCCCAGCCCTCCACCCATTGCTTGTATTCTGCATGTGTGACGATCGTCACTCGATGCCCCTCGCGCAGGAGCGTCTGCGCAAGCGCAATATACGGCTGCACATCCCCGCGCGAGCCGATCGTGAGGCACACGAAGTGCATGGGACGTGCGCGCGGGAGTGTCCCTGCGGGCAGGTTGATCACCTTCGGCAGCAACGGCAACGCTTCAGCCGGCAGGTAGCGCGTCGTCGCGCAGTCGATCGTGCGCGCGAGAGGGGAAAGGACGTGCGACACTGTTGCGAGCGGCGCCGGCGCCGTGCCCGCGCCTGCGGTGGGAGAAGCAGTACGCGTCGGCGTCACAATGGAGGCGGGCGATTCCGTGAGGACCCCTGCGTTCAATGATCCGGTTCGACCGGGCGATGCTGAGTCCAGAAAACTTGCTCGATGGGGAGTTAATGGCGGGGAGAGTGTGGTGCAGCTTGCCTTCTGTACGCGGCGTGCCTCTACGGCGTCATTTATCCGACGGACAACCTCATCACGTCGCTCCTCTGTCGTAAAATCAAAATACATAGACGGGTGCTCTCGAAGGTCGAGGATCAGCCCGAACGTGCGCGGCAGGTAGCGGTAATTCAGCCGGGCGCCGGCGATCTTGCTGATCGCGAAACGGTACTTGTCGTCCTTGATGGAGAGGCATTTCGTCCAGAAGCCGACATAGTGTTTGGAGATAACAAAATACCCAGAGGACGCGATACTCCGGGTGACGCGTGCGCGAGTATCTTTAAAAAAAAATTTAAAGTCAGTCTCATCTTACCATATGTTGCTACATAAATCTGTGAAACACTCACACCAAATATCACCCTCTCCTCCGAGGGAGAGAGCATTCCGTATGGCCTCCTCCTTATCATCAGCGACCTTTCTCTCCCCCTGGTGTTGCTCTACAAAGCTCAATGCACCGAAATCAACGATGACCTTCGGCGGTACTCGTACGCCCGCATGTCGTTCCCGCTCCTTCGCCTCCGCCACGCGTTCGCCGAAGTCATCCCACGCGTGCGGCTTCTGCGTAACACACAATTCGATTGTCCGCCCTTCTATATCGATCTCTTCCTCATCAGAGGACTGTCCATTATCCTGGTCCGCGCTAACCTCAGCACCCTCGTCGTTCTCAGATAGACTTGTACGTATTCTACCAGAGGAAAGCTCAACACTGAGTAAGTTTGCATACTTCAGCACCTTGCGCGTCGTGAAAGTGTTGACGCGGCTGAGTGGTATGCTAACTACATTTCATTCAATTATCAAACTTTATAGTTATCAAGAACAAGAACTTACTCTGAACTCCGCGTGTCTCGTCCTCAGGTTGGCAAGACAGGTAGGACGCGCGGCCGTGGCGATACATGTAGATAGCACCTGAAAGGAATATAAGAAACCATTTCCTTAACCACAACGCTCTACCATACCTTGCAATTCGCGTCTCCATTCCCGTGCAGACTCCTCAGTGTCAAACTCGGCGTAGCGGTCAAGATACCCATCTGGCTCGATACCATCGAACCTGATGATCCTTTTATTCTTCTCGTCTTCGGGGTGAACTGACTTTATTGACGAAACTGACGAAAAATCAGTACATTGTCTACAGAGAATATGAATCCTGACTCACGAAGTACCGAGCGTATAGGTCTGATGCGATCTTCCTCTTTGCTGGATGGGAAAGTCGTGAGCATGTCATGCGAGAGCTCGAGCCACACGCGTCGCTTCCTGCGTAGGCCGCCGCGGTGGATTGTGACGGGCCCGGTCCGAATGATCTGTTTCTCGGGATGAAGGTCTGGGCGCGTCGAGAGCAAGGACGCGTGGAATGCGATCCGGTGCGTCGTGAGATGGACCATGCCGAGGATCGCGACCTCCTGTAGGTACGCACCGTCCATCTCAAAGAGAAGCCGTTCGGTGTCTCTATCGTCGACTGTTAGTGACCCGAACTCGTCAATGAGCAGCTTGACAATTTGTTCACACGTGAGCTGGGAGACGCTCGGCGAACGCTCGATGCCTGGGCGTTCATTTGCCAGCTCAGCCTCGTGCGGGGGGTGCTTCGTAGCGTCGTCCACCACCGTCTCCGACTCGTCTGTCTCATCCTCCGAACCCTCTATTTCCTCCGGCTCCGTCATTTCTGCGCCGCCTAAAACGCTCCCTTCCTTCATCGCCGAGAGCTTCGCAAAGCGCTCCGACGCGACGAGCTCCGGCGTGCTGAGATCGCGACCGATGAGGTCTGCAAAACGGCGCACGGAGTCCGAGTCGCTTTCGCGCTGCTTCTTGTCCCCCGCTCCGTCCCCATCCCCGCTCCCCTGCTTGCCATCCTCCTCATCGGAAATGGCCTCGCTGTACTGAACGGCATCTATGAAAATGCGCGAAATGCCGTTATTGTCGAGCAAGGACGGCCGCAGTTCTGGATCGGGGCCACCGAGGTCCTCCTCCTTCAGACCGGACTCGTTCGACATCGTCGAGACTTGTCTCGTCGTCGATGCCATTTCGGATGGGACACCAGCAGGTAAGTGGTTGGTGCGGTACTTGTGCAGGTTGAGGAGCGTGCCTTGCTTGTAGTTTTTACGCGCGTCATTGATGCTGTTCACGGCGCGCCGTGCGTCGGCCGCGAGACGTCAGCACGCCGATCCGGGGACGTGCCAATTCTGAGTCAAATGCGCTTATCCTGTGCGACTCGATCGCATCCTGCGCCCCTTTGATTTATTCGAGATTGAATTGTCATGAAGATGACCAGGGTTACAGGAGCAGGAGCGGGACGAGACTCGTAATGTCTTCCATCACTTTCATTGATGTTATTACTTGAGCAACACGTGCTTCGTTAGCGCCGACTTCAAGTTTGTTGCGCTAAAATTAGCTCGAGTATCCCTGATTATATGCGCGACAAAAGCATGTACACATGAGAGCACCTTCTACATTGCCACTCATATCCAGCTGCCGACTCCAGAAATCGGGTTGGAAGTGTAGCCTAACTGCAACCTGCACCGAGTAGACAGCCAACAATATGTATCATGTCTCTGCATTCGATATGCACGAGACCTACAAATTTCGACATAAAAACGCACGACCGACCGGCATCTGATCTCTAATCATTGAACAGCTGGCACAACGCCATCACCGTAGAGTTAATATGAATGACAAAGTGAGTCAGAGTGATGCAGCTCTACCGCCTTCATAACACGTACAGCATAAGCAAGACAGACCGGACCCAGACAAGATGCGAACACAAACCAGAGATGATAAAAGCAGTTGGATGTGAACATATAGCACATTGACAAACAGAAGCACAAGGCCGCAGCTCGGGGAAGGATACTGGAATTGCGATGACATTAGAAGCAGCGCAGTGAACCGCGCATTTTATTTCCTTTTCTTCTTCCTCACAGTAAGCACCGTCACCCCGCCCGTGCTCCCATTACCCGTGTTGCCGTTTTCAGAAGCCGTAGGGAACGTCGGTGGGAGCGGCGCGACGGGATTCGACACCGCAATTTCACCGTATACAAACGATGAGTACGTGTCCGCCGATGGCTCCGGCTCCGGGAACGGATTCGGTGATATGTCTTCGGTAGAACCGCCAAGCGGGGCGGTGCGTCGCGGGGGCGTGCTCGGGAGCGCGAGGAAGCGCGGTGGTGAAGGAGACCTCTCCCGCTTGTCCTTCGCGGGGCCCTCTTCCTCGTCACCCACAAGGAACGGTGGCCTCTCCTTGTGTGTTTCTGGAACATGCAACCCGCTGCACAGCCCGCGGATCGATGCTTCAAGAATGGAAGTGGCCTTGACCGTGCGCTCAGTCGTCGAAAACTCGTAGCCCGTCATCAACGACTTCACGAGACGTTGCACGAGGTGGTGCGACACCTCTCCGGGTTGCGGCGCCAGAGGGTTCGCCGCTAGCTCCTCTTTTTGCGATGTCGCTGAGCCAAAGCAAGCACCAGGGGGAAAGACTACGACGAAGAAACCCGTGACCGCACCAGCGACGCACTCCTGGCGGAAGGACATGCGCTCCCAGAACTCGTCCGCACTCACCATGCCCAGCTCGCCATGCACGCGCGTCTCCTTCTCCTTTTTCTCGTTAGTGTCTTTGGCGTCTGTCTCCGCCGTCCGCCGGCGCTTCCGTTTCGGCGAGCGCAGACCATCGACTTGCGTCGTGCACGCGATCTCGTCCATAAACCGTGACTTTGGGTCATCCTCGAATGATGGGATGAACTGCCCGAGATTGAATCCCTCCTCGATCTTCGCAGTTGCAGCATACGGCAAGGGCACCTCCGTTTGTGAGTAAGGATGGCCATATATCCACTTGGGGCCTTTTGCATCGTTTCTCGACATTTCTCCAAGCGCCTGCACAGCTTCAAGCTCGTCCATTCCAGGCAGTACAAAATACATCTTCACCTCTCCGACATCGAGCTCCTGCACGACGCGTCCCAACACGCGCTTCCACCATACACACAGCTTCACATCGCTCAGCGGCTTCTTCGCGGGATGATCCGCCGAGTTTGGAAACAAGTACTGACGCTCGGCACGCGCGAAAAGGTGTACCCACAGCGTCGTCCCTCGCAGCTTTGGCGGTCGCGTTGCCGGGTACGCGTAATACGCGATGAGTGCCCGTACGAGCGCGGCGGTAGGAGAGGGCCTGGATCCTTGGCCGGTCGAGTCGACCTTCGCAATATATAGGATTGCGCTTGTTGTCGCCGGAATATGGAAAAGGGTGGCCTCGATGGCGGTGACGAGGACGCGTGGGGGCTCAGCCTCCGACTCGGACTCGGCGTTCGGGTTGGACAGTTGCTCTGAGCAAAGGATGAGCATGTACTGCGCGTAGATGCGCGGGCGGGCGGAGGCATACGGAAATAGCTCAGCGTGCTTGTGTGGGGCAGAGAGGAGAACATGCAGGTGGAAACGCCGATTCCCTGGGAGGTCCTTGAGCGCGTCGAGCATCTGATCGCGCAGCTTCATGTCTCCTTTCCCCGTTTCTTTCTTTCTCTATTTCTTAAGAAGTCTGTCGTCAAGATTACTTGAATCTAATGTATGACAATCCCTTGAGCAATCTGAGCTGTAGTGATTCAGTATGTGGATCAGATCTCGTTGACCGCGCAGCGTGAGAGCACAAGTGTAAGTAAAGCGGAGCTAGAATGTCGGAAACACGTCGTGATCCAAAGCTGGTTCTCTATTCGAACTGACTTGCAGACATATAGCCAGACACGCAGTGAACGCTGAGCTCGACGAGTTAGTCAAGGTCTGGCTTCAAGGATGGTGGCGAACTCCGAGTCTTTGTTTCCGGCGCAAGTCTAGGATGCGCGCACGTGCAGCCGTGACCATCTCTTTCCCCAAAGAGACTGGTCAACAAACTCGCTTCTGAGGGACCCACAAACAACTATTCAAGCAGGTTTAACGCAGAGCCATCAAGCACTCCGGAGGCCTTCTTCTATTTTATATGCCAATTGGGTTTGACCTACATGATAGGCTGCTTTGTATGAGAGCAGAAGTACTTTATTGGTCTAGCAAGCTAGTAACCTCACTAAATGCCATTCAAATTGAAACCAACACCGAGTTTTAGCTTTCGACAGAGTAACGGATCTTACAGAATTATTCATAATTTTAGATTTCTTGCCTAGATAGGATGAGTCAATCGAATTGAGATGGGATACAATGCATTCTCTTCCAACGTGAAGAGTACGACAGGACGAGGGAGGTAACAGATCAAAATAATGCCATCTTATGACATCAACACTAGTGCTTTAGCTCGCTTCTTAGATCCTACTGATACAGTGATAATAGCCCTTAATGTGTATATCCAATAAGAGTGTACAACAACAAAAAAACCTAGATGCTCTGCTAGTACTTATTGTTTCGACGATCCATCTTGTTATTGATGTATGGGGAGACTTCACTCTTTCCCCCATGTATTTTGACCTGGCAAAGATATCTAGAGACAGACTAGCGAGACCATTAATCTCCAGCCCCGTCTTTCACCTATACAACTATTTGAACCTCGGCGTTTCTCTTCAACCGGCTCATTGTTATGTTTGTCACTCCTTTTCACTTTCACCCCATCTCCCTTAATCTGGTGGCTAAGTGCTTCAAACTTTGTAGAGCTCTTATCATGTTTTTCACACACAGGTCAACCCTTCTCTTCATTACCATGCTCGCCAGACCTTTCAAGCCCATCTCCTATGCCGCCCCGCAAGGCGGTGTCGAATGCGAGAGCGATTCGATGCACTGCTGTACCACTGTACTCGTACGCTCACATTTGAATTTGTAAACTACTTATGTTCATTCGGATTAACAATCTATACCTTTCCCTGATGGACGCAACCGCTTATCGGCGAAGGATGGTACGTGGATGAGCAATGAACAATCACTGCTGCAGTGAGATGATATGGAACATATCCTCATACATATTCTTTTGGAACCACACAGCGTCTCCATGAGCCAGCTGCTTGAGGAGAATACGAACTTCTGTATGGAAGTACTCACGTACTGCGAGAACATGGTCAGTAAGCTGAACTTCTGAATTGTTCAAATGGCGAATGTAGCTGATATGAACTTTATCATCCTTAGTCGGGCTGGGAACCGGTTGCACGCGTCTCTCTGGCTGAATGTCAAAAGGAACCCTGGACATATCGCCGGAAATTCTCTATACCGCTTGACTAACAATTAGTTGCTTTCCATCCAAACAACATGTAGCTTGCAGTAATCCTGAGCTCGGAGTACGTAACTGAAAGGTTCTTCTCCCTGAGCTACCAGAAGTGATTACTGGAGGTGGGAATGCCATGCATCCGGCGCATGAGGACGACATTCGCGCTCAAGCTAGAAAACTACAAGGGAAGGCCAAATATCAGCCTATCGGTCGCCGCACATGACAAGAGTAAAAATAACATACCCCATTACCGATGAATACTGCCGCCCGCTCCGCAATACTCATATCGACTGCTACACTGACTTCTCGCTGCTCAGCGCTGAGCTGCAAGTCCCTCCCGGAACAGACCGAGTCCCAATCACCCTCTTCCACAAAGCGGGTCTTGAGAGCATCTACCCATGCACGATCGCCATTTGTCATAATATATAGTCTACGAACCGGCTTAACATCCGTGTCACCCGTCTCCCATGCCACGCGCGCCTCCCTAACACGCTTGACGATGCGCTCTTCGCTTGGCCAAGTGTGTGGGTCGTATATCGCGAGCTTATCTGGGCGCATGACGGGAAAATGTAAGCGTTCTTAAACACGAAAACAAGTTCATCAACTGCCGTCTCGCCTTCCGTAGGCGTGCTGCCGTCACAACCAGACGGTACACTAAACCGGCTTGTGATGCCGGGTGACTGGCACCAGCCCATGTATGTCGAGCCCCACCTTGCGAGGTGTTTGCGGTGCTCCGCGTAATCGCCACGCCGAATGTGTACGGCCATGAGACCCGGCACACATACCTTTTCTTCTGCGAGTGCAGGTGCGACCAAATATGCATTTGCGTGAACCGCAGAGCGAACGAGGGATGACCAGCGGAAGTGCCTCAGTATGGGAGACTTGGAGAGCGAGGGCCACACGGTCAACATCGTCTTGTCCCCGAAGTGACTATGCCAGATATCAGTATCAGAGCCTCGCATATATGTGAGAGACGTACAAACAGTTGAAAGGATGTTCCAGCTCGACACAGCCTTCCGGCATGGCCAATAAATTCGATACATATTTTTCCAAGACCTCGATGACCGTTCCTTCTTTCATATCCTCTGTTGCCCTGAGTCTCGTCTTCTGCTTCTCGTCTGGAAACAAGGACTTGAAGTATTCTGCGCTTACAGCACGAGGAGCGGGATGCTCTGGTGGGAAGGGTCCACCAGCAATGGGTCCTAAGTGCCTCGCGTGTGAGCACTCATTAGACTATAAGTGCTGGCCTTACCTTCGACCAGAGCGGAAAGGGGTATGCGAGAGCGTACCCTCTGGCCCCAATGCTCAACATATGTTTCGGGCCCCTTATGCCATGTATATTGCTCAAATACGAGCCTGCATCCGATTGATTGAGCAATATATAACGAGTAAAGAGACAAACGTACGCCCTGTTCGAGAGATAAGCCATGTGTGAGATCAGATATCTGTAAGGATCCCATCAACTTCATGAACTCTTGCGTGTATCAGTGAGCTTAGCTGACAATATTTGAAAAACATTATTCCAACCAACACCTGCGGCAAGTCGCGTGTATAAGGGTTCAGAGACTCGGATGTGGTAGAATGTACTTACCCCAAGGCCAGTTTGTTACATAGAGGTAGCGGCCATTCCTACCCTCTGGAAATGAAAGGGATGGGTCATGTTGAGGATAGTTGCGTTCGAGCTCATAAAAATGGTCAAACAGGTAAGAGGTCACCGAGTTGTCTTCTGAAACACCCGAAGAACCGACATGGTCCATTTCTGAGACCTCGAAGCTATTGATAGGCTCGATGTGCAATCTGTCAGAGGTATGAGCGAAATACAGTTTGTTGTATCTACTATCATGAGAGACCCACTAACCCCTGGAAGACTGGGTCTACTGTGCGGACTTGGGGGTTTTCGACGTTTCAACTGGATGTGTCTTTATTTGAAGACATACTCAGCTCCCTGGGGATACAGCGACGGACCAACCGGCTCTATAAAATTGATATCCCGCTTTCATTCCGAGGAGCTTGAAATGAAACATCCAAGTGATCCGATCAGTCCGACAACTTTTAACCGCATAAGGATATGTAGTACTCGGGGATACCAGCAGCGGGATGACCCAAAGGTTTTCCATTGCAGAATAGGAAAGAGCTGGTGCGTAAGGACTCAGAAAAAGCCGGTTGACTAGATATGAGCGGAAGAGAAGGGAGAGACCGACACCGTAATACAAAGCATGAGCAGACGTATGGCGGTTCGAAAAGAGAAAACGCTTGTTGTTACACTTGTCAGAGCAGAGCAAGTTCAAAACGCGCCATGATGTGAGTAACTCATGACAGGAAGAAAGGCCAGTCTCCTATATATTACTCGTCAGAAATAAGCCTCAGAACATTGTTGGCCTATGTAGTCCCTCTAAGTCCTGTCAACCGTCATCCAGCAGCGTAGAGCCAGTCTTTTCCAGTACCAACGGATGGATATAACGAGGCGTATTCTTAAATTCGAAAGGCTTCTTGACAACTCATGACGGACGGATTCAAGTTGGAAACTGAAGATGGAGGTTGTGGTATGAAAATGAAGAGTCAATCACGTGACCATCCCGGTTGTGAGGCTCACTCTCTTTGCTCATCGTATAAATTCAGAGGCTCATGATACAGACTCATTAATATTGTCTCGACAGTATCAAATCGCCTCAGCTCCGTCTGAGAATTTCACCTCTCTGACGCGTCCTTTGGAAGCCCCAGAGTCAGAACTTTAGAGCTTGAAGAGCGAAAACCACACAAGCTCTCGAACCACCGCGTGGACAGAACACATCTTGCAGTCTCAGGACACGTTCACCACGGAAGGGCACTCGGTGTAGTGTTTTTTTCTTCATCTTCAGTTCGGAGGAAGAACGACCCGCTGGTCGACACGATGGACGGAGGCGGCGCAGGCGCAACACCGAGCCCGGAGGATAAGGCGCGCTACGAAGCAACGCGCAAGGAGCTCCTCCAGGCTCTGCAGAAGAAGCGTCTGGTCGATCGACAACTGGTGCGTGTACACACTCTATCGCTTTCGATCCCCCCCCCCTTCTTCGCCTTCTCGTTTCGTTTCGTTTTCGATGTTTCCTGCCCTTCAAATGCGTATAGTCCTTCTTTCCTTTCGTTATTCTTGGTTTCGGTCCTGCTCGCTTTGCCAGCGTTGTCGATGGACGCTAACGTACAATCAATCCCTCCCCCTTGATCGCGGACACAGGCGCAGCTCGAAGTGCAGATCTACAATTTCGAAGGCTCGTACCTCAGCGAGACCGCGCAGCACAGCGGCGGGAACATCATCCAGGGGTTCGACGGCTACCTCAAGACGCAGAACGTCGGCCGGCGCAGGCACGAGCCGACCGACGCCGACCGCGTCTTCTCCAACAGCTCCATGACCTACCAGAAGGTGTGGCTTTCGTCCCCAAACTCTGCGTCCGCCTGGCTCTGATATTAATATTGACTTTCCCTTTCTACACCACCAGAGTCTCGAACTGCTCGGCGACCCAGATGACGACGCAGACAGTGCATTCGGCGGTGGTGGCGGCAACGGCGCTGGCGCGCTCGGCAGCTCGCGCGGGCCCACACCGGGGCTCACAACCGTCGTCCTCCCGCCGCCGACCGCGCGCACGCAGCAGGAACTCTCCGCCGCGCAGCAGAAGAAGATGCGCGACAAGGAGTATCAGCGACGTAAACGCGCGTCCGCCGCGCGCGAGAAGAGCCAGCAGGCCGCCTCTGCCTCCGCCTCTGCGCTCGCGGACGAGGACGGCGGAGGCGGCGGCGGGGACTCGACGTATGGCGGCACCTCGCGCGGACGGCTGAGCAAGAAGCCGCGCCAGGCGGACGATGATTGACTGCGCTGATGTGGTACTACGGTCGCGGCCAGATGTAGTCTTTGCGCTCTTCACTGCCCTCGCTATAGATGCACCCGCACGTATGCTCTTGGATCTCGGTTTTCAGAACCAAGCAGGATTCCTTATTTGTTTATTTGTTTATTTGTCTGGTCTACATGTACGTGTACAATAGCTATAGCTACGACTGCTCTAATACGGATCGGTTTTGATCTTGCGTTCTTGCTTTACGATGATCAGGCCGGAAATCTAGTGCGAAGCAGGAGCGCGAGTCTGAAAGCTTATACAGTATATAGATGCGCTGCTCCTTGCGACTGACGAAGGAACTCGTGCATCGCATCGTTCAAGTGGTCCCATGGCACATAGAATGCACTCATGCACGTATTGACATTCACCGCGAGCGACTTGTAGACCGGGCGGACCGTCGCAGAGAATCCATTGACCACTGTGAGACCGGCCCTCGTGCAAACCCCTGACTCCGACTCCGAGTCTGGTGCGAAGTAGTAAGGATGTTTTCCCGACGCATGCACGCCTGTGTGAGCCGCATGCGATGTCGCGATTAAATTGAAGGTAGATAAGATTGGGGATCGGGTTGTAGGTGGGGTCTTCACAGCGCAGGAAACTAAGATAGTTACGAGGTCCGTGGCCATTTGCAAGCACATTAAATGAATGTTAGACGTACCAAGCCAGCTCCGCCGACCGACTTCAGGTCCTTTCCTTAGGACCAACTAGAGTCACGGCATACCGGCGTACCGCGTTCTCACCCGAACGTGTTCCCTTTCCACTGTCTGCATGTGCCTTTACCGTGACCGAGAAGTCCTTCGGCATCGCTTGCTTCGCAATAAGCCGACGAGTGCCATCGAGCACGATCCCTTGCAGGCAGATAGAGCCCAACCTCCTTTGACTTTCTCAAACGGCCCGATGAATGACATGCTTCCAAAGGTCCTCTTCCTCGCTGCGAATGCATGGCATACATGGCTCGACCTTGATCGCATAGTCGTACAAGATAACATCCTTGGGATATAATTGAGCTGGTACATATGAGCGCGGAGTGAGAGCTTGGAAGAAGAGAGAGAGAGGAGTTGCCCATGTTGCTTCAGAATGAAGAACGGCTTGATGGGGCGGATGCTGATGAGAGTGCGGAACCACTATAGAAACACATTCATTTCTCCTTAAAAATTCCCTTTGTACACCTTTCCCAGCTTGTCCAGACGGGTTATAACAGGATCTTGTTGCACCCGACGCACATGCATCACGTGTTTCGCAAGGTTGCAGAATGGCAGTCCATATTGATGTGCAGTCTCGTCCTGAAAGTCGATGAAGTCGGTAATGTCGAAAGGACGCGGGCCCAAACCGAAAAGGTTATAAAGTACGATATGCAGCTCCGAGCAGTGCAGCATGCCAGGACACTGATGCCAATAGCTGCTACCGAAGTCAAAGAACTTGTAACCATTCTCACCAGTCCCGTTGTCATAATCGCAATAGCGGGCAACGTTCCTCTCTTCAGCATCACCGTGATAAAGTCCAATCGAATGCAGACTCAAAAGAGACTGCAGCACCATACGTCTGTGACATAGACTATTTAAGTAACTCGACCGTGACTGTGCAGAACAAATAGTTGACGTACTTCTCATTGATTGACCACGTCTCGAACGGTTCAAGAGTCACCGAGCCCGCGAAATCCATAATCAATGCGAATACGTCCTTCGACTTATCTTTAGGTCGATACAATCCGTAACAAGTAGGCGTGAACTTGCGTATTATACTATCCAATCCGCAAGTACTCTTGCCCAGCGCAAGCAGGTAATAGCTGATGTATTCTTTCTTCAGCTGCTCGTAGCAGTTGTAGTATTCTTCAAGATTTTGCAATGCCACGTCTACGACCTTGATGACGAATTTCGAAGGGTTGGAACTGACAGGACTGTGGAGTTCTGCCTCATATATCATTCCGGCGGTGCCTTCTTTCATCTTACGAACCACAGTAAGGCAAGGAATCCGAGCAAATGTTGGAAAAGATGGGAACGGTGCGTCTGGGTCATGTTCAAATTCCATGAGGCCCGGTCTAAAGATATCAGAAATTGGGAAATTGAAAAGATGCTATGCAAGGTTAAATCTACGCCATGAACTGAGGCACGAAAGAAAACTTACTATGGTAGAGCCATCCTTCGAGGCTACTTCCTGGAAGTCACGTCGACTCCAGTTCTCGAAGCCACGAGAGGCCAACTCAGCCTTTTCATCTTGCTCTGACTGAGTCAGGGGTACTGCATTATCGATCTTCTCTTGCTCAGCTGCTCGTTCCTCTTCCAGTTCCTCTGGAGTGAGGCCTGTGGCCACAGGCGCAGCCGGGATGCCATGCTCTTTCTAGAATATAACAATACGTATGACATGTCAGCACAAGAGTGTCTATGCGAGAACCTGGAGTACCCTGTACGCATTGTATTCTCGCTCTTGCAAGACCTGCAAACGGGGTGGGTAGAACTCGAACTCCTGCCTACAGCGAAAAGACGAAGAATCAGAAGAGCTTATCACATGAAAAGTATGACCGCTACGAACAAGTTAAGTTGTTTTGGAGCGCGGGGCAATTTAGGTGCCTTCTCAGTTTTTGACGGACCCGCACGCATGGTCTCTTTGTAGTAGGCATCCACCGAGTAATTGAGCTTGCGCTCACGCTTTGACAACGAGAGAACATCTAAACTTAGGTTCTGACACTTTACATGAAAGGTAGATATCAGACAGTCTGAAAATGCTTTAGGAGATGGATTACGCACATTCTCTGAGCCTGAGCCTTCCCATTGAAGCTCCGACCTGAAGTTATTGAGATCATCGAAGTTTAGGCCCTCGTACTTGCTGTTGAGCTCGGCTGTCCGCTCCTCGTCCATCTGAATGATCTTGTCAATATCATCATCGACAGTGAGCCTAAGTAGAATGTCAACATCAGAGTCGTAGAAGTATGCAAGAGCGACGTACGCTTCCGATGAGTTAATAATCTTTTCCGCGCCGTGATTAATCATCTCCATCAGCTCCTCTTTACTCGCAGCTATCAGGTTGACATTAATCTCATGGCGTTTGTACTAAATAGAGTAAGAATACCTTTATTAACCTGTGTACGTCCTTGTTGGATGACTAGCTGGTCAAGGCGGAGCTTCTGCGCCGCACGTTCAAGCATGCGCTCTTCGACACTATTCTCGGTTATAAAGCGGAAGACATAGACTTGTTTCGTTTGACCAATGCGATGAGCTCGATCCATCGCCTGCAGATCAGCTTGCGGATTCCTGCGTTACGCCGCGACAATCAGCTCTCAGTCTTCTACAACCGACTGACCGACATACCAATCACTGTCGTAAAGAATGACAATGTCTGCCGATATTAGATTATTGCCTAAGCCGCCCGCACGAGAGGTGAGCAAGAACAAAAACTTCTCGCTGCCTGGCTTGTTGTATTCATCGATCGCGGCGATACGATCTTCATGAGCGGTTCCTCCATCGATGCGACAGTAATCTGTTGGAAATTTGTCAGCATGTCAGATGTCCCTGTAGACATATATACACTGTAACCCCTGAACAGGGAATAGTCTTCGAGGATATCGAAGACACGACTCATCTGACTGAAAATCAAAACACGCGATCCTTTTTCCTTCATGGACTTGAGGAGTTTGTCTAGAATGACCATCTTGCCAGCGTTATCAATGATGTGCTCATCGGTGGTATAAGGTGGCCCGGGTTCCTTCAACGCATATCAGCGAAAGCGATCGCTATAGCCTATAACAAATACGCACAGCACCATCAAACAGGTACGGATGGCAACAAACTGGATTTCCTTCATGAGTAGGTACTCGATGCAGCAAACATTTGCTTTACCTTTTCGAAGCTATACGAGGAGTAAGTAACATTTCGTAAGTTAAACAACGGGGTGACTTACCTGCATTACAATGTTCATTAACCGAGTCTTGCCCTCCTTGTTCCCAGTCAACCCTGCAGTCAAATATCAATAGGTGACACCTAATCGACGAAAAGTAGCGCTGCCTACCGCTAACTGCATCAATATCCTTGAACAGCACCGACTTGTACCACCTCCGCTGCATGGCAGTCAATCCAACATAGATGTTAATTTCCTTCTCTATAGAGATGGTCAGATGATTCGTGAAGGGATGCACGAAATGTACTCGCTTGAAAGCAGGTCCTTCTCTACATCAGACTTCACTCGGCGCAGCAAAAACGGACATAAGATCTTGTGCAGCGCTTCAACAACCTTCTTGTTCGCCTCCTTATCGTCCATCGCACCACCGTCATCCTTGTGCAAGAAACTCTCAAGGTCGGCGTAATCAGAGAAGATTTCGGGACAAATGAAGTTTAGCAGGGCAAATAGTTCCTTTATGTTGTTTTGCAGTGGTGTACCAGTGATGAGCAATCGACCACGGCTCGTGAACGCGCGAACGATCTGGGAGTGAATGGAGTTTACATTCTTGATGCGGTGCGCCTTGTCAATGATGATATATGCAAATGACATCTTCTTGAGCACGGACTTCTCGATAAGGCAGATTTCGTACGTCGTGATGCAGACTTCAAAGTCCATCGGGATGAGTCTGGTCTGAATCGTCTCCTGACGTTCCTCCTTCGTACCTCCCAGCGTGGCTATATTAAAGTCAGGCGCCCATCTTGCAAATTCGCGAGCCCGATTCTGTAGCGTCGATTTAGGCACGACGACGAGGTGAGGACCGTTGGTTTCGCGATGGTGTTTCAGGTATGCGAGGAAGGCTATCGTCTGCAGTGTCTTTCCTAAACCCATTTCGTCGGCAAGGATGCCGTTTAAACCGTTGTGGTGAAGCGAGACCATCCAGTTCAAGCCTTGAATCTGGTACGAACGCATCGTGCCGTTGATGACTAAAATTCTCGTTCAGACATTTGACCTCATAGCCATTATGGGATAGCTCACATTTGGGGGAATCCTCAAACACGAAAGGCTGGTCATCGCCATCCACAGCACGTTCGCCATCCTGAAGCAGCTCTTCATCCTCCTCCTTCTCAGATTTCCTCCGCCGAGTATTGGTGTCACTAAAGCAATCATGGGACAAGATGATACGGGAAACTAAAACTGATATACGTTTGTTTTTTTCTGCCTCGTCCTTTCGGCTTGGGCTGCGCGTCTAGCATGGCTGCGTACTCAGGATCACGGGCGCGCTACGCGACGTGACGAGTTAGAACCATGTAGGACGGGCAAAGCAAAACGCACCTTCATGTCCACGAAATGCTTGAATAGGTCCGTCTGCCCAAGAAGATATGAGTATGGCTTCACGGCGTCGGACATCTGCAATTCTGTAAGCACTAAACGAGAGGCACAACTGTCAATATCGACATACCTTCGCTTTATCCATTTTCTGTCGCTTCTGGGTGAGATGACCTTCGGCTGCCTTCCACTTTCTTCGCTTCTTCGTCGGAGATACCTTTTCCTGTGATGGCGAGTCAAGCTGGTCCTCTTCCTGCATTATGCGACGCGTCAGATCATCGCGTCAGTGACAACTGTACACGACGTACTGGCTCAGCATCATCCGTTCCCTGTTCACCATCGACGTCCATCGCCTCCTCTGTATATTCGCTTTCCAGATCTATACCCTCGCTTGGCTGTACTATGTATTAGTGTCGAAAAATACGTCTGAATAGAAGAACGCGGTACCTGGCGCGACACGATGTTGCTCGGCACGACATCGCTCAGGATGTCTTCCTCCATTGGTTGAGGCGCTGCAAGATGCTAGTTTGGCTTGAGCTAGGAATCGACGCGTGCAATGTGTGCGACTTACACTCATGGTTTACGTCGACATGATGGTCAAGGCGAGAGTTACCACAAATTTAAACGCGAATGCGCCGCTTTGTAGTTCAAATTTGTAGTTATATTCCCACGGACACATACACATGAAAAGTGGACACACATCACAAAAAAGTCTAAAATCTTGCACGGGCTATATGCCCGTGCAATATATATAATTTCTAAATTATGTACAACCGAATACGGCGCATACAAAACTACAAGTTGCAAGTCTGATTGATTTTGCCAAGTTAGGTCATACTGATCGTCACTTGCCGGAAATATACAAGAATGACCAGCCCTGAAGAAAATATAAAGGAGAATACGGCGCAGCTTCAAATTGACATGGGATAATCTTACCTGTAGTTCTGGTAGAGTTCTTATTCCAGGTCTGCAAGTCATTATACAAGACCACAAGTCTACTCTCTGTTCACAAGTTCTGTTGGTCCATTCATATAATATAACAATAATGCATTCTGTTGTATCAATTATTGTACAATCGCGTTGTTCAAAATCATAGCCACGTCAAAATCATAGTTTAAAGCAAAAGAAGCCAGGACAGACGGTGTCTGCAGGCGAGGGCGAGGCTTAGCGGTGACAGGCACCTGCTCCTCGTAGACCTGAAACACGGAATAGCATGCTACGACGGAAAGCAGAAAAACACACCTGCATCGCGCCGCCAGTAGTCGAAAAAATCGGGGGCCTGCCCTGGCATACCGTAGCCCATCGACTGCGGATGTGAGTCCGGGAACTGGGAGCCGTTCATCCCACCAAATTTCTCCTCTCTTTGCTGAACGTGGTCATTCATCTGCATCCGCTGTTTGTCTTCGCTGCTCTCGTGTGTCGCAGAGAAATCGACTTTGATTGCATCTGCTTTTGGAACTGGTTAAGAGTACAAAGTAGGCATACATGCAAACGTAAAGGAAAGGAAAGCGAAGTCTATACATCCGAAACAAAGGGAAAAAGGAAGGAAGCCCATCGTCATAATCAGAGCTTCACCTTCGCAGCGAACTGGTCCTCAGTGACGCCCTTGCCCATCGCAGCCGTGGACGACACGCCGCCCGTAATCGTCTTGAGCAAGTTATCCACATAATCCGCACCGCTCCACTTTTGATGCGTGAGCACGTCGCACCCGATCTCGCGCTCGCGGCGCTGGATGAGCTCGACATACGCCTTCATGCCCTCCTCCTTGAACGCGCGCGCGAACAGATCCGAGATGTACCCGTTCGAATGCAAGCCGCCGAGCGTGATGAACTGCCACACGAAGCCCAGCTTCCCGAGCTCCCACACGTAGTCCTTCATCTCACGCGCACCGAGGCCGGCTGCTTCCCAGTTGAAGCTCGGAGACAGGTTGTACGCGAGCCACTGGTGCGGGTGCACCGCATGCACGCCGTCCGCGAACTCGCGCGCCTGCGAGAGGATCGGCTTCTTCGTCTCCATCCACAAAGCATCCGCATATGGCGCGTACGCGCACGCGCGCACAATCGCACACTGCGTGCCGCCCTGATAGCGGTAGAACCCCTCGCGCGCGCGCGGTGCGTCCCAATCCCAGTACGGTGCCGAACGGAGCCCGAACTCCTGCGTTGCGAGCGCGAGAGCGGCGTCGTGAGAGAGCGTGCGGACCTTGGAGGCGAACTCCGCGGCGCGCGCGCCGGAGAAGGAGGAAGACTGAGCGGCGAGGGCGGCAGCGAGAGTGTCGCCGTAGGTTTTAATGTTGGCCCTTGCGACCCATTCGTCTTCGACGGCTTGAAGGGCGTCGCCGACGTTCCCAGCAGCCTCGGCCTCGTTCATAACCGTAACGAGTGGGCGAAGTGAAGGGTTTGTGGAGCCAAGGATGAAGGGATGGTCCCGCTCATCCACGTTGGTCGTGATGAGTGTCGCCGCCTCCGAGTCCGTACGACAGACAACCAGGTTTTCAACACCCATGATATCGAACTGCAGGCGGATAGCTACAAGGCGGTTGATGTGCTCCTGTATCGGAACAAGCACCTTTCCAGCCATGTGCCCGCACTTTTTCGTTCCAGGAGCCTGATCCTCGATGTGGATGCCCGCGGCACCCTTCTCGACGAAGAGTTTCGCAAGCTTCATCACGGCGGTCAGTCCTCCATGACCCGTATCCGCGTCGGCGATAATGGGGCGGAGATAGTCGACCGCGGGAGTCGCGGCGCGTTCGGCATCGGACATCCGCAGGCGGGCTTCGCGCTGCTTGCGGTCATGGAAAAGTTGCGCCATGAAGAGGTGTTCCACCTTGTTGGGCACGGTGTTAGAGGGGTAGTCTGCGAAGCGGAGTTAGACGACATTATTCAAGGCGTTAGAAAATTAAAGTTTACCTGCAAGGTCGGGACCGGGTTCGTTTGTGCTAGAAGCCGTGCTCGACGTCTGCCAACCAGAAACGTACACCGTCTCCAGGTATTTGGCCATTTGAGTCACTTGCACCGGGTCAAGGCTGGAAGGCTCCGGTCAGCTTTCAAGCTAACCTCGCATAAAACATAGTCACTCACGCTCCGTAAGTATGCGACGGTGTCTTGTTCTTCCAATGCTCCGAGAGCAGACGCCATAACTTTTTGCCCTGTATGTCGGAAGGGTACGAGATGGGGATGGTGCCACGCTTGGAGACGACCTGTGCAGCGGTGTACGGCCGCTTAACGCGTGCAAAGCGCGGACTCTTCGTCCTCGATCAGTATATGCGCATTGAGAGAGAGTATTCCGAAACATACCTGCCACCGTTGCTCAAGTTCTCTGGCTTCCTGCTCGAATGCGATGCGTTCTGCGCTCATGATGGTGGATTTTGAAAGGGGAAGAGGCAGAGGGGCAAGGGGAAACGTAGTGGTAGAAAGGAGAGAGGGTAAGGATGGAGAGGGCGCATGACTGCAGTATTATATGGAATGACGGGCAAAGGCGTGACGGAGCTGCGGTACGAGGAGCGCGGGCGATCGGCGCTGGAGTCATGTGAATTCCTCGGATCCCGTATGTCTCCGTATCCTAATCCAGTAACATCACGTTACATTTTATTTCCGTTTGCAGTTCTCCTTGCCCTACAACCAGCTATCGACGCTCTAAGCACGCAAAATGTTTCCGAGGCATAATCACGTTCTGCAGCGCGCGGACTTACTGCCCTGCGTTGTTGTCCATCTCGAGTAGCATCCTTGACGTCCAATGCCGTCCTCCGCTCCGTTCGCCTCGTGGCCTCAATCCTAGGGGACAACGAGGACTCGCCATCGTCCGATATGCCCCGAAATTATCTGTCGCGCCCGCCATCGTGTGTTCGGGAGGCTGACAGCGAGCGAGCACGGTGTAGCGGGACGGGTGAAGGCCAAGGAGCGGCGGAAGACGTCGAACTCAGAACTACGTTCGCGAACGAGGCCATCCACCCGACTCTTTCCGATCAAGCGCAGCTCCGCAAGATTTTTACCTTAATCTTTTTGAAGTGCCTCGCCTCAAGTATTCGTCTCAGTCTCTTGTGAACTGTACGTGTTACTGAAGCATAATCGAGTCACAGGCAGCGCATGGACTTGGATGCAGAAATCGATATAGGGCGGGGGGGAACCTCGTTCTGCTGAGAAAGCGTCAATCTGCTGTACAAAAGTGCTATAAGAACTCGAGACAGCCAGACAACATGCTCCGACGAAAGCTTCACGCGATGCCATGCAAGAATGTGCTCCAGCCTCGATCTCACCACACAGGTCCGCTCTCTGCAAACCCTCCACATCTTTGTACAGACCCCGTGTTGCTTCCAGCCTGACCTCCGTTTGGTTCCGTACATTTGGAGCGCATACCTGCTATTGGTGTAGCACAGCTTTGCCACAGCAAAGGCGTACTGTGCTCAACCGCAAAACATGGCCCTTTTTGCTTTTCTCTCAGAAACACGCTTTGACTCGGATTAATTCCCGGCTCGTGATTGATTTGATTCATGATGTGTCTAGCATCAAGCCGTACTTTGCCACTCCCGCGCTCCGCTGCTTTCTGCATGCATCTTATTCCGACTCATGTTTGATCTCGAACCAATGTGTGTTCTCTGTTTCAAGTATGTTAGGCTCATTTAGGCTCATCCATCCATCACTCATTATTATTCTCAGTACTAGTCATCAAACCCCTGAACTCGCAAGGTGCCAAGCCATCACTACAGGAGACCTGTTTCGTACGAGAGGAAGTCTCACAATGTGTGCGACCTGACACCAGATCGCAGATGGCAAGTAGAGAAAAGTTTCCTCGATTCAAGGACTGTATATGTGCAGCTGGGATATCATGCTTTGGATTCACTCTTACTTCGTTGTCTATCTTCCCCGATTCTCTACAGGACGTTGGCTATGGCCACTGGGTTGGATACGGTACATTGATTGAACCGGCCCGCACTCGAAGAGACTTGAAGTACGAGCAGTACCAATGTTGGTCCACATGGCAGGATAACAAAGGCAGATTTATGTATGAGTGAGCAATACTTTCTTGTCAAAAGGACCATTCTTACTACTCGTGATTAACAGTCATATCAACGAAATGGCAGTTTGTGTAGGCGCAGCAGCCATCTCTGGCCGTGAACATGCCGCCTGCTGTGCTCGAAGGGTTTTGTTCACATCATCCATCTAGTCACACCCAGACACGCAGCGGCGGTCCCTGCACGCGGCGCCTGTGTCAGCCGCACTCTTTCTCGAGGTTACCATAGAGTCAGACTCTGCCTGTGATACGGCCAGTCAGCTAAAAGGTGCCACCTCCCGGCTGCTCTTACGGTGTCTGAAAGGCTGTACTCGGTACATCCTGTACGCTCAGTCGAGATGCTAGCTGATATGCATGGGTATTCTGTTTCAGCGCAGTGTCGGTTAACCATGAATCGTGTCCATGATATCCTGTCTATGGTTGTTCAGGTAAAACTGTTGCGGAGGCCTGTGTTGCATAGCCTATGCTGATGAGCCGATTGGGTGTGCCACAAGACACTCTGATGCAGACAATGGGTGACTAACAATCAACATGGTGCCAGTGCAGTTGATACAAGCCGTATTGCCTCATCATGAGCCATGGATGCAAAACAGTGAGATGGTTTCAGCTTCTGAAAATTCAAACATCAGTTCACCTCATACTGTCACCACTAAAGAAGTTGTTTTGAACTTTGGGAAAAGGATTGGCTCTCAGGGTTGGGTGCATTGGGCCTTGCTTTGAAGCTGCGGGACCAGTCTGGGGCTGTTTGGGGTGATCTGGACAGACTTAGGGAAGATCTGCACATGGAAGATCTCGGCTGCCTTCAGCATCTTAGAACTGGTATGTACAATGGGAATCTGACAGAAAGTGGTGTGGATACAATGTGATTTCTGCCTAGTGCTCTGAATGTCAATGTGAAGACATTCAATCAAGTGCAGGTAAACAGTGGGAGTAACAATGAGAGTGCGGTGGAGTCAGTGGGAAAGGTGTGCTGTGGACGACTCGGGTTGTAGACAAAGCGCATTCATTGTAATTTGTATTTCGGCAGTCTTTTTTGTCAAATTTGGCGCTCCTGAGAAGCTTCTGCTGCAATTGTGTGGACTTTGAGCAAATTTTGCAGCATAATACACTATAAGGGCATTGTATTCACTTTTGAAACAGCCGAGTACTGCAGTGTTGTATTTTCCATTTATTTTTATGCTGTTTTTTTGTAGATCAAATCGCAGGCTTTGATCATCACTTTTCTCAAGTTCGTCTTGTCGTCGGCACCCACGACGACGACGCGCTCTGCGCACCTTCTTTGCAGCCTCCTTCTTTCGTGAGGAGCTCGACGTCGAGGACGGCGGGCAGCGCACGAGGTTGTGTTGTATAATTAACAGCTTCTGTTCTGTTCGCGCCGAGTCGGCTCGAAGCGCGCGGCAAGCAAATCGACGGGACACTCCCACCCTCTTCCACTCCTCAGCGTCGTCCTGCACGACGTCGAGCTCGAATCGCCGTCATCGACATCGCTCTGATTGCCTTACGCGATGTCGTCGCATACTTTGCCGTCGTTTGCTCAGGCGTTCAGTGCACTCGATGACCGTGACAGGGCGTTGCCTCCAATCCACTCGCATTCGCACTCGCATTCGCCGTATGTTCGCCACGACACTCGACATGAAGCACGACAGGACATGCACGGTCCTCCGCTGCCGCCTTTGAAGCGTGAGAGCAGGAAAAGAGCGCTCGAGCGGGATGATTCGTCCGAGTGCGTCGACTTTCTTTTCTCTGTGTTTGTTGCTTTGATACGCTGGACTCATCCAAACCTTTGTGGTATGACAGGCCGTCGTCGCCGAGGATCGTCAAGCAGGAGCAGGACATCGACCAGCTAGATCCATCCCCGCCTCCACAGACGAAGCCTATACCCCCAGCACCGTCACCAGCGAAACCGCCGCGCGCACGCCAGCAGCTGCATCTGAACACGAACGTCGGTAACGCGAGTAGCAACGCAAATGCCACCAATGCGGGCGCTGCAACTACTTCAAACTCGAATACGACAGCAGCGAATGTCCATGCAGCCCCGCCGCCCCCACCGCCTTCGCTGGTCCGCCAACACCCACCCTCAAAGCGAAGGCGCGTCACCATCAGCGGCGTCGCACATCCCAACATGCATGCTTCCGCCTCATATGTCGTCGACCCAGTGCATGCACACTCCCACACGCCGCCGCCGCACACGCACACGGGGCCGAGCACGCCGATCTCACCCGTTGTGATGGGCTTCACGATCCAGCGCGACCCGCAGGCGGTCGAGCAAGTGCGCGCGATGCTCGCCGTCAAGCAGAAGCAGAAGGCGCTCATCGAGAGCCGCCGCGGCAGTGCTGCTGGCCTTGTCGGCATTGAGGGCGGACGGCGCGGCTCGACTGCTGGTGCTGGAGGCGTAGATAGCGCTGGGCGTCGAGCAAGTGTGGCTGCGCCGTCGGTTACAGTGAACGTTGTCAATCCGACACCGACGACGGCGACTGGCCCTGGTCCAGCTCCAGCTCCAGCAGCTCCTCCGCTGAGACGGACGGGATCGAGTCCGAATGGCCATCGCCTCGCGCCGACACCTCCATCTATGTCGCCCAACGCGCGAGCGAACGCGGCCCGTACGCGCAGCCCTTCTCTGCTTGGTGGTGCGCGCGCAATCAGCCCGTCCACGCATGTTGTACCCAGCCAGAGTCAGAACTCCCGAGCGGTGCCTTTGCCCCCACCGACGACGACGTCGAATCTCTCGCCGCCGTCCCACCACCCGCATCCGCAAGCCTATCCGCATGCGGGGCCGGGCCGGCCGCATATGCCGAGTCCGCCGCAGCCTCCACCGCCGTCGTCGTCGTCAAGTACCCAAAACCAACCACCGACGTTCGTCGCCAGCCAAGGGCTTTCTGCGCTCGCGCACAACCTTCCACCGCCACCGAATAGCTTTACGCGCCGCCGGGCGGGCCAGCTGGGACTGCGCGGCAACAAGCCGGCTGACCTCATGATCAGCCCGCGCGAGTCCGAATCGGGGCCGGCCCTGAGTGGCCATAAAGGATCGGCCACTTCTGCACAGCATCCACCTCAATCGCAGACGCATACGCAGTTGCCACATCGAGGGATGCAGATGCCGTCCGTGCCCGTCAACAGCAGCTACAAAATGCTGCAGCCTGCGATTCAGAGTGCGCCGCCGCGCCCGGGACAGCAACCGGGCCGTTTCCCAATGGCGTTGCCAAGTCTCCCGCCGGCGCTTGGGGCGACTGGTGGCGCAGCGCAGCGCGGGACGAGCGTGCGCAAGACAAGCGGGCAGGTACCGCCAACACCGACGCGCCTGAGCATGCAGCGCGCACAAGGCACGGCGGAGAGCGCGAGTGTGCGGCTCTCACAGCCGACTGGCCTCCCGCGTGTCCCGCGCACGGCGACCGCCGCCTCATTCGCCACGCCTCATGGACCAGTTGGTAGCGCTGCTGCCGGTGGCTCAACTCTGATGCCCGGAACGCCGGCGACGCTGCACCGTGCATCAGGCGCGGGCGTGGGCCCGGACAAAGCAGCGTTCCTCGCACCGTTTGAACAGTTCTTTGACGCGTTGAGCGATGCGCAGGTGCTGAAGGGGTGGTTCGGCGAGCAGCTGCGTCGTGTTGGCGGGGTCGCGAAGGAGGCCGAAGCGCAGGTTGCGCGGCTGAAGGCGGCGGGTGGTGATAGTACAGTATCGAAGAGCGAGATGGAAAGTGTGGTGAGGGAGGCGGTCCAGCAGGAGGCGCGGGCGTGGCGCGACGAAATGGGACGCTTGCGCGCACAGGTGGCGGAGCTCCAGGAGGCATTGCACGACATTAGGGCGGGCGAGGATAGGTCACTCGAAACGCCGGGTGGAACAACGACGAAAGGCAAGGGGGTCCTTGGGCGGCCTATCAACGGGCTCTCGCCACGACCGCTCTTCCAGCCTACACCGCCCACGAGTAGCGCGAGCACCTTCCCGACCGCACCGGGCGTCGAGTCCTACACTTTTCCTCCCGTGCCGCGGCCCCCGACTGCACCAGCCTCGGCAGCTTCCGCGCCTATGCACGCGCCTCCACCATCTTCCTCCGCATCGCATATAGATGCACCCCGGCGCAGCATCTCGCCCCCGCGGGCCCGCGACGTGGGGTCAGACAGCGCGAGCGGCGGCGGCACAGGAAGCGGGTACGGGCGGAGTGTGTCGCGCTCTGCGGCGAGTTCGCCTGCGCCGTCTCTCGATGGCGGGATTAGTCGTCGTTTATCGGTGTCGGCGATGCGTTTTGAGCCACAGCAGCCGTTGCCTGTTCGGCGAGAGGCACCTATGGGAAAGAGTGAGCGAGAGAAGGAAAGGGAGAGGGAGAAGCGGGAGGGCAGACCTGATCCGAAGAGGACGAATAGCTATAGTGGAGGCGGCGGGGCGGCTGCCTCGGGCTCGAGCTCAAAATCGAATGCGGGCGGTGGTGGCGGAGGCGCTGATGCTAACTCGGACAAACGTCGCAACTCTATCCCCGGCGGCTCATCCGCCTCAGGCGCAGCGAAGCGCCCAGAGTCGCCCATGGACGAGAGCTGATGCGCGAAAGTCTTTGGGACTTTCTTCCCTTACGAATTGTGAATACGAGCCCATCGTCTTCATCCTTGTTTTCGGCTCTGACGCCGACTTGTTCATTCTCTGAGGTCTGAAGCACTCCCCATTTGTTTTGGAAACTAAAACGTCGTTGTCCATGTGTATCTCTCTATACGTACATCTCCAACGATGCCCCTTTTTTCTTTGCTGTACATATTTTTTTCCCTCCTCTTTCTCATTCATCTTGGGTTGAACGACGTGTACGATTTTTCAGAGTTGCTTCTGACTGACTCCACTTATATTTCCTTTTCATCCCCTTCCCCCACCATCCCATGCTTCCCTTGCTCTTCTCGTTTCTATGCTACATTCAAATTCAATTCTGCTTTCTGCCTGCCTGCCTGTTCCCGCTCCTCTTGAACTCGTTTTCGTCCTGTTCCTGTTTTGAAGGCTTTCTTGGCTTGCTTTTTCTGAGATGGATTGTCTGATACTTACACTTGGTTCTCCTCCTTACCTGTCCGTGTTCTGTTTTCGTTGGCCGACCTATAGTACTAGTGTAGCACCGCATGCGCTCTTCCCTCTTCACCTCCATCCTCCGACCTCCAACTTCAAGTGCGACTCGTACTCTCTGCGTTATATCACACCACATTATCCTGTCCTTTCTTCATCGCTCCCTGAAGCCTCTTTGTGCCGTTGTTTGTTTAGCCCAATATAGAGTCTGAGTCTTTTTACTGACTAGTTATGTGGGTCGAGAGGTTGTTGTTTTTGTCTCCCTTTCCCCTTCAAGTTCCTGAGACGTGATCTTCTAATTCTGGGCATTCAGTCAATGTATCTAAACAAAACAAAAAAGTGAATATAGTGTCTGCAAAGCCAAGTGGGTGCATATTTGTATCATGTGTGCGTGTATTTGTGTGCATCCGTACACGGAAGGGGCAACAAATAGCCTCTTCCGAGTCACTCTTACGCAACCGACACAACGGCAGCCCATCACCCCAGAGCGGCACTCTGAACAGTGAACTTACGCAGTAAATGCTCTGCACACGACAATCGATACAATTTCTATCTCGCACAAGCGAAGGACTTGTGAGGTGCGTTGAGATCCTCCTATGTAGCCTGAGCATACCGCCGCGTTTCTTGATGTGCGTCGTACTCTCTAATTTTGTAGTTATCTAGCGCTTGCGCTCGCTGCCATCGGGAGCGTCGGGCAATCGATGGCGGTAAGTTTTATTCAATATGGCCCGCGGCACTTCTGAATATATACATACTCTCAATTTATTATTGACTGCATTTCTACATCTCTCTGATAGCAACAAGGAGACTTTAACTTTTGTCTTGTCTGTCTAGTGTGCTCAGTGTTTCCTGTACTACCGGGCTTCCATAACATTTCATTGCAATTCAGTGTTGTTCACTCACTGCAGAGTGTACAGTCACCTTTGTACACTTCGATACAATCTGATTTTGTACCTTTTAGTACAGTCCGAGTTTCTTACTTTTGTAGATTTCAGCAGAGCTGGAGGCTGTGTAATTCATGTAGGCTTTCCCGACTCTCAACCTTTACTTCCTTTTCTATGCATCTGTTTGCCGGCATAGAATCTTCCCTTCATTTCTTTGGGGCCGTTCTTGTGCTTCTGTACTCGGTGTGTCTGTTCATCAAGAAACCACCGTCTGGAGGTATCAGTCAATTGATGAATATGATCCGGGTGCAAGAATTGATATCCGATCGCATATGAGGGTGGTACGCAGGCATGCACCATCATGCATTCACCACATCCCCAGTTCAAGCATTTCCTGTCATCTTCCCTGGACTGTGTCACCATGCAAGCAAATGGGAGAGTAAAGGGCCATGAGACTATCATTCAGAGACTGCAGTCTAGCTAGTATATGTACATTTGTAGAGCGAGGCCGCAGAGTTCCAGTAAACATGAAAGAACACCTGGAAATACAGCATAGATGCTCAATTAAGTAGAAGGAGAGTGGACCATCGGGCTTACACAGGTTAGGAGAATTAAGTGACTCTTAGTCACCACGACCCAGTGTGTGTAATAGAAGTCTTCGTTCACCAGAGGTATTTGTGCTCATGCCCTCCGAGTCTGAATGTGCTGGAGGGTTGTTGACCATAACGAATTCAGATTTTGCGCGAAAATAATCAAATAATTAAGGGAATTCCTTTCCACTCTACTTATACGTGACTTTGGAAGGCTAAGAGGAGCTCTGTGGGATCACGGAGGAAGCGAATTGAACTGCTGAAGCGGCAGTAGAGATGGGTCGGACCTTCGGTGACCTTGCGTCTCATTTCAAGTAGCACTGGCAGTGGCGTCAACAGGGTGTGCAACATTCTTGAGAGCTTTCCCAAAGGTGTATCTGTTTACGCGTAATGGACGAGGGAATCTGCGCTTGACATTTACAGGACATAAGGCAAATTTGGACCCACACGCTATCACACTGAGCACCTCTTAAGCTTGTCGTACGTTAGGCAACCAAACATCAACACCTCGTTCCTCGGATATGAAACCTCCAGATTATTAAACAATTACAGTACACTATTTATGCTTGAACATGGCAGAGGCCGAAGGGTGCGCAGTACATACAACATGATATCCCCTTGTAAATCCCGAGACGAATATACGCCCTAATAATATTAATAGCGCACATATCTCATTCGATGACAATGACGTCGATGGGCGACTCTTTGAGACTGCCGTTCTTCTCCAGCCCGCTGAGACGCTCATCAGAAGCGCTTGTCTCGGTATCCAGCGTCACACGGATGGACAGCGTCCTCACGCGCGGGCTCGGGCGGCGTGTCCGCCAGAAACACCACGCCCGCCACACGTCACGTCGTGTGCCAAACATGAGAAATACGGCGGTCGGTACTATTTGTCAGTGTGAAACACGAGGAGAAAGAGACGATGTCAGAAAGTCAGTTCGGTATCGAGAGCGGAGAACTAGAATAGGTGCACGCACATGATGCTTGGACAAGGTAAGGCCAAATAGAGAGTGAGCGTGCAAGGAAAGCTGCGCATGCGCTGTGGAAAATCGAATGATAAGATACAGGAGAATGATGATTTAGGATGACTTACGCAAGCGTTGCAAAGCCGTATACACTGAAGATGGCGATGCGCATGATCATGGATATGGACGCCGCATTCAGTCGTTGCGAAGATCGGACGGCCTTCCAACGACGAACGAGTGTAACTCCAATGATGACTGATTGTTCGCAAGACAACTCAGAATCAGCATCTGTCTTCTGTGAAGAATGGAAGATGTTGTTTCTTACTTTCCAAGATGATCATGATTGCGATCACTCCGGCTGCGAAACCGGGCACGGCGTATACTCTGTACAAAGGAAGCGAACTTCATGAGCAACATTGCAATAAGAACTGCGGGAAAACCGTACAATGGATCGTAGTTAATTGTGCAGTAGTACGACCCAGTTCTGTCGATAAGCTCGGGGTGCTTGAGACATATCTTCCAGTGGAAGCACTAAGTCAGAGATGAAATAATAGAGTGGAATTTGGCCGACGCACCACAAGCGATCCAATAGAAAAGGCGATGAACACAACATATGGCGCAAAGAACAGCTGAAAAAAGTTGAACAAACCTTCAAATCGGGAGGAGTGTCGGACTTACGGAAATGAGCACTTCCCTCCTGTGTTTTTGCAACCAGGATGACTGGCTGAAAGCGCACCGAACACCCATCCAAACTTGAATATGGAGAGCACAATATGCTACTACGGCACTGGTATGAGTACTCAAGAGTAAGCGCAAAGTTCAATCATGAGCGAAATATCAGTTTGCTTACAGTGGCACGACCCCGTGCACCATTGCTGCTTGGGCGACACAGAGACGCGAGCTGAGTCCCGTAAATCGATCCACTTCGTGGTAGACCCTGCTCAACCCAGTTCAGAATGCTGGAGTTTTACCTAGCAGACAAAATAAAGACAATGGTGCAAGGAAGTAAACGCACGTCAGACAGTACACGATCGAGTAGATGATCCACGACACGCAGAAATTCACAAGCGTCAGGTGCCTTTTCACGCTCGGTGCGACGAGCATTGTCCCAACGAATAGAGGCATGCCGACCTGACCTCCGAACACCTGCAGGAAGATGAAGAGCGTCTTATATTTGTTTATTTTCTCCGACGGGACATTCGCTAAAAGAAGAAACATGAGTAATCGGAGCCGACAGGGCTGTCTCTTCATGGAGCGCACCAGGATCGACTTCGTACTCCCTAGGCAGAAGCATTGTTGAAGGTGGTTGGTAGAGAAAGGAAAGTCAGAGCCTGAAAGGCGTGCCAATGCCCCTTAGCAGGATTGTGAGAGAGAGAGGGGAACGAAGCGATTAGGAGGATATACGAGATTGGAAGGAAGGGAAGAGGGGGGGAAGGAAGCGGGAGGAAAGCAGGCGAGGAGCAAGCGAAGTGCGTTCGTGTCGCTCTCGCAGGCGATACTTATCACCTTGGTCTCGTCGGGATAACGAAACAGCCCGGACCAGTGATCATCAGTGTTCCAGCCCAAATTTTTGCCTGCTTCGCGCTTTAATTGTCGTCGAACCCAGACTGAGGGCAGCCGTCAACTAGGTACTGATCTCGGAGCTGCCAAGTCGGAACTGCAACTAGCTGTACAGGCGCATCCTTGGTTCGTCTTTGCTGATCATCAAGCGAACCTAGAGCTTATCGTTAATTTAAGCTCGGGAAGTTGTTGGGCTCAACCTGTTGCGGAATCGCGCTCGAAGAAAGGATTCAATAGCCATATATGTCGCATTCGTTGTGCCTAGGCAAGTGAGCGTAGGTGGCCAAGGATGCATACTAGCACAGGAGAGTCGCAGGCTATGTAACTAATGGCAGAGGGGCTGTGAGGGACCGCGTTGCCCGTTGACACCAGACAGCTCGGGAACACAACTTCGCAGTGAGATGCCAACACAACGGAAGAGTTCAAGGCCGGCTCGGCATCAGTCGTAGTCACAAATACACATGCGAGCGATGTCCGTTGCTCGGTAGTGAGCTAGAGAAGCGCGATGCTTTGGGGTGAGCGGTGTTCGGGACCGTCTATGTTTATCGTCTTTCGCACCATCATAGAGACGCGAACCTGATCGACGGACACATTAGGAGAAAGGCGGAGGAAGTGCGTGCGTTCCTGTCCCGTTTAACTACACACCACCTTAGCGATCGCATAGATAGTCCTTGGCATGTTTCTCCTGCCATGACTGACATATGACTGAATTGTGAGAGAATTGAATATTTTCAGCTCAAGTCGAGGTACAGCTTGCGGCAAGATACTTACCCGAAGTTTCTGAAAGGAAACAAATGGATAGGGGCTAAGCATCAACATCTTCAGGAGACCCCGTTACTACCGCCCAATCATCGTATTTCTCTTCCTCCTCAATCTTCCATCGCAAGATAGTATATCGATGATTCACCCCTTTGAGGCGCGGAACGCAAGTCCCACGCCCTGCAGCACCACCACAGCCACCTGTTGCATCCATCGCGCGCACAAATACGATTTCGCGCACCCGTGAGTGTAAGAGTGCCATACTGCACATAATGCAAGGCTCGTGCGTCGTGAACAGTGTGAGCCCAGTAAGCAAGTAGTGTGTGCCGTTTGTTCGCGAACCGTCTGTACCCGTGTCGTCGGACACGCTGTCGGCCATAGGTGTCAAAGAGGAAGTAAAGGGGTTGGCTATTTCAGCTGTGGAGGCCTCCACTGCTGGGGTGGAGTTTGTCGATGTTGATGTTGTGTGCGAGGCGCGCCAGTCTGCGACCTTCCGTGTGACATTGAAGACGGAGTGACGAAGCGGATTGGACGTGGATTGACGAGTGTCATGTGCCATGAAAGAGGGCATGTCACCTTCGTACGTTCGATTTGTCCCCTCTACGAAAGGTCGAGGAACATACGAGACGATCGGTAGCTGGTTCACAATATATATGAAGTGGATTTTGCAACATAATTCCAGGAACCTACCTCGCCATCCTGTGCCGCTTGTGGGCCACAGCCTTCAAGACCTCCACCGCCTCCCAAGCCCATGCCGTTTTCGCCCTACTCCACGGCTCCGGTTCGCCCTTTTCGTCGCGGAGCATA
>NBAY01000084.1:0-154554 GCA_002794775.1 Porodaedalea pini | reverse complement strand
GGAAAAGCAGAACAGGTGTTCAGATGTGATTCCTCTTCCTTATATACAGCGATCACCTCATGAGAACTGGTTGCCCAACTATCTAGGATTACATAAAGGGAGTGGAATGGAACAAATGAAGGTCATGTGAAAGGAGTGTGGGAAATGATTGAAAAGATGATTAATTATAATGAAAAGGAGCGACTTTTAAAGGAAAAGAAATGATAAAAAGGAAAAATAAATAAAGGAAAGGAAAAGTTCGAGTCCTGACACTTGAACTTGATCTGTCGACATCTAGAAGAAGCAAACACTTTCTGTGCAATGTGATACAGGCCTGAAGGTGCCAACAGCACTCACAGAACTGGAGACTACTATACCTGGACTTCCTAAGACTATCTAACAGGAGATGTTTGAGCACATGAAGGCTTTGTACACTCTGTACATGTCTCACCTGTGTGTTGTAACCAAATGGGATGATGTCATGCCAACACTCAAGTTGCAGTCCTTCCATGATGTGAAGAGAAAGTGTGCAAAGATGACATCAAGGAGCACTGTAGATGCAAGTGAGTGTTTCCTCTCCTTCCTCCACTTTGCTAAGGCAAGTGAGCTGACCATTATTCTATTCTACATAGCTCAGAACCACAAGATATACATGTGCTGTCCACAGGCACAAAGTTGTGTGCCATTCCCTTCAATCAGGTGCAGTACCCACCATTGAGTCTGGTGCCAATAGTGCTCACAGAACTGGAGACTACCGTATCTATGATCAGCATTGTAGCTATTATTCACGGTGATCTTCCTGGTGTGCTACATGACCTGTTTGTTAAGTAGGTTGAGTAACTATGGACATGTATAGAATGAGTATGGAATAGCATAATTTATATTGAAGAAAATTTGGAATACACAAATAAACAATATTAATGAAAAAAAAAATCAGAATGCACAAATAAATGACAAAAAACTACTGGAATGCACGAATAAATGGCATAGAATACTAGAGAAAGTCTAGAATACAGGTGAAAAATGATGGAATACCACGGAATACGGAATACCCTTATAGAATCTACCAGTATGGAATCAGCCGGAATCACTCAGAAATTCCGGCTGATTCCGGCGATTCCGCTATTTTCCGCCAGGGAGGTTCTTCCTGATGCATGCACTTTCTTTCTTCGTACGTAAATCATGTTCGATGTTGCTTGCTTCTCGTTTCTTGCAGACTTGTTTTGAACATATTTCTAAAGCTACATTTACACACGCATAGTAGTTTCAGGAATGAGCGTAACTCTGAGCCTTGGTCGATACTATTAGAATCATATTGTATACAAAAACAGACGAACTCATCGACGTGACTCGCACGTTGCCGCCTCTCTTGCTCTCTTACAGTCTTACCGTCACCATCCCCTCCCCTCAGCAATGCCGCCCATGATAAGCGTGGATCTGGATGCACTTCTACTCATTAAAAGGCACTGAACAGTCTATACAGCACTCGCAGGAAGATTTTTCAGCAAGGGTCGAGCACGCTGCACGAGCCGGTGTGCTGGCTGCAACCTTCAGTGAGCTTTCTCCCACTCAGAATGGGCCCGAAGTGTCCTCTTCCCAGGAGAGACGCTGAATCTCATTCAGATGTTCCTCTCTGCACTGTTCAGCGCACAAGAGAACGCTCGGAAGCCAGACGACGTGTACTCTCGTTGACTGCAACATCGTCTCTCTTTACGCATTGCAGCATTGCCTTGCTCTTCTCTGGGACTTGGATAGCGTTTATCGACACAAGGCATCATCGTCGCTCCATCAAGTGCTGGGCACCGTGATTGCATACCTTGACGCCGGGGATCATAGGCAGTCTGTCGAGTGTGGGGTAGCGAGCGCCAATGCCTCCTACGTGACATACTTCGATGAATTCGAGGGGTTCAACGCTCTTCGAGTCAAAGTGTGTGTACTGTGTGACGGGGACGGCTTGGAGGTAGGATGGGTGTGCGAGTGCGAGCGTGCTGAAGATGTCGTATATAATGCATCGTATGTATCTAATGTTTTATTTTGTGACACCGAGTAACAGAGACTGGGGTGGTGCAAACGGACTAAGTATATACGTTACAGCCTTTTTCATAAGTCCTGCGACACGTGCATGTCACGTGAAATGAGCCGCGTCAGAGCCAAAGTGTCGAAAAATTAGAATGAATGCCTATTTTCTCTGTGAATTCTGCACAGTACCTGTTCATTAAGTACTCAAAAAAAAGGCACGGTTCTCAGGAGAAGAAATAAGTAAAATAGGGAGCAATAAATTGACTGTGTAGGTGGGTGGAGATCAAACAAGTGCAGTTGGTCTGTTCTCTCACCCATTTCCACTGAGATTCAAAAATTATGGCTCCCCTACATCTATCTATAAAATTCTTTCCTGTGTCTTTAAATTAAGTATATGACTATATCAACATCTCCTGAAAGTTTGAAGCCAATCCATCCAGTATTCATGGTCCAGCAGCAAGATTTGTGTTCTACTCTGCAAGACCTGTTGTGAGAAAAGGAGGGTGGAAAGAGCTTGAAGTGGAACACAAATCTTGCTGCTGCACCATGAATACTGAATGGATTGGCTTCAAACTTTCAGGAGATGTTGATATAGTCATATACTTAATTTAAAGACACAGGAAAGAATTTTATAGGTAGATGTAGGGGAGCCATAATTTTTGAATCTCAGTGGAAATGGGTGAGAGAACAGACCAGCTGCACTTGTTTGATCTCCACCCACCTACACAGTCAATTTATTGCTCCCTATTTTACTTATTTCTTCTCCTGAGAACCGTGCCTTTTTTTTGAGTACTTAATGAACAGGTACTGTGCAGAATTCACAGAGAAAATAGGCATTCATTCTAATTTTTCGACACTTTGGCTCTGACGCGGCTCACTTCACGTGACATGCACGTGTCGCAGGACTTATGAAAAAGGCTGTAAGCCATGCATACGCTCTTTTGTGTCATGCTAACTGTGTATTCTCCCGCCAGTTCCGACTATCACTATCGCCAGTGGGTGCATCGGAACCGTCATTGAGGCTATTCACTTCGCCCTCGTGGAATGCGACGTTCGCCAATAGCAATGGTCAGCTGCTTTGGCGTATATGCTGTGTCGCACAATTTGTCGCTCCCATGTTCGTGTCGCTGTCCTACGCGTTCATAGGTTTGACTGGCTCCAATTCGGATCGACTTGACAAGTGTCTAGTTGTTTCTTCGTTGTTTTCGTGCTTCATTCAATTTTGCGCGAGAATCATCCTATTCATTCTCGTCGGCTACTCATTTTGGAACTTGCTGACTCGGACACAAACTGGACGTGGTCTTGGTTCCCGCATATCTATTGAGTATAGCGATAGTCTTCGTCGGCGTCTCGTCTCTTTCGTTCCGCCTCTAGTATCCCGCATTATTTGTTCTCAGTCCGCTTTCTTGAGCCTGCCTTATTTTCTCCCGCTTTTTACTTTGTTGGATTCCATGCATCGTTCATTGATTCGTAAAAGTTTTGGACTGCATCTACGGCCACGTCGCTCTTCACCAACTTTCGTTTCAAATAGACAATAGCTGTGTCCACAAGCTTAAGTTGATTTGTTGAAACAATTGAGCTCTGGTTTCACACAGCAATCACTTTCGGAGTCCATTCAACATACAACGGACATTCATAACAAGAAACATCATAATTCATCTGTAGGGCATTCTGAGGCCCCTTCCTAGTACAGTTAAAGAGGCGCAATTCATATAGTACACAGATGGAATGGATAACTACTTAAGATCTTGCGATCGGGATGCAAATGACAGATTCTTGGTGACAATTACTGCTCGCCACCCTATTCGTTCTCCAAACTATAACCACCCACCCGACCGCGCGTAACTGAGGGGTGGGTTTTGAACTTTCCACGCTTCGGAAATTCGCCTCTGTTCCGGCCCACGGAGACCGGCGCCGAGCAGACACGCACTTGAAGCGATGAGACATTCTCTAGGGGTACCTTCGTGCCATCAACCTAGCAACGTGATCAGGCCTTTTGGAAAGGAGTGGCGAGAAGGGAGAGGAGAGGAAACATACAAGCTCGCAACGCCAGTGCAAATGCGTCTTAAGGTACGCAATCATGTCCTCTTCATTGTTGAGATCCTTCTTTTTTTCCAACAATGCACCTATAAACATTATCAGTCGGTTCAGCACCGACTCAGAAAAGACACGTCAAAGGGGAAAGTCCTACTTGTGAGAGTAACTTGTCCAGAGATTGTCTCGCCCGCAGGCTCGCGTTGGTTACCCTGGCCAGTGGCGCTTTTGAAGACGGCAACGTCACCAACCAGCTCCGGTGCATGCGTCCAATCCCCCGACGGGACGGTTTTACAGAGGAAGATGTGAATGTACGCGCTTCTCGCAAACTGGTGGGGATTGACTGAGGCGTTCACGACCCAATCGTGGTAATCGTCATTAGGGTAGAGTGGGCCCGAGCCATCAGAATCTTTGGGCATAGCTTCCTTCTGGCCGGCTGCAGTGCAAGTAAAGGTGAGCGCCGCAAATTTAAGGATGAGGATAAGATGAAGGAGGTAAAGACACTAGATGCAGTGTGCGGGGGGAACGTACAGTTGGTGGAAGGATTACCCGCAACATGGCCTTTCTATTACCAAAGTTCATAGGATGGATCCGATGACGTGCCACCGTCATCGGATCCATCGAATATATCACGTGCCATTACAGTCAAAGATGCGTCCTTTAAACAGTAACTTTGACTCTGTCCGCAATATCTGGGCACGCAATTTTCTCAAGTCTATATAAATACATGAAAGTATATTATGATTAGTATAAGCTGTAACTTTTTCAAACCTGTAAGTGTGTGGAATTTGTTTTTGAAGGTGAGAAGAAAGTAGGCCGGATGTCACACAAATCAGTCCTTTGAACAGTGTCACACCGGCATGTGGCGCATCCACTCCTAAATCGTGACCTGAATGGACAATATTATTGTTCTCGACGGTCCTCAAGAACGCTGAAACTTCGTCAACTTTCCCCGTGACATATGGATTAGAGAGTCAGATATATTGTAGTCCGACTACTCAGCGATGCCGCGCTCGAACATTCAGTGGAATGAGCACATCTGGTCTTTCTCATATGTAGAACAAGATGTGAGACTCGGCACAGAAAATTTGCGAAGAGTTTCCGGATGAATACTATACATAGAATGACAGGTATGAGTTTTATTAAGATTTCCCCCATGGTAGATCAACCTTTATCGACCCCTTACAGAAAATATGGATGTGTTGGAGACCTTCACCGAGATCCCGCTAGGCAGGATATCTTGGTATATGCATAAGCTATGTTCTTCTCAGGTTATACTTCACAGATGGCCTTCACTATTCCAAGTGAACATAGTGGTAGTGAGCTTGGTATCTCCGAGACAACTATCATGCTCGGATTCTGGGTGTGGAGCAGGAATAGCAGGCTGCCAAACAGTCCACATAAAGTGAGCTTCTTACAATCAATGGGGAATTCTCATCCTTCAAATATTATGTATCACAGTGTATACGCATCTGTACCACTACTGCGCTCCGCTTCCATCGAACAGAGGGCTCATTATTTGCTAAAAATAATGCTAGTGCAGAGTGCACTTGCTTTGGCGTGACAGGACCAAGCACAGGGCTCGACATGCTGAAGTTGCGGAAGGTAAAGAAGGCTGCTGACACAAGGGAAGGGAAGAACTGTTGCGCTGCATCTGGACAGAGAATGGTTCAGTCTTCTAATGCATTCTTAAGTATCCATTCTCATGTGGTGTTTGGATGGATCACGAATGCCAAATAAAAATGGTCCTTTCGGCGTGCACCACTCCACTTCAAGAGGCCGACAAGAATATGCCGACTGATGTACTTTCCTTGTTCTACTGTGACCGATAGAATACTTGAGAAGGCAGTATCATTGATTGACCGACTCAGAAGATGGACGGACGCTCAGTTGGTGCGAATCAGATGATTGAAGATTCACCTGACATGCTCTTAGGTTTTTTTTTATCGCCGCACCTTAAGTGTGTCGCATTACTGACAGCATTTCTGACCACCGCAGCGTCCGGGCTCTTTCAGACCCTGGACTGCAACTTCCCAGATCTCCGGGACCCATTCAGGCAGGCTGATACTCCTCTCCGTTACGTTTGGGATCCTGCCCGCATTACGATTCAACGCCATGCTAATTTCCAAGTCGACTGCGTCAAGACTATGCAAAATCCAGAACTTGGAATACGTGGTTCGCCTAGCATCGGACACGACCATGAGGCATATGAGAATCACCTATGTACATAGCATAGACGATGAGGTGAATTATAAGTGTGTTTATCTACATAATAACCCGTCTCGAACCTTTCGGACAAAGTAGACCAGGTGTATTCTTCATCATCAATCAACCTTAGACACTTTCAGAAGAAATGCGAGAGACACGGCAGGAATGAAAACCCCGAAGAAGCTACTCACTGCCGAGATTCATATATCAACAGAGTCAAGGCCTCTTTCATATCGACGGATAAAACACTGGTAAAACTGCTCTTGCAGTCATTTGTGAGAAGTGAGACGCCCATACCTTTTATCGCGAAATCCAGCGCGTTGCCTGCAGTCCATGCTTCCATAGTATCAAAAGCGCTGGTATTGAAATAGGGACAAAGTTAGAGTGGTCACCTGCTTGCTCATAGGTTTCATGACTCCATCCTTTGTGACGCATTTCACTACAACGTGTCTGCCTCTGCTCCAACATCTACTGTGCATGTGCATTCATGATGGGTCTGCACGGACTCCATCGAGCCTTCTGAAACTTGAACTTAGTGCACGAGCCAGATACGCTACATGAAGAGCCAGATACGCTACATGAAGAGCAATTTACGTTTTCCATACTCACCTAATGGATGATATGCACCGCCAGATCAAACGGAATACAAACTTCAAGCGCTCATCGACATTGAGTTAACAAGTACCGAAACGCCCTTTCCCCATGAACAGTGAAACCAAGATGCAAAGCGGCATCGTTTAGTGCAAGAGATTCTCCGACCAGGTGATTTGGCAAAGAATCCTGTTGACAAGTTAGTCAAATTCTTGACGAGAAGAAGGATGATAACATACACGCCTCTGTCCCATGTCAAATGACTACTGCTAGTACAGGAAAGTGGTAGAGCAGCAATACTTCCTTCGTGTTATCTCAAGCAACTCCGATGCAACAGGCATGCCTTTAATATTGGAAGCTACCCTAACTCCAACTCTAAGTGTTCGTAATCAGCATAGGGCTACACGACTCGGACAAGGAAGAAGCCTAACGCTTTCTGTTAGCGTACAACAGACTTATCTTCTCATCCATCGTCTTGACTCGGATTGTCATGAATTAGTGAATAGAACTCAAATGAACAGGTAAACTACACATGCTTCAAGTTTGTAGTGACGTGCTACTGTCACGGAATGCGGAATGAGCCACGGTCTCATCATTCCTGCAATTATTTCTGCATCCTTTTGCTTTACACTACTCTTGTTCCCGACTCGCGTTCATTATTTCTTATTCTTCTTCTCGTCCTTCTCCGTCCTCGCCTCTTTCTCATGTTGTATTGCATTTTCCAAAGAAGTCGCTCAGAAGGTCAGCTCATATGGAGCTTGCCGCATCTTAGATACTTCCATTCATGCGGCAAGGATATCACACATGAGGTTCAAAATGCTCCGATGTCTTCTGTCTGCTCATGTCGCTTGGTAATTGTGTCATTTGCGGAGTAGAGGAGGGAACATATGTGATCTCACCAAAGGTGAGGAGTTAGTGAAGGGTATGAGCCGAGATGAGTTTCGTAATAAGACTTGGAGGACAGAGACTTCAAGTTGCACTAGAAACTATAGCATTGAATGCCGCTTTGATCATCAGGCAAAATGCATACTCATTTTGGCATAGGGGCTTTGTGATCTATGAAGTGTTCCCTAGTTCTGCTCTAGACATCTGAATCACTGCTACTGGCAGTGCGCTAATATGCCGGGCCATGGTAGTGTTTCTAGACTTGATCTTCGCTACCGCCTTTTGTAGCGATTACTTCCCATCTACTATGCACGCAACCTCCACTATAAATTCAGCTCAATCCCTGTCCGTCGTCCTCCAGTTCGTCAAACATCGCTTGAAAACTGTCCTCCTACTGACGATGTGTCTAGGCAACCACGCCGAAGTCTCCTCACGTTACATCAATGGCCAGCTGTGCACGCTCTACGAGAACGCGCGACACTGTGTTGAGAAGCACGGCACAGGCAACAAGCCCTCAGAGAGCGAACTTGAATATGCGATGTGTCTCGCCGAGTTCCATGTCCTAGGCCAACACAAGCCCTTGCACACCGCGTTTTCTGTGACGTTCGGCTGCCCGAAAATCGAGTTCATTTGCAATCATGAGATCATCCTTTTCCTGAAGCTCCTTGATGGATACTATAACCCTGACCATAGTGGGACGTCGCCGCAGAGGTACGTACCATCCAGCCTTCTGTTTATGACTAAATGTTTACCATTATCGGTCATTGCCAGAGAGGACCGTGAGACGATTGAAAGCTGCACTTTCGCTTTCCGTATCCCTTTCAGCCGTCAAACCATTGGAAGGTTTCCGTGTCCTGCTATTGAGAATGGTTCTGACTACGCGGTTGATATTCACATCTTGGATATGAAGTGTAAGTTGAATCTATAATCTCTTCCATTCCCCATCTGATGAACTTAACTTACAGCTGTTGTCTTTTTACCGGAGATGTGCACCTACAAATCCAAAGGCGGAAGCTCAAATACCGAGCGCAAGACGACCGCTTTGAAGTACTATCTGACTACGTTCTACCTCCCAACGCTGAAGAGTGGTGGTCACCATGTACTATACTCTCTGCCGGGCTTTGTCGGCCGTACAAACACGCCAGACATTGACTACTCGATAATCAGTACGAGAGAACCCACCACTGACATGATCTTTGGCGTTAATGTTGAGGATATCAATAACCGCTTTCGTGAGCTCCAGTCAAAGGCCGCGGAGTTCGTCGAGAAAGACCGACTTTCTAACGAAACTCCTGAGGACAGCTTCTTTACAGAGATACGTATAGAGAATCCAGCCGATGGAGAAGATGCGCATACAGATTTGCACTTCGGTCCAACACATGTTCAGACGATGTGCGAGCGCGAGATCATTCTTTTCCTCGAAATTGAGGACATCCGCGTCTACTCCGGAGTGTCCCACAAGTAAGCTTATATTTTCCTTCACTTCATTCAAGATTCTTAGATGTGGAAACCCAGCGATCCAGTGGAGCAGGCGAGGAACTGGAGGGTCGCTTTCATTGTCGAAGTCATTGAAGAGATCGACGATGGATCGAACAAGATTATCCAGCTTGATGTTGACAGTGAGTGTTTAACATCCAAGTACTGTTTCTGTGCCTGACGTTTTGTATGCAGCGGCTCGAATCTGCGAGCATCGATCCAATTTCCAGGGCTATCGTAACTCCGGTGTGCTGACGGCTGTCAAGAAGACTTTGGCCACAAGAATTTTGGAGAAGATTAAAAAAGTGTCAAAAGATATATTCAAGCCCAGTTACAGGCCGCATCCAGATTCTCCGAGCGAGTCAGGACAAATTACCCCTCCACCAGACCATATTTTGCCGCCGGTCCTGGAACCTCCTCCTTACGACGAGATCGATGAAGGAAATGTCCTGAGCCAACTCTTGCAGCATACTCACACAGGCGCTTTCGAACTTGTTACAGCGCTGACACAAAAATCGATCAACACACACTTCAAGTTGCTTTGGGAAATTGCCGGTCGCATTCACGATGAATCTTCTACTGGAACAACGATACCTATGGCCGAAAGTACAGAGCTTGAGTTCAAGGCATGTCTTGCATACTTCTCATTCAAAAATCATGTACAGGACAAGGTCCTTTTCAGAGCGCGTTTCTTGGCGCCTGAGGTTTACCTTGTCTGCGAGGAAGGATCCTACAGCGCCGTTTTATGCTTGCATCTCTCCAATGGACATCTGATGCCCTCGGGTGCTGGGCAGGGCCTTCAGCCAGGGTGAGAATCCCATTTGCATGATCAACTACTCAACGGCTGACTTGAATTCATACAGATCTGATGCCCATGAATTTTCAAACTGGCATGTCGCTTTTGAGGTCAATCTAGAAATCATCGACTCCAGGAAGGATACGATATCTAGCGACATTCTCAAGCGGGACAGCCTCAAGGGAGCGATAGACTTCAAGCAGCTTGTTCTCTCTTTATCATGTAAGTATACTGCGTCTTATTTAATTTTTTTAATTGCCACTTTAATTTTTCTAGCTGCCAGACTCCGTCCAGACAACACTGAACTCCCTGGTGCGACTGAAAATCAACGGGAGGCCCTCAAATACTACATTCAGGAATGTTACTTCCCAGTCTTAGAGCGTGCACGCCATCAAGTCCTCTACACGATGCCACAGAATATACCTGGCACACGCATCAGTCATCAGACGTTCTCTGCGCTGCGGATTGAGATCGTACCCTTCCTTAGTAAGCCCGGGGGGCCATTCCAGGAAGGACTGCACGGTGCAAGCTGTACACGAAACTCGATCGTCATCCTGGGTATGACAGGTGATCATTCGCTCCCTGCAGCGTCGATTTCTCGTGGAATGAACTGGATCTGTAGTGTCGGCAAGGATGTCCCACACGGCACAGTGTATCTCTCTCGCAAGTCTTTCCTTGAGGGGGTCCTGCTGAAAAGTCTCGAGCGCATCAACCACGAGACAACTATCATACCTATTTTCTGGGGCATTAATAACGGCCGTTGGATTTTTGATCTGGTAGCATGGGATAGCCACAAAGCGAAGAAGAATATGGATTGCAACTGGCGCGAATTCGGGACGAGAGATGATAACAAGGACCTTCAATTTGTGTGGAGGAACAAGGAGATATGGCACTACGAGAATGATTTCTTCGACAATGACACTTATTCCTTTGACTGTAAGCAATTTCGTATGCTTTCCTCTGTGAATATTTCTCACCGTATGTTTAGGCTTGACCCACAATGTTCTGACAATCCCGACGAGCCGTATGGGTGATTGCAATATTCAGCTGAATGGCGCGGTAAAGATCTATCTGAAGTATAAGGGTGAAGGTGGAAGCAAAGACTGGAGGTGAAGACCTGAAACTTATCTATGGCTCTGAATACTAACTGCGCTCACACTTAGCTCCGAGATGACCGTGACTTGGTCTGTGAATATATCTTTCGCGTCCACCACCTCCGGTCTGCAAGTGCAACTGCACCCTGAGAAAGTCGTGCCGAACTTCAGTCGCATTCAGGTCTCTCATGGCGCCCCAGGACATGAGACGCAAGCGCAGGCGCTCAAGTTGCTCAAAGAAGCATTCCCCACTATGGTCGACTTGACAACGCTCGCCAGTGAGTTAAAGAATGTCTTGGAGGGCACATGGGCGGGTGTACAGGTAGACGCGTACGAGGTCTCCCTTGCACGCCCTATATTCAATCGTCGGGGAGACCTCCTGCTCGAACTCATCATCCGAGGCTTTGGCGTCAAGGATGCTTAGCACGCTAATGGCGGCAGACAACACGTTGACAGAGAGGACGGCGTTGTCGGTGTAATTGGCAGTGGAATATCCGTCAAGGTTTGAAGGTAGTGAATGCTAAAGCTGTCTGGGTAGAGTTGTTACGATGGCGTAGAAAGCATGGAAATATTTATTATTTGAGTCAGAAGGATGGCTTCCTGTGTTGCAATAGTATGCAGTTCGCTCTGAAATCCACAGATTAGTCAGGAGTATGCGAGATCATACAGTTGCGACGAACGAGCGATCATGATATTGTCGGGCATCCGCCACGGCTGTCAGATAGTACTCGGCATCTGAGGAGCCGGTACATGATCTCAGGTCTGCGAGTGAAAAGAAGGAAAATTTAATTCGGAAAGTACAATAATTGGAGGAGAGATGATATAGGAGGGAAGGAGGTAACTATTCTTGAGTCGACTGCGATCTGCAAGTTACTACACGTAGCCCCTAGGCCTGTCTTTCCTCCGAGTTTATTTCTCCTCTGACCTTTCGTTGAATCGGATCTAGCAAGGCACAAGCCGAATCAGCTCAGTCACCACTTAGTGCTTCGGGGTGCGCCGGCACATGTTTATGCTATTATATATATTCCTTTGATAAAATCAAAGTGCATCTAAGCTGCATGCGAAGGGGAGAAATAATGAAGATGATCACGTCGCATAAATGGGGAACAAAGAATGAAAATGGCATCTGGAGAAGGTACGCGGTGATAGGAACCATAAGTTCAAACGAATACTACAACGATGGGTATGCAGGATGTGGGATGAATTGTCGAAAGGAAAGAATGCTTTGTTGTTCACGAGCATCGGATGGGGATGATGAGAAGGCTGCACGTAAAAGTCACCTTCGGTAACCCTTCCCCAAATCGTGCTTGGCAGTGGCCTGTTTCGCATCTTCTCTCGGGTTGTCCTTGTCCGGTGGATGCGCATGCGCCATCGCGAGCCTAACTCAGAGACGCCTGTATATTTAGGTATATAGTCCTGTGGTGAAATGAAAGGGCATTGAAATGTTGTAGTGCCAGCCCAATGGCTGAGAAGTGCAAAAGTAGGGTGAGGTTGGTGGGTGACTTCTATGTGCTTGAAGAAGGAAAGGGGAAGGCTGGGTTATTGATAAGATGAAAAATTGAACAGCCGAGTTGATGACTGGTTGTGGGCAAGTAGCACCGGAGCGCTTTGTGGGTCTGGTAGTGGAGAAGGAAGTAAACAACAGTTCATGGCGTGTGCTGTATGCGGGGTAGCCACTTCGATTTGCGTTGCAGGAAACTTGGTCACGAGGTGATTCTTCGAGAATCACGACGAGTGAATAACTTATTTCTACCTTTTGGAAGCTAGGATCGTTGTTTTTATATCTTTTTACTCATTGCCATACCCATCCTGGTCTCCGTCCTCACCTTCAACCTCGTCATGCATGCTGGCCATCCCAGATCATTCTCACCCTCTGATCCGCGCTCGGGCTTTACAAAGGGTCCAGATTCGCGAGATACAATAAACATCGTATAGGCATGACTTTCAACCATGTTCACGTATGTCTATGTCTCCTTGCACCTCGACGTACCGTTCAGCGAGGGACAACTTCAAGGTTGGCGACAGAAGATCTGGAGCTGGATGGTAACGATGGGACGAAAGGCATCACAGATAGCCATCAATGTTATCGCGCCAGAACTCGTCACATACGTCGCTATCGTCCTATTTCTGAGGGTGAGGAAGGGAGGAGAGGAAAGGAAGAAGATTCTTAACAATCATGGGGGAGGCGACAAGTGTATCTGAGCTCGAAGTCAGCACAGGCGCCTATGTCGTGTGCATACTGGTTACGTACATCTTCTGGTGGCACAAGCCTTACGGCATGCAGAAGCACATCTTGCTGCACGCGCCTTTGTTGCCTAGCCCGGAGTCGGATCGAACTACGAGACTGACACCGTTAAACAGAATGTACAATACGACAGACAGTCTAAGTACGTACGTCAAGCCATACCGTCCTGTGTCATGTTAAGTGTGTATTCTTTCATCCCACTTTGCAGTTGCGGCTGTCTTCAGTGGTGCATCGGGGCTATCTTCAATACATGAAGGAAGGCTGAAGAATGTCATTGCGTGATTCAGTTGCTTTGAGAAGTGAAGGAGGATCTGAGGGAAGAACATACATATTCGTACAGTGAATACGATACACGAGACATTGAGAAAGGGTCATGTTGTGCACATACAGCAGCCCAAGAAGCCCAAGAAACACAGTCCTTCATCAAAACAAGCTGATTTAGCTCCACATACCCCACAATGGCAAGCTCGTCGAGTTCAGTAGCCAGCCCTCCCACTGCCTCAGTAGTCCGCGATGCTCCTCATTCCCACCCCTAGCCCTCAACGTGCGCACCGTAGCCGTCGCCCACTTTGAAAACTTCTTCCTGTCGCCGACGACCGCGTACATCAACGCCAGCCGTTGGGTTATATCTTCGCGACGGTTGACCAGCTGTTCCTCGTCCATCGCACGCAACACCGCGTGACAGCGTTCAAGGTCTCTCTTCGTATGAGCAGCTCTGTTTCTCGGTGTGCTTAACATCCAAGCGTCCCACGTGGTAGTGAGCGAGGACAAGGTGGTCTGGATGAGTTTCCGGCGCTCATCGCTTGCGGGACCGGCGGAGCACGCCGTGCAGGTGCAATGGAAGAAGTAGTTTAATTGAAGCTCTTTCTGTCGGTCCACGCAAGGCGAATTGACTTCGACGTAGCTTATGTTGATCTCTTCGCCTGCAGCGATGTCGCGATTTGCACGGAGTTCAAACGTCACCGACTCTTGATCATTGGTATAGTGTGCATTTGGGGAGCAGCTAGAAAGAAGAGATAGGATAGGGTTCAGAATACAGGTATACAGATAGTCGCGTGATGTAGGCGATACACACCTATGGTTGACGAGTGAAATTTCGAGGCAGACAGCACCGTAGTCCGAACAGAAGTTCGATTGCTCGAATTCGATACCCAGTGCGTTTGTACGAAGGATGCCCGAGAGCGGTCCGCATTCCTTTGCTGGTTTGCAATTGTGCAGCGAGAGAAATTTCTCGCGATCGGCAGGCTCGAGCCAGTAGAGCAATTGCAGTAAGCCTTTGTCGGTTGTGTTCCATTCGGCGCCCCGAAAAGCGACAATACGTCGAGCGGCAAGGATGATGGGTCGTTCACGCACAATAAGTTCTCCATATGCAATGTTCCGTACTGCGAACATTCCACGACCCTTGGCTGCGATCGAGCGAATCTCGTAGGGACGAGGGAGAGGCGTGGGAGGGATATCCCAGCCTTTGTCGACGCTGTATGCTTTATCGATGTCTTCGTACATCATCCATCCCGCTACCACGCGTTTACAATCCGGTGTCCTGCACATGCGATAAACGATGTTGGGAAATCCGAGCGCCTTTTGCATTGACAGCAGTGGCTCCTCCGAGCTGAGCAGGGTGCGGTCCGGACTGTCGTGTTGCATGTTGGAGCCTGCGGGATCTACACGGATAAGAATCGGTGTTATCGAAGATGAGAAAAGAGATATTCAGTCTACCTTCGTTCGTTGAGGTATGTCGGGTAAGACAGAGGCTGAGTCTCGTTTTCAACTGCTTCGTGTCGTCGTTGAAGTCGCAACTACGTGTATAGGAACTACATCACGAAAAAGTCGCGTCGCCTGTATAGCCTTGTATACCTTGTAAGGTAATAAAAGTCTGTTAGTCAGCTTGTCATGTGCCAAAATGTCTTCGAGTCGGATACAAGCTCGTTACAAGAGTTTTGGTGCAATACAAGGCATATACAAGACAGATAGATAATTACAAAAAATATACTATACTTTTATCATTTTGTATTCTGATTATATGCCCTCTGAAAGTCTGATGTCTGAGCTGTAATGTATTTATTCTACTGATTATGCCTGACAATGGAGCTGGAAGGCTCTTCACCAGTTTATATGTTGGGTGTCAGCATGTCAGTCAGTATATCATATTCTTATTAGCCTTCACATAGGATACAAGATAAATACAAGTTAGATAGATGCTTACAGGAAATGCACATTTATTTTTCTTGTATTATATGCCACTTATATGTCCTTCCAAAATCTAATGTCTAAACTGTAGTGCATTAATCATAGTGTTTTTGTCTGATCATCCACTCATTTCAGATATCAGCTCTTCAATCACTGTCCAAGATTTGCTTTGTTTTCAGGAGAGATGCACACACGGTGGGAATTCAAACCCACTTGCCCCTTTCGGGCCGCCAATCCAGCACTAAAACTTGAGAGCCGAAAGGCTGAAAAGCGGATGATGAGACGAGACAGTAGTATAATATAGAGAAAATGCTTCGCAAGGGCTCGAGCACATGGAATAATAGAAGTAACAAGAGTCGAGTCAATGAAGTAAAGAGAAGGAAAAAAGAGATCTACGGAAGATACGAGCCGAATTACAAAATCGAGGAGAGAAAAGGAAGAGGAGACCGTGTATGGTGAATGGACAAGTCGCGCCGCACAAATGGATGGATGAATGAGATACTTGGGTGTACGGTTGGAGGGAAGGGTGTAAGAAACACATGTATTGCTAGGAAATTTAGAAAAGAGGAGAGAAGAGAGTACAAGGTGGAAGGCGCGCCGAAGCCGTACCGACAAGAGCGAAGGCCTCTGCGATCGCGAGCAAGCGCCCGACAACCAGCGAAGAAAGGCCCTCAAGCTCCGCACAGTCCAACTCAGCGTAGCCCAGACCAGTAGCCCGCACCCATATCCTACGCATCCAAATCCATAAGTCGCGAAAGTCGTTGCATCAGCCTATACATGACCACGGAGCCCGAGCCCAAGCCCGAGATCAACAGTCGTGAGGCTATCCAGCATGGACCACGTCTGAGTACTCTATTTGCCATGCCTGCCTTCGTCTGCGCACGGCCAAATTCCGAACTTGTGCCTGCATCCGACAAGGTGGACTCGGAAAGTGCATCGCGTTGCGCATTGCAGAAACCGGAGACAATCCAAATGCGATTGTACCATCGCTTTTCGTGTGTTGCATACTGCGTGAGTTCTCTTCCTGCGGCAGCGTTGAGCTCATGCCGACCGAGAGACGCCACCCAAACGCATCGCCGAATGCACGTTCGCAGTGTCCAACCTCCCGCAGTGGGAGACTGGAGAGCTTTACCCATGCACGATTCGAATAGCATCGATCCTGTAAGATTTTTGATGCTAGAATGAGCGCGGCGAGGAAGATGCGCCGCGGGCAGAGGAGCGGCAAGGGAAGAGGTGACAGCGGCGTGAGCTGTTTTGCCGGAATCTTGCGACGCTTGTCGTTAGACTGCCTTTGAGTCTGCATCTACTGAGTTAATGGAAGCGAAGCGCCCATCTGGAGGACTGTCGGCACACACGATGCATCGAAAGGGTCCTTTGACATCAATTCCGTCGGAAGGCCGTAGAGGTTGGACGTGTCCAAAGAGGTATTCGCATTCGACGAGGCAGACGCCTCGTCTTCCTTCACGATCCTCTTATCCAACTCCGGCTCGCCTCTCACTCCCGTGCCGAGCCTCTCTTGCTCCACGAGCTCTGGCACCTTCCCTCGCACCGCCTTGATGTAGCAGAGCGCCGACTGCAGGACGCTGCATGTTGTGCGTGAACGGTGGAGGACCTGTACAAATGTTTCGATCGGAACGAGATCCTTCTTGGACACGACGGTTGCGGCATTGCTGCCGAAATTCTCGGCGAGAAAGGCAGATGGGAAAACGACTGACATTGATGTTGAAGCGTGTGGTGGGTCAGATGGGGCAGGGGGAAGAGGCGAGGAAAGCGTGATGGGTGAATAGGGCGAGGAAGTTGAACCAATTGATGATTTAGTGGTTGGCGTTGAGAGACGGCGGCTGTTTCGTCACCGTCGTGATATCTGTTTGAGTTGAAAAGACAACTGGGATGTTCTCGGGGTGCCAAATATCGGTCAGGCTTTTCACAGCTTGATCTAGAGTTGAGCACGTCAGTTAGGGAAACAGGACAAAACCAATTTATCTATTGACTTTGCGTGCGCGCCTCGGAAGGTTGCCGACAATTAGAATGCTTGACTTGCCGACCAAGGAAGCCACGTAGTTTGCTTTTGCTGGGTGCGTCTTCGGGATTTGAGGTTGTTTCAACGGTTGAGGTGCCGCTTGCTGCAGCGCCGAGAGTGGGTGCGGGGATTGGGAGAAGGTAGAGGCAGTACTAACAGGAGAGATGGAGTACACGGATGCAGCTGTTTGATTAAATAAGTGGATTCTTGAGGGTTGGGATGCTGATGGTGGACACGAGCATCAGACAAGATTCACCACTTAGCGGACTTAGAAAATGCGGACTTAGAAAACGCGTCGAGACGTGCTCGACGCGTCGCTGCACTTTGCTTTCTCCCACCACCATCGCCTGTCTCTCCCTCGGTCGCAAATCTGTCAAGCACATCAAAAGTAAGTCCACACAGTCTTTGGGATATAATGAGCATGTTAGTCAAAATGTAGATGGAAACAGAGGTCAGATAAGCTCATGCCACTCAAATTGGTGAGTAGCCCCTGTATACAGACAGTTCGTCTAACTGGCCTCTAGTCCACAAGTACTGGGACAGTCTCGCTTGGTACGTCTATCAGCCCACACGCACTGTCAAGGAGAAGAAGGGCAAGGCAGAGTCGATGGCGGGCGGGAAGGTGAAGAAGGAGAAGGATGGGAAGGAGCGTGGTGACCGTACCAAGTCGAGCAGCTGTGTGCGCGGTTCCAGCGCGCGTGCCCGCAACAGTTCCTTGTGCTCCACTACCAGCACCACCAGCACCACGAGTGCCCCCTCATCTGCATCGACCGTCGGTTCGGAAGATTTCAGCGAGCTCGACTCGCTCTCCGCCGACGGGTCTCTCTATGGTCCGTATGGCTCTGCGAATGGTGGGTGCGGTAGCGTGCACGAAGCCGAGATGGTGGATCTCGCGGACTTCGACATGAGCGAATTGGAGGATCGCAGGGCCAGGGTCAAGGTCAGACACTCTCGCTCGCACTGAGCCTCTCGATGCCCTTGTTCTCTTACGCGTCTGGTTCTAGATCAGGAGTGAGCCTTACGATCGACACGGGCAACGCTCTTGCGAGCTTCTCTCTCGAATCCGGCTTGCTCAACACGTATTCCTACTCGCACTCGCACCACGGTGGACACGGGCATGGACACGGACACTCGCTTTCCGCGCAGATCCCGACTCAGACAGCCCAAAGCTTGGTTCCCGGACCACTTAGCTTTGTCCTCCCGCAGAATCGCCGCTCGAAGCCGTTCGACGAGCGCACCGGGTGCACCGGCCACCGACGATGACAGCCGACCTCTACCCGCCTGCGCCTCCTACAATCAAGATCCCGAGGCTGCTTGAGACGGCGCCTGGTTTGAACAAAAGCTCGGCGGTTGGCTCGCCTGCGACGCACGAGGGCAACGAAGACGAGCAGCGGTTGCAGATGAATGGCCACAGCCAGGAAAGAGAGGGGGAATTTGGTGGAATGAGCGGTTTCCAGTTCCCGAACTCGCATCTGCAGTCCATGAGCTACGGTATGCCAGGGCAGGTTCCCGATTTCTCGACTGCTGGCAGCGAGATGCAGGTGTGTTTTTCTGCCCTTCTTCGTAGCATGCTATACCATGTTTCAGGTATACGAGGAGCAGGTGCCTGTCGCCGCTTAGCCTCGCCCTCGCACGCTCACGCAGCTCAAAATTCCTAGCGAGCCTTCAACCTCTTCAGGTGATCCGCTTTCCGCACCAACACCTCCTTCCTCCTCGTCCTCGCGTCTCTTCCTCCCTGGTCAATTCTCTTCGCCAACTGGCCAATCGCCAGGTGGACAGCTTCAAGTGCCGGGTCAGCGCGCATTGCCGCACGGGCTGCCTGAGTCACCAGATCCGCCAGTTGCTGGCGAGTGGGTCGACTACGGCTTGCCAGCGTGGGTGATGCAGACGCTGTGCGACGGCGACGAATCTGCCACAAATTCCTCGCATGGTCAGAACCAGGAGATGCAGAGTCAGAATGTATTCTGTGAAATGGACATCGGACTGGACATGGGGCTGCCGCCGTGGACGGCCTTCGGCTCAATGGGGTCGATGAGTCCCATGGGCTCGATGGGTGGTGGGATGGATGGGATGGGGCCGGACGGTGAGCGAATGGACATGTACGCGATGCACTTCCGGTTTGAGGACCTGCTCGACTCGTCGCAGTTATAACCTGCACCTCACTTCGCCTGTGGACACCGTCAAACCTGGATTCTTTATTCTTCTTTTGCTTTTATCTATAATTTTGACGCGGCTACGATTTTGAACAATTCAATTGTACAATAAATGATGCAATAGAAATACATTATTATTATATTATTTAAATGGTGTGATAATGAACCAGTAGACTTCCAGTCTCGTATAACGACTTGCAGGCCTTATATAAGAACTCTACCAGACACGACAAGAACCACAAGTAAGATTATCCCATGTCATTTTGAAGCTGCGCCGTATTCTCTTCTATATTTCTTCAGGGCCGGCCATTCTTGTAAGTGACGATTAGTATGACCTAACTTGGCAATATGCATCAGACTTGCGGCGATCTTGCGGCAACTTGTATATTTCTGATCATTTTGAGAGTGCGCTAGATTCTCTTGTACATAATATACAAAATTTACATAATTTACTATCTTCTACAGCTATGTAAGCCCGTGCAAGATTTTAGACATTTTTGTAATGTAGAGAACTATAGTCGGAGTTACAATATTTAGCGCCCGCCCCATGTTAAACCCTATTTCGCCAACCACAAAAGAGCTCGTTATCGAATTGACATTCGCATCACTCAGGCATGGTATCTGTACGCTATGCAGCATGCTCCAATACCCACTGAAGTGGGCTTCACCTCTCTTTTCTCCTCGACTCAGCCACGCGTCGTCTCACACGTCACGCTCATATGCATCCTTCAGATTTACTCATCTGCGTAGAGATCAACAGTTTTTCCATCCACCAACCCCTTGCACACATCTCTATTACGATTTTTCGATACCGGCACGGAGAAGTAGAAAGCTCTGGGAGTCTCGACGTGGGAAGTCCGTGATACCAATGCTCAAGAGAAGACTCGTCGATATCGGACAAGCTGCCAGACAAACGTCATAAGCGCCATGTTGACAGATCGAAGTTAAGAGAGGCAAGGTCGATGTGATAAGCATGAGGATGTTTTGACGGAGAAGAGAAGAAAGAGTGCACGCACAATGATTGCAGGGACCGGGATGATTTATGAATCCCGCAACATGTGGGATGTTGGCCGTCAGACGTTTAAAAAGGTAGACTACATCCGCTCTCCATGCCTTCCTGAACAGTCATCTTGCGATCACTCTCGAGACCCACGCAGTCCGCAATGAGAGCATTCAACGAATGTCATGGACGCTTTTTAAATTATCTTATCTTATCATTTTCTCTTATCTTATCTTATCATATCTTATCCATCCATCACTAATCACGCTTATTCCTGCTTACTCATTATTCATTACGCTCCTTCTCGCACTATCCTTACTCGCTGACCGATCCTATGATTTCATTATTCTATGAAGTTCCACGACGTTCTATCATCTATCCTTATGTAGTAGTTAATTCCCTGGTCCGTGCGCAGCCGCTGAAGGGTATATAAGTAGGTAGTCCTCCTGTACTTATCCCCTAGTTTCGACCTGGTCAATTCTACCTGGCTACGTCCAGAAGCTATTCCTTATCTCCGCGCTGTGTCAGTTCCCCCTGGCTCACTGCTCTCTCTCTTGTCTCCCTCCTCCTCTGACTGAGTTCCGCGCGACCCGGCTACCATTTGCGTACCCGTAGTCCGTCGCTGACACAAGGTCGAAACTTACCCCTACCGCCTTGCGCATTCTCAGTCACCAACGCCACGCTGGCTCTAAACATTCGCATCTCCTACCAACAACGATCTCTCTACTGCGCTACCATCTACACCTTCACCTGTACCCCGCAAATCACTCTCACCATTGAACTATTCCTACTATCTATCATCATCACTCTCAACCCTCATCTCATCCAACAACCTCAAAACCGACCACTACCTGTCCGTAACCCCGAACTCTAGACCAACATTCTCATCCGACGCGTCCGACGACTTGGACTGCAACCCCGACTACGATCGCTTCGACCCACACCTATTCTTAGATCGATCTCACGTGCATCGATCAGGCCGATACGTCGTTAATTCCTTACCTTCATTATTAAACTCACTCGTTTCACAACCCGCCGTCCTCTTTCTATTCGATCAACTAGCACTCGTTTGAGAGGGGGTAACGTTGAGTCCGACCCACTCGAGAGTAGCTACCAGGCCTTGGGGGTGATCTTCGGAAAGGTCCCTTGGCGCCCGTTGGAGTCTTCACAGAGGAAGATCCGGGTTTGATCAGCAAGTGAAAGTCGACCACCACATCAGGATTTTTGTTACAGCGCTCAATCAGATCCGCAGGTGTCCGCACCACCTGTCGGCTGGCAGTGTTGTCTCTGATTTGAGCTGGCTCCACACCCGTACGCTCGACTGCCTGGATCAGCGGCACAGCGGTGGAATACACCACCAGAAGACACTGCCGACGCTGTCCTCGCACAACTACCACCCCTGACCGACGACGACCTGGTACGCCTAGACGACGAGCTAGGAGCCCACCAACCACCCCACCCATCACCAACACCACCGCCTATCATGGCAGAACCCCAAGCCCCAGCTGCACCAGCAGCCGCAACTCCGACGATCTCAAACGACATGATGCAGGAGATCATCAACGCGCTACACGGCCTGGGATTACTCGCAACCCCCACGCCAGCAGCCGCAGCCGCACCTGTCCCTCCACCAACAAGCCGCAGTGGAGGAAGACATATTGCCAAACCCGAGACGTTCAACGGACGAGACTACAAGAAGTTCGAACGTGCCATCACCCTTTACATTGAAGCTAACGCAGAGGACTTCATGAACGACAAGGACTACTTCCTTTTCGTGCTGTCGTTCATGACGGAAGGTTCGGCCGCACTCTGGGCACAGAACTTCCTGGAAAGCATCAAGATGGACGGCTATCTGATCTTTTCGCTCGTCAGTCGCCAGAAGTTTAACGAACAGCTGGAGAAAGCGTTCGGAGATCCGAACGAACACATGAATGCCATGCAAAAATTGGATAGCTGGAAGCACACCCGAGACATCACAGCCGACCAATTCTTCCAGCAGTTCGACATCTATCGCCGTGCGGCAGGATACAACGATGACGCAAAGAATGATGACACCCTCATCCACAAACTGACGAAAGCCTTGGATAGAGAGATCGTATACCGAATCGAAATGAGTGACACGGTCCCAACCACGTACAAAGGCTGGCAAGAAAAAGCCATTCAATTCGACAACGCTAGACGTCAGATGAAGGCCATCGAACAAATGCGCGCTGCCCCGTCCAGACCTCAGGTGCTCCCACCAAAACCTACCCAGACGTTCACACCAAGAATCCCCGAAAGACGCGATGCCACCGGAGTCACATACGGAGGCATGGGGAAGCCGATGGACGTCTCACTCGAAGAGCTGAGGAAAGCCGGACTCTGCTACTACTGCAAGGAATCTGGACATCTACAGAGGAATTGCCCGATGCAGAAGAAGGTGATAAGGGCTGTGTTGATGGGGATGGAACCCCGAGAGAGAAAAGTCTGGGCAGACGAGACCGCGACGCTCAAGGAGTCAGACTTTGCGGAGGAAGAAGAGGAGGCGCTCTTTGAGCGGGAGTTGGATTTTGCGGAACCCCAGCAGTGAACACGGCACTGACTGGGATAGGTTCAGTTTTGGTTTTTCAAACGGCCATTTTTGATAATTCTATGGACTCTGTAGATAATTTAGATAAAATACAAAAAAATGAAAAAAGCAATGTCACTCGCAAAAATATTCCTTCTATCCCTGTACCAGTAGCTAGTAGTATAGATATGCCTATATGTAACAACACGTCTGCCTCATCATCTCGTCCTACTCCTGTGTCAAAGAATCATGTAAAACCCTGTTCTGAATCTTTTAATTCTATTTCTTCCTTGGCCGGAACTGAACCGAAATCCGTGAAAAATGAAAACTCGTCGAAACAAGCTGAGAGGAAGTCCTGGAGAGATCGCCCTGTCCCCTTTACGGCCCCATGGGTAGTACGGCGTCTCAAAGAGGATAAACTCGAAAGTGCTTTAACGACTCTCCGAGTGTGGATGAAACAGCAGAGGCATGCTGAAGCAAATGAAGAGACGGTGCGTCAAATCATTGCGCTAGAAGAACCAGATGCCGTGGCAGCTGTTAGGGACCTGAGGGGTCCGAAACGGTTCGTAAGAGGGTCTCGGGGGCAACAGCTCATGGTACCGATTCTCCTTCAAACGACCGACACCGGTAACCAGTTCAAGGTAGACGCCCTACTGGACAGTGGCTGCACTGGCTCATGTATCAACCGATCCTTCGTCGAAAAGCATCAGATCCGGACAAAAAAGACACCCATCCCAATCCGAGTCTATAATGCTGACGGCACGCTCAACAAGGACGGCTCGATCACAGAGTTTGTGGAAATGCGCATGACGATTAAAGATCATTCGGAGCGCATCCACTTCGCGGTCACAGATCTAGGGAAAACAGATGTGTTCATCGGACATGAATGGTTAAAGCTGCACAATCCCAACATCGACTGGCAAAAATCAACGATTGAATTTGATCGATGCCCCGATGTATGCGGCTATATCCGTAGTCTAGAGGACATTGATGCAGACCCCGACGAAAACCTTGATTTGGTGGAACTTGAAGACGGCGATCAGCTCTTCCTCTTTGATTGGGACAGGTACATTAAGTCCGATCCGAGAAAAGCGCTGAAGGTCAGACAACAGGTGCTCGAGGAAGTCCCGAACTATGTCAAAGAGTTCGCGGACGTCTTCAGTGAACAGGAATTCGATCAGTTACCAGAGAGACGCCCTTGGGATCATGCTATTGAACTCAAGCCGGGATCAAAGCTCTCTGACTGTAAAATCTACCCGCTCAGCCCATCCGAACAGGTGGCACTGGACGAATTCCTCACCGAAAACTTGAGAACTGGCCGTATTCGTAACTCTCAATCTGAGATGGCATCCCCCTTCTTCTTCATAAAAAAGAAGGATGGCAAGCTTCGCCCCGTACAGGACTATCGCCGGCTCAACGAGATGACGGTTAAGAACAAATACCCGTTACCTCTAATCCAAGAGCTCATTGACAAAACGAAACAGGCGAAATTCTTCACGAAGCTTGACATACGTTGGGGTTACAATAACATTCGGATTCGAGAGGGCGACGAGCATAAAGCCGCCTTCAGGACAAACCGCGGTCTATTCGAACCAACGGTCATGTTTTTCGGTCTCACAAACTCACCGGCAACCTTCCAAGGATTCATGAACGAGATCTTCCGAGAACTCGTCAATGATGGACACGTCATAGTCTACATGGACGACATCTTGATCTTCGCACGAACTCGCGAACATCATGACAAACTCGTCTGACAAGTCCTGGAAGTGTTGCGAGCAAACAAGTTGTTCTTAAAGCCAGAAAAGTGCAGCTTCGCTCAAGAGACCGTGAACTATCTTGGGCATATCCTCGGCAACGGACAGATTCGCATGGATCCAGCCAAAGTGGCGGGTGTAAAAGATTGGCCAGTGCCTAAGAACAAGAAAGAACTACAGTCTTTCCTTGGGTTCTGCAACTATTACCGCCACTTCATCCTAGCATTCAGTCACTATGCGAAGCCCTTGACAGCATTGACCGGAGATGTAGAGTGGAAGTGGGAGGTGGAGCAACAGGAGGCCTTTGAACGTCTGAAACAGAAGCTCTGTGAAGAACCTGTACTCACAGTGCCTACTGATGACGGTCAATTTCGGGTGGAGGCTGATTCGTCGCATTTCGCTAACGGCGCCATTCTGTCCCAATTCGTTGACAGAAAGTGGCATCCAATCGCATACCAATCGCAAGCGCTTAGCCAAGCAGAGCGCAATTACGAAATCTATGACAAAGAGATGTTCGCGATCATGTGCGCACTGGATGACTGGCGACAATATCTTCTAGGGGCAACGCAAACCTTCGAAATCTGGTCGGATCACCTCAACCTCCAGTATTTCCGAAAACCCCAGAAGATTAACCACCAACAAGCGAGATGGCTACAGGAGTTAGCGGACTACGACTTCAAACTGTTCCATAAACCAGGTGCCCTGATGACTAAGGCTGACCTCCTCTCGAGACGAGCGGATCATGAGAGGGGGGAGAACGACAATATCGACATTGTTTTGCTCAAGCCGGACTTATTTGTAAACGAAACACTGCTAGAAGCGCTGGATGCAGACTTCGTTAAACGAATTAAAAGGGTACGAAACAACAGGGACAGAGCAGTTGTGAAGGCATTAGAGCGGAAGGAACGAGAGTGGGAGGAAGAAGAAGGGTTGTTGATGTGGAAGGGCAGGATCTACGTGCCGAAAGACCATAAACTCCGAGAAGACATCATTCGAAACCATCACGACAGCACGCTCGCAGGACACCCAGGATGCTACAAGACCCATGAGTTGATCACACGCAACTACTGGTGGCCGGGAATCCAACGAGATGTTCGAATGTATGTCGAGGGATGTGATGCGTGCCAACGTACGAAGGCACACAGAGCGAAACCGCACAATCCTCTGAACCCAAACGAGATCCCGAAAGGTCCTTGGGAAATCGTCACAGCAGACCTGATTGGCGAACTACCCGAGTCCAATGGGCATAACGCAATCTGTGTCTTCGTTGACAGGTTCAGTAAACAGGTGCATGCGATCCCTACCTCAGTGAGCATAACGTCGGAAGGAATGGCGAGGCTCTACCGGGATCATGTCTTCAGGCTACACGGCATACCGCGCAAGTTTATTCATGACAGAGGATCACAGTTCGAGTCCAAATTCATGAACGAACTATACCGGTTACTGGGCATCGAGGGAAACCCGTCAACGGCATATCACCCACAGACAGATGGTCAGACAGAACGGATAAACCAAGAGATTGAACAGTACCTTCGTCTCTTTGTTAACCACCATCAGTCGGACTGGGCGGAATGGCTTGCGCTAGCGGAATTCGCGTACAACGACAAAGAACAAACGTTGACAGGAGCGTCACCCTTTTTCGTCAACCATGGGAGACACCCATATAAGGGCACGAATCCTAGACGCGAATCGACCAATGAGTCCGCTAAGCAGTTTGCCGACCGGATGGCCAAGATCAGGGAGGAAACCGAATCGGCATTAAAGCATGCGGCCGAAACCATGAAGCGCTTCTATGACAGGACGAAGGGAGAATCCATCGAGTATAAACCTGGGGAAAAGGTCATGCTCGAAGGAACTCACTTAAAGACAGATCGTCCTATGAAGAAGCTGGGAGATAAACGTTATGGGCCTTTCATTGTCGAAAAGAAAATCGGCACGTCAGCATATAGACTTAAACTTCCACGTACATGGAAAAAAGTCTATCCGGTTTTCAATGAAGTGCTCCTCTCCCCATACCACGAGCCACAGTATACGTCGCAAAAGCAGGATCTTCCACCCCCGCCTGAAATCATTGACGATGTGCCGGAATATGAGGTCGAAAAGGTTGTCGACTCCAAACTTGTGCGAGGGAAGCTCAAATACCTCGTACATTGGAAAGGGTATCCGAACGAAGAACGCACCTGGGAGCCAATTGAGAATTTGACGAACTCTCAAGAGGCCATTGACGAATTTCATAAATCAACTCCCAGTGCTCCTCGCGCCCTCAACACCCTAGAGATGTCGCAGCTGAAGTTCCGACCCATGTTTGAAATGACGGAGCCTGAGAGACAGAAAGGAGTGGCACAGTGGTGGGCCGGTAAGTTCCAGGGTAGGGAACAAGGGCGATCGGGACGCTCGCCTTGAAGGGGAGGGTCATGTCATGGACGCTTTTTAAATTATCTTATCTTATCATTTTCTCTTATCTTATCTTATCATATCTTATCCATCCATCACTAATCACGCTTATTCCTGCTTACTCATTATTCATTACGCTCCTTCTCGCACTATCCTTACTCGCTGACCGATCCTATGATTTCATTATTCTATGAAGTTCCACGACGTTCTATCATCTATCCTTATGTAGTAGTTAATTCCCTGGTCCGTGCGCAGCCGCTGAAGGGTATATAAGTAGGTAGTCCTCCTGTACTTATCCCCTAGTTTCGACCTGGTCAATTCTACCTGGCTACGTCCAGAAGCTATTCCTTATCTCCGCGCTGTGTCAGTTCCTCCTGGCTCACTGCTCTCTCTCTTGTCTCCCTCCTCCTCTGACTGAGTTCCGCGCGACCCGGCTACCATTTGCGTACCCGTAGTCCGTCGCTGACAACGAACGCTCGAAATAATTATACCAGAAAATGCCAACCCACTCGACTGAGTATACCGACAAAGTTCTGCGCACCAAAGCCAACAAACGAGCTTGAAAGCACAGTACGTCAGTGGTTGGTACCCCCGCTCACAGTCGTGTGGGAGAACAAGCGAGGAGAGGCGAGGAAGAGGAGAACAAGTGAAGAATAGCTATTTTTTTAGAAGGAAGAGCTACTTTCCACATTGATGAGAAGCAGAAAGTTGAAGTTGAACTGCCCATTTCGCAGACGAGCATACGCTCATCGCATGCACCGCATGCAAGAGGACGAGCTCTGCCAGAGCAGTGGCGTGACAGTGGCTAAGGCAATCGCACCTGGCACTTACCTTCTTACTCCCATCTCCTACATCGTGGGAAAATCGTGCTGAGACCTGTCCCCGTCGACGACGCGCGATCCCTTCATGCATTATCGCAGAACTACCCTCCGTTTCAATTGTGTCCTCGACCGCATCCTACTGGCAGTCTTGGATCTTAGATCGTCGTTGGTGCCACTGTTGTGTCGCCCTCTCACTCTATATCGTGCCCCGCCCTGTCGCCGACGCCATAGCCGTCGCCGGGCCAGGTCCTCCAAAGTCTCACCCCTACCTGAGCCTCCTGCCTCAGACAGGGACACCTTCCACTTTATACGTTGTCGCCTGCTCGCCGCAGTGACTCAGTACACCTCTTCACCCCCTTCACCTTCGGCCTCATCGGTCGAAATCATAACCGAGCTTCGGGCCTTATCAGCCAACAACAATAATCGCTTCCAACCAGAATTCGTTGGATATCACACACCGCCGGATGAACAACCTGGTCTGCCGTCTTTTGTCGGCCACATGCCACTCAACCCCCGTGCGAAACCCTTTATACCTGCACCGGGTTTAGCCTACGAACTAGCACCGATGTATGGACGGCACCCCCCAGTCCTGTCCCATCTCAAATCCTTCTATTTTGTTTTCCCTTTTGATTTTAGTCTAATATCATACTATGAATATGCTGCATCTCTTCAGTTTGAGTATGAAGACATCATTTCATCATGCCCCATCTCTTTTCACCATTATATTCGTCGATACATCCCTCGACAGCGCATACATTCTGCGTAGCATATTTCGTGCCTTGACATGGGCAGCCTTACAGATACAATCAGTTTCTTTGTTTCCCGAGCGGTTGGATTCTGCGTGTAGTAGATAGCAGAAATTATAGAGCACCTGGCACGTGATACGTGTCACCTTCAGCGTCCGCGTCACGTACCTTGTCCAAACGTCAGTTGGTCAACATCTTCTTCGCTGTGGTCAGTGGCTATCATCTCCGCTTCGATATGCTCCGATTAGCCAATCCCACACTCATGAACTTTTCTACAATGGCTCGTCTTTGCGCTCGGATGCTGAAAATGAGCCTGTCCTAATGAGCTGTTGTAGCTATTGTTCGACCATGATATGAGCTGCTTGAGACAATGAGCACAACGGCAGCGTTCTTGATTGGGCACGGAATCATTCTCCCCATCCTTGCCAACGGCAGCAGTGTTGTTGTTTGTCTTCGGTGAGCACTGTCGTCTTTTTCGAAAGGCCCAATCGTCAGCGCGGACTAGGGAGCATCTGCTGTGAGCTTCGAGTTAGCGGTGATTTAGTTAAGCTCAGGGCTTTTCATAGGGATGCTCGCACGATACAGACACTTATGTGTATCATAGGGGAGAACTCTCTGCTCGTGATCGGGCGAGACGATAACTGTGTAGCGAGAAGAGACAAGGATGTGGAGAGCGAGCAGAGCAAGGAGTACTTATAGAAGGAGAGCGAAGTAGAAATGAGAAGTATCCCATTTCGCCGGACGAGCGCACGCTCATCGTGTGCATCGTGAGCAAAAAGGCGACGAAGAGCACGGAGACTTTCTCGGTATGTGAAATACAACATTGATATCTGGGTTTCATATGAGTTACATCGTACAACGTCACAGAAAAGCACAAAAAAGAAAGAATTCCGAATCCATCCATCCACCACGATCCACTCAGTTCTATAGCAACTTCACAGCGCGATCGCCCTCATTCCGCTCGTCAAACTTCCCATTATATCCCTGACCTGTTTGATCTGCCCGACTCCGCATGCGCCACTCTCGACGTGCTGGCAAAGCGCGCTGAGTGCCGAGTACTGCACGCCGCAGCCCGGCTTGGGGCAGCGGTAGATCTTCTCGCGGTGCCGAGGGCTCTGCAGGTGGGCATTCAGCGCGCGGAGTGTGGAAAACAAGCTGTGGCACAGGAAGCACTAGAAGAGAAAAGAGATCAGCAGATGTAGAGACGGAAGCTGGGGAACACCTCGTACGCAAGGCTGTTCCAGGAGCGCACGTACAATGAGTGTGAGGACTGCGGTAATTTATAATTACGCAATATGTGGGATGCAGGCCGTCAGACGTGTATAAAGGTAGACTATGTCCACTTGGCACGAAACTTCGTCTCCGTGAGTGGCATATCCTGAGCCCTCAATGCCTTCCGGAATAGCCGTCTTGCGACTCCTCTCCAGATCCACGCAGTCTGCGATGAAAGCATGAGCGAATACTCGACATAATTATAGCAGAAATTGCCAACTCACTTGACTGGATATGCCAACGATATTCTGCAGGCTAGAGACGAGAGACGAGCTCGAGAAGCATAAGCGAGAAGAGGCAAGGAGGAAGAGAACAAGTGAAGAATAACTATTTTTTACGAAGGGAGAGCCACGTTCCACGTTAATGGGAAGCAGAAAGGTGAACTGTTCCATTTCGCGGACGAACGTATACTCATCGCGTGCAAGAAAACGAGGAAGAGCACGGAGACGACTCGGTTGTGTCACACTTAGAGCAGTGGCGTGACAGCGGAACCATCGTTGCACGTGGCGCGTGATGCGTGATGCGTGTCACCCTGTCCGCGTCGTCACTAGTTGGTCATTTTCAGACTTCGTTGTGGTCAGTGCTGGCTAGCTGGTCGTCGTCTCCGCTTTGATAAGTTCCTCTTAGTCGATAGTACACTCATGAGCTGTTCTACGAGGGCTTGTCTTTGCGCTCGGATAAGAAAAATGCGCCTGCCCTAATGAACTGTTGTCCGACCATGCTGAGCTGCTTGTGAGACAATGACCGAAATGGCACCGTTCTTTGGTGGGTGTATAATCATCCTGGCTATTCTCTCCAACAGCAGCAGTGTCGTAGGCTGTCTTCGGTGAGGACCGTCATCTTTGTTGGAAGGTTCGATCGTCGGCGCGGACTCGAGAGCATCTCCTGAGAGCTTCGAGTCACCAGCTCAAGTGATTTAGTTAAGCTCAGGGCTTCTCATAAGGTTACTCACTCTACACAGCCATTTGAGCGTGGCGTAGGGGGGAATACTCTGCTCGCAGTCGGGCGAGATAACAGCCGTGTAGCGAGAAGAGACGTGGATGTGGAGAGCGAGCAGAGCAGGGAGTACTTATAAAAGGAGGGCCACATTAATGAGCAGCAGAAATGTGAACTATCTCATTTCGTCGGACGAGCGCATGCTCATTGTGTGCACCACAAGCAATACGGCGATGAAGAGCACGGAGATGACCCTGTTGTGCCACTGTCGAGAATTGTAGGGCGAGCTGTGCAGCGATGGGTGTAACACGAGAGATAGTATCGGCAAAAGGGGTCAGCAAGGCGAGCCACGGCTACCGAAAGGCAGGAAGCCTAACCTCATGTGTTGCGTTGAAACCGAATGAATGCGAAGTCAATCGGTTCACACAACTAAAGATGGCATATAGTTGGTCTCACTTTGCTCTAAGACAGCTCCGTAGATCTTTTTGACCTCGATGTTCCCGGCCTCCCTGTAGCTTTGTGGAAGCAAGCCTCAGGCTGCATGTGAGATGCATAATGCGTGTCAATTTTAAGGATATCGTTCTAGCCCATTTTGGCTCGAAGGGGCGTTGAAGGCCACAAAGCAAGTCTCCGCAATGAAAACGATGGATTCGTGGCAACATATTATCAGTCATTAGGCTTTTTCCTACACTGAATGAAGGTGAGCTAGGTCTCATTCACTAAACCTCATTCATATCGCATCTTAATAGCCCAGAAAGCCAATGTATTTACCCGTAATCCAACCAGACCGGCCATAGTATGATCACTCCTGCATTTTGGTATCTTACTTGGAGGCACGCAGCAACTGTGCATATCCAATTCTACTCTGCAGATCGGAGACACACAGTCATTTTGTGTGTCTCATTCTACTCCGCAGGTTGCTGTCTCGAGAAAAAAATACGGTCGACCTGAAGGGTACTACCGTCATCAACCAGGCATCTTCATCTAAACTTGAACACAAGTGTCATCAGTACTGCAATAATGTGTATCGGCATCCGTGCCGTTTTACGTGTCGTTTTAATTTGTGGTCCGGAACAAGGGAGGTCGAAGATGGTCAGAAAGAAAACTAATACTCTGTTCTGTAACAGGAATTACCCATGTGAACCCTTCATGTTTCTTCCCTTTCTAAAACATTTAAAACTTCAGAATATCTACAGAAAAAATGACGCCTGCAGGATGTGTCCAAAGTACGACAATTTCTTTGTTGAAAATGGACGTGTCTTCGTGTGCTCCTGCGATGGCAATTACTGCGACACGGGTCGTGCAGCGTTTTGCTAACTTTTCTGATTCTCGTAGTTTATAATTTTTGATCTCGGGTGCAGGACCGAAGAGTGAGGTCTGCATCAGAGTAGCAGAAGGAGCTGAGAAGCTACCCGCTTTGTTTCCTGTCTGTATTCTTTGTCGAATATACAAACTGACTGTCTCACAATGAATACAGTTGGTCTGATTCCTTATCCCATACGGAACTCCGGATTGGAAGCCGGCCATTTCCCCGAGTACTATTCCTTATATTTCATTCCGCACTACATTATTCATGAAGAAATACTCGGAATTTGTCGGCCAACTTGAACCAACCCGTTCTCACAGTAGTGAGAAAAACTTCAATGCTTCGGCCTTTTGCTGTTGGAAGAGTAGCCAGCTTAGACAAATCCGCTCATTGAGCATACACGTATAAGCAGAAAAAGAGGGGAGGGGGGGTTAGGCTATGTAAGCAAGACAAACAAATTGGGAGATGTGCACTTGTGTTGATTAAATAAAATTTATCCAAATATGATGACCAGGACAAGAGTTGAGACTGTGACCTCCACAAAGCTTCCAGAACCTCGGTATTCTCTTTGTCTTATTCCAGAAGTGTTTGATATGTTACAACAGTTTCAATGTATTTCATTAGATGACCATCTCTGTCTCTACTCCTCATTGAAATGAGACGTGTCTTGTCTGAATCTAAACCCCCGTTTCAAGTCCTTGGCCACTATTAAGAATGACATGCTTAGATTAGATAGCATCCACTATATAATACTCTATTTTGCTACTGAAGAATTAGAAGTCCAGACATTCGGCTCTGCATGCCAACACACTCCGGAATCTCGCTACCATGTCTACAGATTGCAGCTCAAGATCACAGTGCCCAGTATTCAGGCGGAGCCTCACTGCTCGCGACACCATCTTCTGCACTCCCGATATCATGCTGTCTGCCCATCTCAGGATATGTCTGCTGTGAGCGCAGGTGGTGCACCTCATTTTGCAGAGAGACGACCTGCTCGCGTAAGATGTTCATGTCGCCACCATTTGCAATGCCTGGTATGTTAATTGCAGGTTGTGAGGTGCGCTTTCCTCCACGAAAGTCAACGTTGGTGTCAGGAATAACAATTTGTGTGGCGGGGCCTGTCTGCAAGGATGGATGCACCAGGCGGCTCAGTGAGTCGCTCAAGAGGTCGGCCGAGAAATCTTGTATGATTCCGTGTCTACGCCGGTGGTTGCGGTGATGAAAAATAAGGAGGCATAAGATTGCGGATAGTGCTATGAAGCCACCGAGTGAAGCTCCTATAATGAGGCCAGGATTTTGTTTACTGACACCAGCATCTGTCGCAGAAGGGCGCGGAATTGATGGCGTAGTGGAAAACGATGGAGAGGTAGATGCTATTTGTGTGGTGAACGCTGACAAAGAACTTGTTTCCGAAGTTATTACTGGTGCATCATCATCAACCCTATCCACTATAATCAGTCGTCCTTTACGCATGCAAGAACAAAGCACATCGTACGCACGAGTAGACCAAGTAGTCGAAAAGGAGTAATGTTTGCATAGTGCCTGTGGATGCGATATACAGGCTATGCTGCGCATTTGTAAGGCCTGTCTGTGTAAAGACAGACATATTGTACAAGTAATCCGGCTGGCCAGCATCTTGGTCTGGGACATGAAGGAAGGATCCTGCATCCTCGCCGTCAAGCGTGAAAGTAAGGTTTGTTGGGTACGATACGACATTTGCGAGGATGAAAAATGTATATACGGCTGAACCTAGACATTGTTCGGCTAACGGACAATTTATAGGGATGAAGAGAATAGACGTACCAGTAAAGTTGATTTGTAGAGCCCTATTACCATCTCCGCCAGGATGGGCCGTAGAGTCATGCCATGTCTCCTCAAATGCAAGGCTTTTGTCCGGCGTAGCAAGGCACGCCGTACATGTCGCGCCTTGCTGCCAAGCGTGAATATATGTTGGAATTATGCCCGTCTCAGAGTCGCCGCTCTCATCATCGACAGTCGCATTGCGAAGAACTGCTAGGTAATGGGACACATACGCTAGGAGTATAGCCTTGCGAAAAGACATCTGAGCAGCGGTTAAGGAGACAAGAGAAGGAGGGGGGGAACACGAAGGAGGCGCAGGGGGACAAGTATGACAGCACTCTTGATAATAACTGCTATGCGCATGGCGAGAGATCATTGATGGTCGCTTGAGGTGTTGCGAATGATAAATTGATTGTTCCAAGAGTAGTATGTGTGCCATTTCTTCGCGCTTCTTCACTGATGCTCTGCAACTGGAATCATGATGGCTGGGTAATTATGTACCTCAATAAACGCTTAGCTAGCAGAGAAGGAATTCAATTGGCATATTCAGCATGAGCACATGCATCCAAGGATAAAGCATCGAGTCACGCACTCGATTTAGTTGCTAGCGGCCTATTTTATGACCTTCTCTCAACAAGGCGCACTGACGAAGATGGTGCAGCCACCCTGAGTATTATCCCAGCGACATCGAATAAAAGCTTCGTGAATGGCTCATTAGTGATGTCAAATAGTTCATCGGTCGTCTCTGCCAGGCGCCAGATGTGCTTGAATCTATTTTAGCAGCACTGATAATAAGAACCCCCGTCATCGCTATGCTCTAGTCTCTGCCCGTATGAGCACTCCAGACACTCGCCATCTCTGGTAGTGTTGTAACCGCCTTAGAGAACGTTTCAGATGGTCAGATCAGATCTAGGATTTCATGGAGGCGCTTGAAACCTCATCTGCCTCTTCTGGCGAGACTCTCGATGCTGTCAGTGCCACCCAGTGATCCACACGCCTGCTCAAAGCGTCCTGCGTTAATCGACCATGTCGCCTTCTGTGCAATGATTCTCGTTGCCGTCGAAGCCTGCTCAGTGTACTGCACAGTACGCCACCTGACTGAAAGGTACCGATGAAATCGAGGATTTCTTTGTGCATGTGTGTGCAAGACTGTGACTTTCACTCAGGACTCAAACGTCGGTAGCTGGAATCCAGGGCGAGAACACGAAACAATGTTCTGTGGTCTCGAGCTTAGATCGCCTTTTATTCTGTGAGATGGGAGTCAGCCATCCCGAGTGAAGACAACATGGTTCCCATTGAGTTACCCGACAACCTAGGAAGGGAAACGAGATGCGTGGAATTCCCGAATTCATAGGAGAGACCAGTGATGCAGAGAGCTCGAAGAGACCATCATAATACACCAGGAGTCAGGTGGTGCAGAATTCCGAAGGCGGGTCCATCGTGACGGATTCGCTTGTGATAGTGCATGTTCCTGCACATCAGTGTTCCATCCAAAGAGCTACATAACGCAGCAGATTGGGAGGCTTTGCGTAGTCCAACATACTGTAATACGAAACAGTATTTGTGCTCTGAACGACTCCCAGATCCACGTGTGTGATGTAAGCCACGGAACCAAGCTCTTGAGCCCAATACTATAGAATGACAAGTTATCCGTAGCCAGAGTCTCATCAGTGCCAGACTCCTCATCGCAATCCCCAGAATCATTATGACAAATGAGCAAGCTCGACTCGTCCATAAGAATCTTGGTGTCCTTCGAAGTTGTCGCATTCAGTTCGGTGAAGCTACTTCATATGTTCGAGCAGCCGAGCGCGCTTTTTTTTTCTCGCGCAGGTAGAAGAATCTTCTCTGAGTAGTTCAGAATTGGGACAGAGACCGTCGGTATAGCGTCTATGCAGAGTGCCACTTTGATGCCACGATCATTCTGAGCCACGAGGAAACCCAGTGCGCAAAGTGCCTCTTATCTGACTCCCCGTTTGTTGTAACCTGACGGTACAGTAACTTCTGGAGATAAACGATCGACTGTGGATGCTCACGAAACATCCCGAGACCTTCGGCTTGTATCTCACCTCCATCTCTCCCGTTACAAGTAGCTGCGCGTCATGCCTTCGGGAGACTAGCGAATTTTCACAGGACAGCTCCTAGCCGCGTATGAGCGAGTGTGCAGATGACCGTGCCCCTGATGGAGCACCATAGGAAAGTGTTGATAAACGAACAGAAATTGAACTTGAAGGAAGTCGTGAGAACGTGTATGTCCGGTTATGATACTTAAGTATGAATGTAGTAATATCGGGTATGTTTAGGTTTCTCGATATGGTCTTTGGTGAAATACAACATTGATATCTGGGTTCCATACGAGTTACATTGTACAACGTCACAGAAAAGCACAAAAAAGAAAAGAATTCCGAATCCATCCATCCACCACGATCCACTCAGTTCTATAGCAACTTCACAGCGCGATCGCCCTCATTCCGCTCGTTAAACTTCCCATTATATCCCTGACCTGCTTGATCTGCCCGACTCCACATGCGCCACTCTCGACGTGCTGGCAAAGCGCGCTGAGTGCCGAGTACTGCACGCCGCAGCCCGACTTGGGGCAGCGGTAGATCTTCTCGCGGTGCCGAGGGCTCTGCAGGTGGGCATTCAGCGCGCGGAGTGTGGAAAACAAGCTGTGGCACAGGAAGCACTAGAAGAGAAAAGAGATCAGCAGATGTAGAGACGGAAGCTGGGGAAGATACTTCACACCTCGTACGCAAGGCCGTTCCAGGAGCGCTCAGACGCCCAGTATTCCGGCTCGCGAGGCATGAGCCTTGTCCCACCAGGACCAGCGATCATACGCGCCGGGTTCGTGATGACGTTCTGCTTATCGATGCGCGCGACGAAGTCGTTAACGGCGGCTCTCGTGATGCCCGCGGGGCACGAACCGCTTTCCGCGTGAAGAAGGAGCGCCGACACGGAAATGAAGCTCTTTCCGCACCCACGGCCAGGGCACGCGATGGACCGCGCGGTATGGATGGCGGATGTGCGGTGGGTGGCGAGGTTCGCGGGAGACTGGAAGAGGCGGTTGCAGTCGCGGCAGTAGTTGTGCGAGCATTCGTTGTGGTTCGCCAGCTCGTCGAACGTGGAGAAGAGTGTAACGCAGGAGATGCAGATATAGTGCTCATCCTGGCCGTGTTTGATCAGTTCGTCGACATCGTTGAAGAGCATGTTGCAGAAGGAGCAATAATGATGCTCGCTGCTCTGCTTGTAGTGCTGCAGCAAGCCCTCAGCAGACTTGAAATACTGTCCGTGCTGCGCGCAGAAGTAGTGCACCGCATTGTTATGGTTGAGCAGGGCGTTGGCATTGTTGAAGTGCCTATCACAGCGCTGGCAGTAGAAGTGCAAGCGGCTTTGTACGTAGTGCTGAATGAGACCCATCGACGTCGAGAAGTCCTTGTTGCACGTGCTGCAGATATGATGGTTGGGAGAGTTCGTCTCGTGTTGATAAAGCGCACGGCCGTGGGCGAAGTATCTGTCGCAGCGATCGCAGTAGGCCATTGTGGTTGCGGGTGAAGTAGAACAAAGGCGACACGTTTGTATATACCTCCGGATCGACCGATTTTCCCGAGACAATTGCCACGAGTCGTAACAACCCAATTTACAAAAGATACTCGAAGTTAGTCGTATGATTCTATGAAGGGGGTGATCGCTGCAGAAGAAGTGAAGATTCAGAAGAAGAGAGACGAGCAGAACAATACAAAGGCAGGTGACTCGACGCGTTCCACGTGATGCGTGATGCGTGTCTTGCACACCGTGATGCTGCGCTTTCCGCGGCAAACTCTTTGCTCGTCCTTCTCGTTTCGTTGTCCTTGCTTTTGTACGCGAAGTTCGACGGGCAGCTTGTTGCATGGGATCGAACAGCGTCTTACCCATCTCACCTGCGTTCGGTTCATCGCCATTTACCTCTGATGCCTCATTCGGTGAAGGACACGAGACAGAAAATTTTGCTCGTTTCCGCCTTTTTCCCACTCCCAAAGTCCAAGCACTCCATGGCACAATATTCGGACTGGTTGTCGCGTTTCATCTACCAGGTCACGACACCGATATAATTCTATGCACCGCCTGATCTCGAGTCGACTATCCTCTCCAAACGCGGTGCATTGCCCTTTGTCATTGACACGCGCTATGAGACCGCTTTTGATATCCCGCCTCTGAAGGGGAGAGGTAGACTATGAGGAGATACTTGGGTGGGATAGGGAGAAGGAGCATCATAACCCAGAGTTGTATACCGTATGAGCTGCGAAGCGATTTCTACTCGCTGAGTGCTGCAGCGTCCCGGCACTGGGGATGGGCTTCCAGCACTTCGGATAGAAAAAATGAATGATACCGAGTAGGTGTGTTTCCTCGAAGCGGAAGTGTATTTCGAGGCGTATCAGGCTATTCTGCTGCTAATTTCGCTCATATGTTCTGATACTGACAGTTATGCATGCCGATTCAAACACGTCACAGCCACGAGAGAAGATCTTCAGCATTCTTTGCTTTGTGCGCAAATGACGCACAGCCTGCTTTGCAAAGCGTACACTATGCCAATCATTTACCTTTCTTAGGAAGCATCTCAACCTTACCTATTCAGGCCAACCTTGCAGATCGGCTGTGGTGTCTCGGCACAAATGACTCGGACGGAAGCTGATGATCTGCTTCACATGCAGATGCTAGCGCTGGTCGCACAGGCACTCCTCGGGCGTGCACGTGGCTCGCAACCGGTCGTGAAGCCCGTCTCATGTGGCAAAATCATATGTATCCGTGAGTACTTGGAAAGAGCATGATACGAGGACAGGAAATCTGACGCAAAATGCTGTTCGGTACAGGGAGTGACTGAACGTCGTGTTTGACAGCATGACTAAGCATGTATACTGTAAGCTGTCATTAATATTCGGAGTCGCGTTCTGACCGTTGATACAGGACTTCATGTTCCGACAGAAATGTGCTCTTACTCTTCTGGTATGAGACCGTCTGATCGCTTCTCGGAACCCATCCTGTTTGTGCTTCCCGCGGAGTCACCTCCATGGACATGCTGGAGAGGTCCCCGCGCTGCAGTTGCGCGTTCATCATATGTTCAAAGTCATATGCTCCCCCGTCTAGCCCGCCGTCATCGCAGGTGTCCTCAAGTTTCATCTCATCGTCGGCGTTGAGGATGCCTCAAGTAGTGCCTCAAGAGCATCCATTCACCTCGCCGCCGGCTCTGACGCCAACGACGCATGCGGACCCCGCTACAGGTACTTGGACCGAGCAGCAATGCCGATTTCGGTGGCAACTCGCAAACTCGCACTGGTTCACTAGAGATACATGAAACCCGAAGAAGCTCACTCTGAATAGCGGGAATCGGCGTGACCCGCCACAAACATCCTTCGCGTCGAATAGACCGTATCGGACCGCGCCGCATCGTGGTAGTTCTACTGACGCATCTGGGATTCACAGACTGAGGGACCCGAAGGTTGTTTATCTCACTGTAGAAAATATTCTGTATAAAATAGTTTTTTATTCCACCTATGTATGCCTCTGTACACACCCTTACTCGTTTGTACGGTAGACTGACCCATTAATATTGGGTTTTGTTTGTCGGCCGACCTCTTTAAGGGGCATATGATATGTCACCCTTTTTTCGGGCTTCACCTAAAGAAGCGTAAAATTACTCATGTGAACGCGGATCTTGTCCTGTCGGCATCGGGGTGTTGGGTCATCGGGGCATCGGAACCGACGCTCGATATGTTTTGTCCTCAACACGGAATTTAGCAAAATCGTTATTTTTGCTCGATTTTGCTACACTCAGCAAGTCAGAGGTCAGTATCGACGTTCTGCCTGACTTTGTATCGTGCATCTGCCTACTTTCTGTAGCAGAAATTATTCAAAAATCCGAAGAGCGGACGATTTGTAAGATCTGATTTGTCAAGAGCTTTCAACCTCCCGCTCGGTTGCGTCATCGTTCATTCCGACAATTGTAAATTTGTAATCATCTTCACAAACCTAGAAGCTTCGCCTATGCGACTCTATCCGAGATGCTCAGGTGGGTCTAACGGATTGTGACAATTGCCAGACTTGCGGCTACTTTCGGAACATAGAACCAAAAGTCCTTCCGCGTAGTCTGCACTATTCGAGGTCATTCGACGAGCCCGTCCGAACGCACGCCTGCCTTGAACGCGATAAAAGGCGAACAGCATGACGCTTTTCGACATCAACATCTCACATATCCTGTGCACTCGAATAATCAGCACCGCCTTCTGTTACTCTACCCTCCACCTCCCCAGAGTCGGCAGAAACTCTAACTATGCCTTACTCTGCGTACGTGTTCCATCGCTCTATCCTATACTCGCTCTTGGTAAGCGTGTGCTTGAAAACGTGCAAAGTAATCTATGCTCACTATCATCTTAGTGGGCCGCTTCCGTTGTCGAGCTTGGCTTGACAAGTTGGCGTGTACACCATACAAAGAGTGTAGCTGGCTTCTATGGTGCGCAGGTCTTCTGGTTTCAATCCAATACCTTTCTTACAAACTTTTTGCAATAAGACCCGATTGTCGTTGAGCTCATTGTCACTGCCGCTCTCTCTATTCTATGGATCCCTATCACCGTATTCCTGCACGTCCGAAAGTCAAAGGAGCTGCATCCTGGCACCGGCTACGCGCCGCTGCGCTTCGAGTCCTGCGGCAACTTTATCCTCTGGGTCATGTGGCTCGTTGGCGCTGCCATTGCTACAGTATGTTTTATTCTGTTTAGTCTACGTGATTGAATAATGGCTTACCCGTTCCCACAGCACAAATGGCCGACTAAGGGACTTGCTGGCCCTGGACGGGATGGCCACATTTTGATTACGCTCGTCGCGTTTGCGTGGATACCGTTCGGCGCGCTCTCTCTCATCAAAGTGTTTGTAGCGATGCACTACGCTGCCCTCCGCGGTGGAGCAGATGCTTCACACAGTCAGATCGATGAGAAACGTTCGACCGCCGCATAAGGCGTTGACAACTCCTTGTACGACAAACGATCGAACGGAATGAGAAATGACTAGCGACGACCGAGCCCCAGCCTATGTTGCATTCCCCTTTAACCATTGCGACAAATTCCTCTTACTATCTACTCATTGGCACTCGTCTTTTAATGCTGTGTAACTTTACTCTTGTCATCTTGTCTTCCTTGCAGCCTGGCCCTTCACGACTCTTCACGACTGCGAATGTCCATCATTAATATCTTGTAATGTTGTTGTATACTACTATACCTTAGATTGTAACAAAATAATAATAATGAAACAATTCTGTATCTTGTCTGATTGATATATTTAATGTGCCTGGCTTGAGGTGACGGGCTTAGCTACTATAGATGTCCAATGGAAGAGGAAATGTCATTGACTCGGGCTTCGTACGTCCATAGTCGCGACCGATACTCGCATCAATGAACGTGGATGCCTCGATATCGCCATCAGCCTTGCTATGCACATGTATTCGACCAGCCAGGCTCGTGCTACAGTGCAGAGCGCCACCTCGCATCAACTCTGCCCAGCCCGGAGATTTGAGTTTGAGAGTCCGAGACTTTTTTTTCTGTAATAGAAGTAAGGAAGATAATCGTCAATCCTCACTTTTTGGCTTTCCCATCAATTTGTTTCAAATTTTCCTGAAAAAAAAATACCCAAAAAAATCAAAACAATAATACAGGCTGAACTTGCAGGGCCATGTTGCCCCCACTTAGACTCTTAGCTACGTGACAATGCCTCTGAAGGGCATAAAGTCAAGACAAGCCAGGGCAAAAACAGTTGCTGCCGGCATGGCCTTTACTAGGAATAATCAGGAACCTCCAGAAATGCTGGCAGTACATGGATTCTACAGGTTCAGTTTTCTCTTTTTTGCAGATCTCTCAGATTTCCTACTGGCTGCTAGGGCTGTGAAGAGTTACAAGTCTCACTGCCGGATCCCTGAGAGTGCAGAGGTACGGGTGGCCCCCAAACAGCTGAAGAAGTAAGTATGATTGATGTTCATCTTATGTAACATTGCCTTTCTTGGACATCTTGGTAATAAATAAAATAATTTTTATTTATTTAAATATTCTGTTTCAAATCTTGGGACCCAAAATTTCCCCCCCTTAGAAATAAAATATTTCACTCCACAAGTTCTATAGTATAACACTATAGCTACCTATATATGCAATTACAAGGCTAAACGACGTAATTTGAGGGACTAGATACAGTTGGGAGTTGACGCGTTTTGAGTTGTTGGGTTATGCCGCTCTGCACTGTAGATCGCGGGATGTCTCTCGGGAGTGCAAATGACCGTCCTGTGCTACGCCACTTACATACACCAAGCGGCCACGTGGTATCATCTCCGCATTCTGATTCGCTACACGCTTCCGCAATGAGGATGTCGACCTAGGCGTAATTCTTGCTTGCACGTTTTTCCTTTGCGGTCTTGGGACGTGGACCAATGGGTCCAGCCTTGTTGCCCTCCACGCTACTCCGCACATCCAGGTCATTATCGTAGCTTGCGAGGACGCGTGCCGAAGTCGACCGTTTCATACTTTGATGGGGATGATCCTGCGGCTCTCGTTTCCGCCAAGAGATTTTTTCTAAAACCATAGTTTCCGAAGCGACGACGAAAAGGAGAAAGGCGACGTCGTGTGCGCTAGGATAGGCGAATTGATAGACAACTCTGGACGGTGGCGGTGGAACGTGATGGCTACGAGGGTCACAGGGTTTAAACCGAAACTGGCGGATCCTTCGTCTTCTGTGCTTCCTTAGCTATGGATTTCCCGGATTTCCCGGACGAGGCATTTGTTTTGAAAAGAGATTGGAAGAGCGTCGCTTAGATAATGAGGGCGGCCGGCAGACGTATGGGATGGTTGGAATTCAGTCGGATGTCATTTGCCGCGGCTGTGCTACTAGAAGTTGATAACTTAGTGGGTGTTAAGACATGCAAAGCGGAAAAGACGTACAGATATAACACACTACTAGCGTCATTGTGCTGAAACGGTGAATGATAGTATCATGATAGCCCTATACGGTAGCATGTTGTACTCAAATAGACGGGGCTCAGAACACTTTGACTGCTTACCGATCATCAAGGACGAAGGCTGGCACTGGAACTAGGAGTGGAGGCGTGGAGGGCGTAAGTAGGGTAGGTATGCAGGCGAGATGTGAGATGGCGGCGATACGTAGCACTTGTCGGACCGTAAACCTGCCAGATGCATGTTCCCGCATTCAAGGCCTGTGCTAACTGAGGGCCAATGGATCGCTTGGTATCCACAGGTGGCTATCCATTTACCAGAAGCTCGCGATCATATGGTTAGACTGAACTTGCTATTGGCATCTTTGCACATTGCACCCTGACCTCCGCGCTTTGAAAGAGTTTTTGAACAGATTTTCCGCTTTGTGTTCCAAGCTATCGAAGCACGTCGTTGCTCCTGTGCGAGCATGACACTGAGATCGAGATCTGTTAGCTCCGCCTATTAATCCTATCTGTGCTGAATGCCCTTTATCTTTAGGAAGTTCGCGGCACGAAAAGCGTTTTGAATACACAGGAGACATGTATAAAAGCGGAAGAAGGCCGGAATGGAATAACCGCTCGTTGAAATTTTGCGTACTTCTTTTGCATGGAATCCCGCTCAAGGACAATTGACGCGACTCGTGTCTCCTGGTAGGCTAGCCATCGCCTTTTCTGTGTATTGTTTTGGTCCTGCAACGCGCTCAATTGCCGTCAAGACTCTTGACCTAGGCCACAACGCAGCTTCCGCCGCATCCACTCAGACCGCACCGTCGTACGCCTAGAAGACTCCTGAACCTGACGTATATCTTCAAGAAAATGTTGGATGCCCACCATAAAAATCTTCATAATGATCCTTTAAGGAGGGGTAGTGCCAGCCGAATTGAGTACCTGGAGAATTTACGTAGCGACGAAATCAATACGTAAGTTAAGATCGTTGGACTATAACACTACAATGCAACGAACAAAAAAGTAGACACCTCAATCCTGACTCTTGAGGTCCTGTGCTACGACTTGGACTCTCCAAGTTGACGGCTCTTCCTACTTGTTCGTCTTCTTTGGCGTGTCTAGCTATCGATCTATTCTGTAAATGAAGGCAGTAGCCACATAGTGATAAGGGCAAGAGTAAGACGCAGTAAGCGCAGAGCGAACTTGAAGTTGCCGCATGGCCGACATTTGGATCTTACATCATAATATATAGAACTTCCGAAAAAGCTGTCACAGCGGGCAGAATATTACGTAACATATTCGGAATTCTGGTCAGAATGGGCACTTCCCCCTTCCAAATTGGTCGATCAACATACCAACTAAAATTCTGAAGCCCAGAATTATTTTATGTAATATTTTGCCCGCTGTGTGACAAATTTCTGCTCCGGCTCTTTAGCCGCAATTTTACCTACTTACCCACCTTCCAGCTTGTTGACGCGACTGGATGGAATAGTCAAATGCTCAGCCCGAGCAGAATGGTATGGACGCTCAAGATTTATGTGATAGCCTTGTCACTCCTAGAATGCAACCTCAGGTTCACAGTCCTCACTATGAGACCCACTCTCTGACGATGCAACATAACCAGGTTAGAAAAAATAGTTTTCAGACACTCGCTTTGGATGTGGCCCCTTATGCTGTTGAGAAAAATGATTCGAAGCAAGCAGTCAAGATGCTTGACCAAGGGGGGGCATTGTTCCTGTCATAAATGTGTAGCTCAAAGACCTCACTTGAAAACCCATTGACCTTCAGATTCTGAAACACCGATCATCGGTTGGAGGCTCTTTCCAAATCATCGGAGACTTGCTTCACTAGCATGGGTATGATTGAGAGCCATGCAGACGGAGCGCAGACTTGCACCAACGGTCATCGGATTGCTTCAACGATGTGAGTTAGTTCGTAGTCCCGCTACTTTGCCACCTTCATTCCCATGGCTCTAGATCGCTATTCACACTAATTCAAATGGTCTACTTCCAGTGCTGTCGTTTGCAAGGGAAGTTCGGACGGAATCTGAGCATGTGCACGTTCGCGCATAGCACAGACGTTACGTTCGTTGGACTTGTACCAGACTACCAACTGGGAAACTTGTGTGGAGAACGACTTCCCGCACGGTCATTTTCTACAGCGCCCAGCCGCTTTCAACCCCTCAAAATCCACTCCACACGTATCATGCATGATCAGAATTACATATGGGTTACGTTTGAGAAGAGCCTGTATCCGCTGTAGGACTTGCGGAGTGCGGGCTCTTGCATGGAAGATGAACGAGACACATGAACCCAACTCACGGCTCTGAATGGCATCTTTCAAACCTCCGACGTCAGACTGCTAGGCGCTGTGGTCCTTCCGCAGAATCCCCAAATTCACGACCTCATGCCTTGTTCTTTAAAAGCGCTCTTTATTTCGCTTCATCCCCCCATCGCTCTTCGTCTTTCTTCAGATTCTGTCTTCCACCGACAACATCTGTGCTTCCATCATGGCCGATGCTCTTACAAAACAATCTCAGTACTACCACGTAGAAGGCGTTCGCCCTGGAGTTCTACCTGGAAAAGTTCCTCCCTTTCGCAAGGAGTTCAACGAGTTTGTTAAGGACGCCGACGTCCTTAACCTCTACATACAGGCCCTCGCTTGTATCCAGGACTGTGATCAGAAGAAATTGACAAGCTTCTTCCAGGTTGGAGGTGAACGAGCTCTACTCTATCCTTTCCGATTCGTGACGTGTGCTAATGACGTTGACCCAAGGTATCCATGGCTTGCCTTACATCCCATGGGATAACGTCGCAGTTCAGGAAAACGTCAAGTTTGGCGGATACTGCACTCATGGTAGCGTCCTCTTCCCAACCTGGCATCGCCCTTACGTGGCGCTTTACGAGGTATTTGTCGTTTCAAGCTCTATTCGTCTGAAACTGTATCTCTGAGGTTATTTTTTAGCAAGTAGTTTGTCGTGAGGCCCAGCTCATCGCCGACTCTTACACAGATCCGGCTCTGAAGCATAAGTATCAGGAAGCCCTCAAACGTCTCCGTCAGCCGTACGTGATGACTTTTCTTTGATTTCCGTTGTTCTACTCGTTGACACGACCCAAAGTTATTGGGACTGGGTAGCGAACCCTACCCTTCATCCCCTTGTGAACACCCAGGAGATCGTTACGGTCATCACCGCTCCTGACGGAGTGAAGAAGGAGATTCGTAACCCGCTCATTGGGTACCGCTACCACCCTATCGACTCCTCCTTCCAGGACTCGTTCGCCATCTGGCCGCAAACGCTGCGCCACCCGTCATCCGAAAGCGCAGATGCCCATAGTCAACCTAATGAGGTCCAAGCGTAGGTAGCAAGATTATACTTTTCAAGCGGAATAATTAACAACCAAGATAACTAGGGCCATAGACAAGATCAACGGCCAATTACGTGACAGAACATTCAATTTGCTAGCCTATGTTCACGATTGGCCGACCTTTTCAAACCACACAACGAGCTTTCAAGACAGCCTAGAGGGGATCCATGATTCGGTTCATCTCGCGGTCGGTGGCTCTGGACACATGGGGGATAACGGAATGGCGGGCTTTGACCCGATATTCTTTCTTCACCACACAAATGTCGGTCACTTCATCCTCGATTGAATTTTGATTTTATGCGAGTTGAGGTGTCTAATGATACTTTGCAAAGGTGGATCGCCTTATAGCCCTCTGGCAAGCTCTCAATCCTGATGTTTGGGTCGTTCCTGGCGACTCACAAGACGGAAGCGCCACCATTCAGCCCGGGACTCAAGTCGATGTCCTCACAGACCTCACGCCCTTCCACGTCGATGACGCCACCTTCTGGAATTCAGCGAGAAGCTACAGATATGAGGAGTTTGGATCGACCTATGCGGAAGTCAGCGACAAGAAAGCTAGCCCTTCCGAGTTGAAGAAGATCGTTACGGAGGAAATCATAAAGCTCTACGGACCTCGCCGTTCCGAGAGCGGCCATCCTTCCACCAAGCGTACGTTCCGTCTCCATACTACACCTAGTCTTTTGCCTCCTTCATCTTCTTTCCTTCTTATTTGCGATACTTACTGTTGCTTTCACTGCAGCCGGCCCGCTTTATCCTAGTGACGATCACCGCGATTGGATCGTGACCGTCTCAGTCAATCCCTACCAGTTTGCGAGAAGCGCGTACATCCACATCTTCCTGGCGGAGAACGTCCCGTCGGAGAATTGGACGCTTGCACCCGAGCTGGTTGGTGATGTTGCCATCTTCAGAAACACGAGTGGCCAGTGTGACAATTGTAACCAACGCGAGGCTGCGGGCGAGATAATTTCTGGACATGTTCCTCTCACAAGTAGGATTTTTATCCTTGATGTGTCTTGTTTGACCTTATGATAGACGACTGACAATGTTTGTAGGTGCGTTGTTGGAAAGGAAGAAGGATCTCAACAACGAAGAGGATATAACTGCGTACCTTAAGACGCACATGCACTGGCGTTGCGAGCTTGTATGTTTTCCCACTTCTCTCCCTCACTAATTCTTTTCTAAAAGGCCTGATTACGTTGGTAGGTTGATGGGACAGAGGTACCCCTTGAGGATGTCCCGTCGCTTCAAGTGCGTGTCTCCTCGGCGCCGATCTCCTTGGGCCACCACACAGGCGGCGTCGTTGGATTTCCGAAGCGCGGAACGTTCAAAAACCACCACTCGATCACGCACGGCCGGGTGGGTGGCTTTTGTTTGGAGAATGAATGAGGTGGCGAGCAGTAAGTGTCACCAAAGTTAAATCATTTGCATCCCGATCACAAGTGCTCAAGCAGAGATCCCCTTTCATGCAGCTTAAACCCGCCTCCTAAACGCGGCGTGAAGGAGCCTCAGAATGCTCTATAGAAGAATTACGATGTTTCTTGTTTTAAATGACCGTTGCCTGATGAACGGACTACGAAGTAGAAAGATAATACTTTCGAATGTGATTGCTATATGAAAACAGAGTTCAATTGTTTCAACGAATCTACTTAAGCTCGTGAACGCAGCTTTTGTCTATTTCAGATGAAAGTTGGCGAAGAGTAACCTGGCCGTAGATGCAGTCCAAAAACTTTACGACGCAATGGACGATACATGGAATCCAGCAGAGTAGAAAGCGGGAGAAAATGAAGCAGGCTCCATCATTGCTCTTCAGGTTCTCTTTCCTCCACGTCCTCATCCTCATCTACAGTATCACTCCCCCGAGCCTCCGTCGCCCCGCCCCCTTCTCCATCTGACGGGATGGTTCCGCTGTTCTCACTTCAGCCAGGAAACCAAAACTGTAATTTGCAAAACGACAACGACTCAGGAGACGTGGGTTTGTGCGTTCTGACGCCGGTACAAGATCCATAACGCTCCATGTCGATTCCGCAGTACTCTGGAGGCGCGTCGGCGACCAATTTCGGTTGAAATCCTGTGACGTCTGTAATTGCTGCTAAGCATGCTCATGCTCCACCAACGCCGTCAAAACGGTCCATTGATTAGCCTGTCCTAGCGTGTACCACTTCGCTCTCGATCCACAGTGGCAGAGCTGCCCAGCGACTGCAACTTCGTTGTCCTCTCTTCGGCTAGCAATCGTTCAAGTTCTTTCTCTCGTCCTCGTTCTATTTGGTACAGTCTCTACAGCGTAAGGCTTTCCATCAAGTGGCGCCGCCTTCTTCCACTGCTTATCCATGTCTTCTTCGATGAGGGGAACAACGCGATGCCAAGACGGGTGCGGATACTGGGCTTGTTTCTCTGGCTGATGAGTGACTTATTCTACTCGGCGGGGACGAATAAATCACAGAGGAGTAGCGTGGACACGGGGCACGGGTCAGACGGGGCACTAGGGTCCATAGGTGAGCCGAGAGAGGGGCGGGGAATTGGCCGAAGACTATGAGTGGGATGTCGGAAGAGAATTGCGTTCAATCTGCCCAGTGCATTAGACACAATCAATCTACTTGACAATTTGATTGCACGCACCAGTGTCTAATTGCACACCTTGAACATCGCCTCGTACCTGTCCATACGTCCACAGATCACAAAACATGTCCAAGAAGTCCTTCTCGATCGCGTCCTTCTTCCCATCAATGATAGGTGCCAAGTCCAAATCAAATGACGAAAGCGCCTTCCACTGTTCCAGAAATTCTTGTTTAGCCTGCGAATGCATCTCTTTCTCCGGTGTGGGCCATAGCTGGTCGGTCTGCGCAAGGGGCGATGCGGACTGGAGTGTCTGGTTAAGGCTTGTGTCATCAAGGCTAAATCCCGCGGCGCTGAAATCATTCCTGTTAAGTATCTGACGCCTCGCAGCGCGCGTGTTGCGCGTGCTTTTAGGTCAAACTGGCGCGCAAAAGGCACAGCAGGCCCATCGCCAAACCAAGCAAACAAAATTCTCTCGACGTCATATCCGTCAGAGTTGGTCCCTTCGGCTGAGACGTTGAACAGCAAAGAATTCGCGGTAGAGAGGGGAGGCGTCGAGAGCGAGAAGGAGAGCGAAGCGGCGTTAGCGGACATCGGCAGGTGAAATCCAAGTTACTTCTCTGCATCCATTTCCGCGACGCGTCCCTATGCCTCCCTCCGTGCCTCGTGCCCATCCCGCGTAGGTTCTGACCTAGCCTTCTGAGTAAAGTTGCACGCTCCGACGCACGCTAGTAGCACGATGCGTGCGTGCACAGAGCCTTGACCTCTCGAGGTATCCCTGCGCCCAAGAAACGAGTCTTCGCGGCAGAGGAGCACTGGGTGGCATCTGAAAGATCCAGATGCACACGTACGGTGTCAGATCCGAGCTCGTCGAGTTCGTAAATAGCAGAGAAAGGAGTGACGAGCGCAAAGAGCAGTCCTATGAAGCCTGTGAATTCTATCCTTCTGAAATTATCTGTTTGGCCGACGTACCTCCAACGAAGATGATCCTCCCAACCAACGCGTCGTGTGAAACCTCACCGGTGCCTCTCCTTAAGCTTATCTTGCTCTTGACACGACACCGACGCACGGACATTACAGTGGAAACCCGTCTCATGAACAATCACGAGCGCGAAATTCGAGTACACGTACGCCGAGACGATCCCCAGTTTAGGAGAGAAAAGGCAAGCAAATTAGGCCTTCAGTTTTGAATGGCTGTTTTTTCCCTTCAAGATTTGCTCTATAGCGAGCATCAAGGCGGTGTCGATGCTGCCCTGTCGAGCACAAACGCTAGTGACGTGCTCGTCGGACGATGGCCACACGTACTCCCGACAAGCAATTGATTCATGATGGGAAGAACGAGTGGGAAACGGCGATAAGTACTGTGCGACGGGTATCTTCTTATCGTCCGTTTCCGTACCCACTCTACCCTCAAGCGCCCGCAGCGTTCTCATCTGTTTGCATTGAGGCTTCCATCCTTATCACTGCAGTACATATGGCCGGACGGATGCTCCCACAGCGTCCTCTACACCTACTCTCCACTAACTTTGATGTCGGCTGCTGTCACCTCTCCAAAGGAACACGAGGATGGTGCAGGTACGCGTCCGCGCTTGCGTCTCGCAGTGCCTGTGCCCCGCCTTCCAAGCCCGATATTGAGTCCAAAGAAGGATAAACCAAGTGTGAGTTGTTTTTGCTTTGTGCTTCATGACTTTTCTGAGCGCAGTTGTGCTGTAGGTACCCTCCTCGGGACGTGGCGGCTTGGGCAACATCCGCGCCGCACAGTCTCATGCACAATCCCAAACTAGCCCGTCGGCTGTCTACTCACCCCACTCGCCACCACCCTTGTTAGCGAGCACTGGTTCTCATTCCGAGTCTGGATCGAGCGGCACGTCGCTGCATTCCACGTCCACCGCCTCCGATAGACGCGCCAGCGCCAGCACAAAGCGCTCCTACTTCTCTTCGGGAAAGGGCACAGGACGTCCTGTCTCTGTCGATGTCTCCGTGTCCGACTTTGATCATCATGGAGATGAGACGCTCTCAGACCTCGGGTCTTCGTCCTCGCCGTCCCTCAGGACTCGTTTCAGGGATTCAATTCTCTCCACGAATTCCGTTAATACATTTGGAATTCCGAACGCGCCAGGATCCAGCACCTCGTCTATTTCCAAGTCGACGGCAACGAGACGCAGTTCGGGCACGAGCTCGGAGTACGCGAGGCACCTTGCAGCGGACGCAGCCATGCGAGCAGACGGGAAGCGCCTCCAGGCTATTGACGACGTGACGAGCGAGCAGCAGGGAGATGCAAACGGGAATGGTGTGAAGACGAAGAAGGCGGGTCGGACGCGTACAGGGCGCGGCGGCGCAGGCGTGTATAGGAAGGAGAACAAAAAAATTGATGCTGGTGAGCACTTTTTCCCTCCACGCCTCCTTCATTTACTTTCATGTCTGGCTGGCTTCCTATTCACTTTGCGTCTGCTCTTGCGTGTGGATTTTATTTCTTTTAAAAAAGTTACGTGCACTTTGCGGTCCATTCTCTCAGGCCGCACGTCTCTTGCACTGCTTATACTCTGAAGGACGAAGGACTGTGCGGCTGCGCGGAAATTTCATTCTACACATCGTCCCTTCTCGTACATTTTCATCAGACTTATGTCCTCTGATTCTCCCTTTGCTTGTCGTCGTCTCTCAGATATTAATACGCCTTTCGCTTTCATATAGGTCTATTCCCGACAACCGCTGCGTTGACACACGACCACGAACTCCGTCTCGCCGCCCAGGAGCGTTTTCTTATAGAATCGTCTCGTGCACGCGCTGCAGCGAGTCGCAGTACGGGGCGTGGCGGTGCCGGCAATATTGGTGCGAAAGGAAAGAAGATGCCGAAGGAAGAAGATAACGCGGGGTTGGGACGCAGGAAGTCGATGCTTGGGCACGTGGGGAGGTCGGCAGAGGCGAAAGGGAAAGGGAAAGAGAGTGCTGAAAACCTTAAGGTGGATGACAATGGCAAAGAGTCCGCCGAGCGAACGCATGAAGGAACGCTTCCTCGCCGTGTGCCGCGACGTAGTCGAAGTGTACCGTCCATCTCCGGGACCGCATCCAGGAAGCGCTCGCTGCACGCAAAGTCGACGGCGCATGTACAGAGGAAGGGCCTGAGTCGGTTGTGGTCGCGGGTCGCAGGCAACAGTGCGGGAGGACGCGGAGGGTCACAGGTCAGCGTACCCGTTGAGTTCGAGATCGTAGAAATCAGGCCGGAATTTGAGCATACCGAAGACGCGAGCGGCAGAAATCCTTTATCTGGCACGATGGAGGAGGCGGGCAGGGCAGGAATTGTTGATGTCGGTGCATGTGAGATGCCCTCTGGTACGGCCTCTGTGACAGGAGGAGGCGCTAGTCTCGCTCGAGCGGAAGTGCATGGAGAAGTGCATCTGCGACCACAACTTGGAGAGGTCGCAGAGGAAGAGGCATGGGTCGATGAAGACCAGCCGGACTCCGGCTCGAATGATGTTATCGTGGTGGAGGACAGTGACTCGGATATCGACCCTGCGTGCCACCCCAGCACTGTAACTCACATATCCAAGTCCAGTCGGAGTGCGTTGTCCACGCGCATCTTAGTGGACGGGATTGAGGTGAATATAGAGCCGGATGCGAAGGGCTCTCGCGAGTCTGTCGGTACCTTTGGGCCGAAGACATCTGTACGTGATGAGGAAAGGGACGTTGCATGTGCGGACTCGGATGATGCAGAGAGTATTGTCGACCCGTATATGCGTGGTTAATCCGTCAGTCGTTTTCGGTGGTGACGCTCCTGTCTGCGCATCCAAAGCACCCGTCGGTTGTCTGCTCCCTTGATGAAATGCAGCTAGATTTGGATTTGTGTCATGCCGTTTCCCTACCAGATTTGTTTTCGAACTCTGACTTCGATGAGCCTTGCTTTCGCTCACCATTAATATTCTCATCCCCGCATTCGATATTTGGTCTGAACTTTACTGTCTTTTCGGGCTGTCGGTTCTTGTATACCCTAACACACAGCGAGCTCCGATGTACTCGACTTTTCCCTCGTCATCAGCCTATCTGGCTTCTTGCATTTACCCTTACATTGTTAGTTATCACTGTACATGTCCTTCCCAACTCCTTTCTTTCCATTAGCTTTCATATATACTGTACGTGCTTTTCCCTTCCTGTATAACTATTTTTTAATTCATCATCATGCTCACTCGCGTGCACTTGCAATTCGTCTCTCTCAGAATTTTTCTTTTATATATGTGTGTGTGTTCGTCTGTTGTAGATTGTATAATGCATTGCTCACAGTATAAAGGGCGAGTTGCGAGACGACGCAAGAGAGGCCGACAGTCGAAAGAAAAGGCCGAATGTAATAAGAGCAAAGCTGCTACATGTATATCAAGAGCTATGCACCTATTAGGTAATCTACGCGACGACGCGGCATATATTTGACGGCACGACAGGTGCATGCGGATCACGGAGAAAGGTACCGGCATCCGAACGCACGTGAGTGATCCCTTATAATTGCTGCTACCCTACGACAAACTCCCAGGAAACAGCTGTCGTGCTGCACAGAAATTGAAACAACAGAAAGAACTAATACGAGTGGTGGCCTATGTCAGGGCGTGGATCGGGGAAGGATAGCCAGTACTCTACAGAGTTCTCATCTGGGTTGGCTGGGCTACGACTAAATGTGGAAGAGTCCGTGATAGGGGCGTTAGGGGTGAAGGGTTGGGCATAAGGGTTAAGATGTCCGCTAGCTCTGTAACTAAATGGTAACGGGCGCATAGGGAGATATGGGAGCCTATTATTTAATGCATAATTTTGGTCACGTAATGTCTGTAAGGCATATTCGAGGTGGGGGTCGATTGACGCGGGGGTTTCGGTGATGATGTTGACCGATGAGGTCGACGTGTTGGAGGTGGAAATATTCCCAACAGCGGCAGGAGGCGCGATGGGATGCGATGGTTGGTATTTGCTTGCCCGGCGACGGCTATGGCGTCGGCGACAGGGCAAAGCACGATGAAAGGTTATGGGGCGGCACAATGGTGACTGTCAGGACTCGAACTTCCCCTTTTCTTTATTTTCCCTTTTCCTTTTTCGTTTCTGTTAATTGCTCCTTTTCATTATCTTTAATCATCTTTCCAATCACTTCCCACACTCCCTCTACACGACCTTCATTCGTTCCATTCCCACTCGTTATGTAATGTTAGGTAATATAGTCTCACGGTCGCCGCTATAAGAGGTCTCAGGAATCGCATGAACTCCTTGTTCTGCTTTTCCTCTTACCTCCGCGACGACCTAGGTGAGACTCGCTCCGCTTGTATTAGTTTAGACTTGTATTAATCCTCTTACCTCCGCGACGACCTAGCCTGAGTAAGCGTGTCCCGAGTCTACGCTCGAGTATAGCACGTCCCAGACGACAGTCAGCCGAGGCCTGCCCAGTCCGAGCCGTCTCCCGGGCTTCCGCCTAACATAAAAGCAGAACCCCACCCAGGCTCATCCCCAGCGTACGTCGTCGCTGTCGACTCGCCTTCACTCAGTCTAGAGGAGCGCTCCCCTCGACGGATTTGACGTGTAAACCCCCTGAACGACAACCCTCAACCCTGCCCGGACGTTTTCGGACGTTCGTGTATTACATAAACATATCAACCGACATCTCCCAACCCTGGCTCTACGAATTAGCCTCTGGTGGAGCACGCACCTAACGTGGACGTGGGTAACCAGACGAGTCCAAACTTCGACAACAATCTCGTTTGTAATCTCACTCGGATCCTACCGCCTCGTCATCAACTTCGCTGACGAACCCGCTCAACGTTGGCGTAACCCCGGATCGAACACGCAACCGATCCCTGTCCCACCGCCAACGTCAAGATAGATCTCACCGACGAACAGCGACGGGCCCTTCCTGCCTCAGCCCGTTGGGATCCAGATCGACCAGGCTACGTCGCGACCAATAACAGCGGCGTCACCCACGACATCTGGTGGAGTGAAGTCCGGCACGGCTGGTATTCGTCAGACGAACGAGGAAGGAGAGCAAGGTGGCCTCCAGCTACCCCATCGTCACCCGCACCGTCAACATCTACGGTTAACCTACCACCGACTCCGGGTCCTTACCGCGAGACCAACAGAGATCCCTCACCGCCGACTCCCCCAGAACCTTCAACACCCGAACCCGCGATGTCAGCAGAAGGTTTCAGCCAACAGCAAATGGCGCAGATCGCGGCCATCGTTGCGAATGCCTTCGCCCATCAGGCGAACAACGCCCCAGCACCGGTCGCGGCCGCTAACCCCCCGACCCCCAACATAGACGTCGCCCGACCACGTGAATTCACTGGTGGCGACGATTACCTTGACTTCAGACGCGAAGTCCTTCTTTTCGTGTCCGCGAACCCAAACCGATACCCTACGTCGGAGAGTAAGATCTACGTAGCTCTCTCCTACCTGAAGGGTGGTAATGCGGCAACGTGGGCGCAGAACTACGTCGAGGAGTCGACAACGGCGGGAATCGTTACCTTCACGGACAGCTGGGAAAGATTCCAGGAACGACTCGACGCCTCGTTCGACGATCCGAACCGAAAGGAAGCTGCGCTGAAGGATTTCCGGGAGAAGGTTCAGAAGGACCTCACCGCGGATAAGTTCTTCCAACAACTTGACGTCATCATCAAGCGGGCGGAACTGAAAGACGACAGCGTTATCTGCGACCGCCTCAAGCGAGCAATGAACATCGAGGTAGTCCGCGGCGTGCTGAGGTCGACGCCCGTACCGACAACGTATGAGGCGTGGAAGAACAAAGCTATCGAGATCGATCGCGGAGAACAGCAGATCCGCGCGATTCAACGAGGCCGCCCGTTCATACCGCAACCTCGCCAACAACAACCGGCACCCCCCGCTCGGCGCCAAGTTGCAACCCCGCACGTCGACAAACGCGACGCGACCGGCGTCACGTTCGGAGGTATCGGACAACCGATGGACGTCTCTATGAACGAGGCACGTCGCAGAAGAGCTTGCTGGATCTGTGGTCAAGAAGGCCACTTCAAGGACAGGTGCCCGCAGGGGAAACCGATTATCCAGCGTATGCTGGAACTGATGGCCCCTGGCGAACGCCGCATCCTCGCAGACGAGCTCGGAGCGATGAAGGAGTCAGCCTTCGAGGAAGTCGTAGACACTCGGAGGTCGACGGTGGAGGACTATGTGGAGGAAGGAGAGAATGACGAAGAGGTCGTTGACTCGCAGGGTTTTGCGAGTGGTCAGGCGTAGCCATCGGGGCGACTGACCGGGAAGAACAAGGGACTTTGAATCCGGACTCGTTAAAATATAACCAACCGTCTGTACAACACGTAGATGCGAACGACGTCGATGGTTTTCCGGAGTATGAAGTCCCTACCGGTGTGAAAAGAAGTGAAGGGTATGAGCAGTTGTTCATGAGAGGAACTGGCGGACGCCAGCTGGACCTTCTCCTGAACGTCGGACACAGTGTGAAAGGTGAAGTGAGGGAGGTAGACGCTCACGCACTCGTGGACTCGGGATGTACAGGATCGTGCATCGACGTGAGGTTCGTCGAACGGTATGGGCTAGAGACGAAGCGGTATATCCGACCCCTTGCGGTGCTCAATGCCGACGGCACGCACAACGAAGCTGGATTGATCGAGAAATACGTTGACGTTGAACTCACGATCGGTCATCATAAGGAACAGATCGTCCTGGCAGTAACCTCATTGGCGTCTTCTAACATCTTCCTGGGGTACGACTGGCTTCGACGACACAATCCAGAGGTCAACTGGAAGACGGGGACACTCGACTTTACTCGCTGTCCAGGTGAATGCGTGGTAGAGAAGGACGACGAGGAAGGTATGCGGAGGGTGTGGAGAGCAGCAGAGGAGACGAGGAGGGTGAGAGAGGTGCGAATGGACAAGGAGTCCTGGCCCGCATACCTCAACGACTACGCCGACGTCTTTAGCGAAAAAGGCTTCGAAAAGCTACCGGAACACCGACCGTGGGACCACGTCATCGACTTGAAGCCCGACTTCAAACCAAGTGACTGTAAAATCTACCCGCTCACGCCAACAGAGCAACAGTCACTCAAGGACTTCCTCGATGAAAACTTGAAGTCGGGTCGCATTCGACGGTCGATATCACCCATGGCGTCGCCCTTCTTCTTCATTAAGAAGGCCGACAAATCGCTACGCCCGATCCAGGATTACCGTAAGCTCAATGACGGTACGATCAAGAACAAGTATCCCCTCCCTCTCATTGACGAACTCGTCGACAAGGTCAAGAAAGCGAAGTACATCACTAAGCTTGACCTTCGCTGGGGGTACTACAATATCCGGATCCGCGAGGGTGACGAATGGAAAGCAGCGTTTCGCACAAACATGGGCCTCTTCGAACCGACGGTCATGTTCTTTGGTCTCTGCAACGCCCCGGCAACGTTCCAGGCTTTTGTCAATCACATCTTCAAGGAACTGATTTACGCTAACCTGATCATCGTATACCTCGACGACATATTGATCCTCTCGGAGACCATTGAGGAACATATAGACACGTCGAGGCGCGTCCTTCAGATCCTGCGAGAGAATGGCCTGTACCTGAAGCCGGAGAAGTGCGAATTTGACGCCAAGGTCGTCAAATACCTCGGCCACATCATCGGTAATGGCGAGATCAAGGCTGACCCAGCAAAGACGGAGGCGATTGCGAACTGGCCGGTCCCACGAAACCTGAAACAGCTACAACAATTCCTCGGCATGGGTAACTGGCTACGACGGTTCATCAAGGACTACAGTAAGGTGGTCCATCCGCTGACGTCGTTAACGGGCAAGAAGGACTGGGTATGGGAGACCGAACAGCAGGGAGCGTTCGAGGAGCTGAGACGACGTCTCTGCTCACCTCCAGTCCTAGCCATCGCCAACGACGAGGGTCCTTTCCGCGTAGAAGCGGACTCGTCAAACTTTGCGCTCGGCGGTGTGTTGTTGCAAAAACAGGAAGGGAAGTGGAGGGTGATTGCCTATAGGTCAGAAGCGCTCCTACCCGCTGAACGAAACTACGAGATCTACGACAAGGAGATGCTCGCGATCGTTTCGGCGCTCAAGGAATGGCGACAATACCTCCTCGGCGCTCGCCACACGATCGAAATCTGGTCCGACCACGCTAACCTCACCTACTTCAGGTCAGCGCAGAAGCTGAGCTACCGTCAAGCCCGCTGGCGAACCGAACTCGAAGAGTTTGACTTCCACCTCGAACACAAGTCGGGGAAGACGATGGGCAAGGCGGACCTATTATCGCGCAAGGCAGGTTACGACAAGGGCCTGGATGACAACGACGGCATCGTCTTCATCAAGGAAAAGTGGTTGAATCGGGGAATAGTGAGGACGTCGCGGGATGAAGTGTTGGAACGAGTGGGTGAAGCGCAGAGGGCACAAGACGAGTCGGAAAGGCCGACGAATATGGTAGAAGTCGACGGGTTGTGGCGAATGAAAGGCAAGGTGTACGTGCCGTCGACGATGAAGGAAGCGGTGTTGAGGGAGTGCCACGACTCGACCCTGGCAGGACATCCGGGATCGTCGAAGACGGTCGAACTGGTACGTCGAGACTTCTGGTGGGCGTCGATGTTCTCCGATGTCCGAGCATACGTCCGAGGATGTGACCGCTGCCAACGAACGAAGGCTCTGAGGGCATCAAGGTCGAGGCCACTTCATCCAAACGCGGTCCCTGAAGGTCCCTGGGAAATTGTCACGGTCGACCTCATCGGAGAACTCCCGGACTCCAAGGGGCACAACGCAATCTGCGTTTTCGTCGATAGGTTCTCGAAACAGATGCACGCGATCCCGACGATGACAAAATTGTCAGCGGAAGGCATGGCTCAACTGTACCGCGACCACGTCTTCCGTCTCCATGGCTTGCCAAAAAAGATCATCCATGACCGAGGCACGCAGTTTGACGCATCAATGATGAGGGAGCTGTACAAACTCCTACACATCGAAGGCAACCCGTCGACGGCGTATCACCCGCAAACGGACGGTCAGACGGAACACGTCAACCAAGAGCTCGAACAGTACCTCCGGCTCTTCGTTGACCATCGGCAGTCAGACTGGAAAGACTGGCTCCCTCTCGCAGAGTTCGCCTACAACAACCGAGAACACTCGGCGACAAAGATGTCACCCTTCTACACGAACACTGGACGTCACCCTAGGAGCTTCGACGCCGTACGAACTTCCTCTACCAACATGTCGGCAGAAGAATTCGCGAAGCACATCAAGGAGACCCATCGCGCGGCAAGGGACAATCTGGTCAAGGCAGCAGAAGACATGAAACGCTACCATGACCGGACGGCAGGAGCATCGGTGGAATACAAGGCTGGCGACAAGGTCTTCCTTGACGGGCGAAACATCAGTACGGACTCGCCAACAAAGAAACTTGCAGACAAATGGTACGGCCCCTTTGACGTCGTCGACAAGGTAGGAGCGAGCGCGTACAAACTCAAACTCCCGAAGCGATGGAAAAAGGTCCACCCTGTCTTCAACGAAGCCCTGTTGAAACCCGCCGTTGAACCGTTGTTTGAGAGCCAGAAGCTACCGCTACCGCCACCACCGGAAATCGTCGACAACGAAGAGGAATACGAGGTTGAAGAGGTCATTGACTCACGTCTGCACCGAGGTAAACTACAGTACCTCGTCAAGTGGGTCGGGTACAACGAACCGACCTGGCAACCGGAGACGGACTTCGGCGAGAACGCAAAGGAGGCAATTGCTGAATTCTACCTCAAACACCCCGGTGCTCCCCGCAAACTCGATATCCCTCGCTCACGACTCCGTCCGCTCTTCGTCGACACCGAGCCAGACGACCGCGATCTTGGTTGGTCGGGACGCCCAACCTTGAGGGGGGGGTAATGTCAGGACTCGAACTTCCCCTTTTCTTTATTTTCCCTTTTCCTTTTTCGTTTCTGTTAATTGCTCCTTTTCATTATCTTTAATCATCTTTCCAATCACTTCCCACACTCCCTCTACACGACCTTCATTCGTTCCATTCCCACTCGTTATGTAATGTTAGGTAATATAGTCTCACGGTCGCCGCTATAAGAGGTCTCAGGAATCGCATGAACTCCTTGTTCTGCTTTTCCTCTTACCTCCGCGACGACCTAGGTGAGACTCGCTCCGCTTGTATTAGTTTAGACTTGTATTAATCCTCTTACCTCCGCGACGACCTAGCCTGAGTAAGCGTGTCCCGAGTCTACGCTCGAGTATAGCACGTCCCAGACGACAGTCAGCCGAGGCCTGCCCAGTCCGAGCCGTCTCCCGGGCTTCCGCCTAACAGTGACGCCAGGGACGATCTGAGATCCAAGACCGCTGATGCGATGCGGTCAAGGACGCGATTAAAGCGGAGGGCGGTTCTACGAGGATGCATGGAGGATCGCACGTCGGGGACGGGGCAAGGTCTCAGCGCGATGTTCCCACGGTGGGGATGATGGGAGTAAGAAGGTGTGAGTGATCCACAGTGGCAGAGCTGCCCAGCGACAACAACTTCGATGTGGACACCCCGCCTCAGCGTAAGGCTTTCCGTCAAGTGTCACTGCCTACTTCCACCGCTTCTCCGTGTCTGGTGCGAGCAAAAGGAGACAGTCCGAACAAGCTCGCAAGTGACGAGAGTGCAAAGGACGAGGTTGCGCAACTGTGGACGCAGCAGTCCTACGAAGTCTGAGAATCCTGTCCTACTGAGGTTATCTGTTTGACCGACATGCCTCAACGAAGACAGCCCTCCCAAACAACAGTGCCACGGTTCTCTAATGCGCGGGTCAATCGAAGAAAGAATGCGGAGTGCGTGCGGATCGGCAAAGGATGCCTCGTCGCGGAAGGCAGCAATCCGAAGGAACGTCGTGATGAGCCGCCGAGCTTCGGTCCTGCTCGCATCGTTGTCAAACTTGAAACTTCCGAAAAGCTGACAAATCTCTGCACTGACTCTTTTAGACGCCAGTTTACTTTGCTTGCGCTATTGACTACTATTAGGAGCGGGCACACTGCCACTCTTCACTCGCTCTTCGGATTCTTGACACGACTGGAAATAATGGTCAGATGGTCGTCCCGGCCACAATGGTACACGGACATCCAAATTCGCTCAAGATTTATACTCCTAGGATGCATCCTCACCATCAGATGCACTCTTCGACGACGCAACATGACTTTCTGATTGGAAAAGATAGTTTTCTGGCACTCGCTTTACATGCGGCCTCCTATGCTGATGAAAAGCAAGCTATAAAGGTACTTAACCAAGGGAACGCTGTTGCTTTCATTGCAAATGCGTTTCTTAAGGACCTCACCTGACAAACCACTGGCCTACCAGTACAAATTCAGAAACATCGATCATCAGCTGGAGGCTCCTTCCAAATCATCGTAGGCTTGAGCTTGTTTTACTGGCATGATATGATTGAGGGCCACGCAGACAAAGCGCAGACTTACAGCAACAATCGTCGGTGACTTGGTTGCAGTTCCGCTACTTTATCTTTATCATCTTCGTGCCTATGGACCTTGCCGCGATTCATACTACTATATACTAAAATCGTCCGCTTCCTGTGCTATCCGAGTCATTTGCAAGAGAAGACCGTGCGAAACCTGAGCATGTGCACGTCCGTGCCTCGTACAGACATTCCACTCGCTGGACTTGTATCAAGCTCTTTCAAATGGGATGCTCATGCTGAGAACGGATTCCCGCACGGCACCTGCTACAGCGTCCATTCGCTCCGACGCTCTCGAAATCCACGCTACACGTATGACAGCTAATCAGAATTTGATATCTGGTACGTTTGACACGAGCTTGTATCCGCTGTAGGACTTTGCGAAGTGCGGGCTCTTGCATGGAAGGCGGAGGTGCCAAATGAACCCAACTCACGGCTCTGAATGGCACCTTGCAAACCTCCGACGTCAGACTGCTAGGCGCTGTGGTCCTTCAACAGAATCCCCAAATTCACGACCTCATGCCTTGTTCTTTAAAATCGCTCCTTATTTCGCTTCATCCCCTCATCGCTCTTCACCTTTCTCCAGCTTCTGTATCCCATCAACCACATCTGTTCTCCCATCATGACCGATGCTCACACAAAACATTCTAAGTACTACCACGTAGAAGGCGTTCATCGTGGAGTTCTACCTGGAAAAGTTCCCCCCCTTCGCAAGGAATTCAACGAGTTTGTCAAGGACGCCGACGTCCTTAACCTCTACATACAGGCCCTCGCCCGTATCCAGGAATTTAATCAGAAGAAATTGACAAGCTTCTTCCAGGTTGGAGGTGAACGAGCTCTACTTTATCCTTTCCGATTCATGACGTATGCTAATGGCATTCACACAAGGTATCCATGGCTTGCCTTACATCCCATGGGATAACGTTGCAGTTCACGAAAACGCCGAGTTTGGCGGATACTGCACTCATGGGAGTGTCCTCTTCCCGACCTGGCACCGCCCTTACATGGCGCTTTACGAGGTATTATCTGTCGTTTTAAGCTCTGATCGTCTCAAGTTGATCTGAGGTTGTCTTTAGCAAGTAATTTTCCGTGAGGCCCAGCTCATCGCCGATTCTTTCACAGACCCGGCTCTGAAGCATAAGTATCAGGAAGCCCTCAAACGTCTCCGTCAACCGTATGTGATGACTTTTCTTTGATCTCCATTGCTCTACTCGTTGACACCACCCAAAGTTACTGGGACTGGGCGGCGAACCCCACTCTTCATCCCCTTCTGAACACCCAGGAGATCGTTACGGTCATCACTGCTCCTGACGGAGTGAAGAAGGAGATTCGTAACCCGCTCATTGCGTATCGTTTCCACCCTATCGACCCCTCCTTTCAGGATTCCTACGCCGTCTGGCCGCAAACGCTGCGCTACCCGTCATCTGAAACCGCAGATGCCCATAGCCAGCCTGATTTGGTTCAGGCGTAAGTACCAAGGTCTTACTTTTCAAGCGGAATAACTGACGGCCAAGATAACTATGTAGGGCCGTGGACAAGGTCAGCGGCCAATTGCGCGAGAAGACGTACAATCTGCTAGCCCATGTTCACGATTGGCCGACCTTTTCGAACCACACATCGAGCACGGAAGACAGCCTCGAGGCGATCCATGACTTGGTTCATCTCCGGACCGGTGGCGCTGGACACATGGGGTTGCCCGTAATGTCGGGCTTTGACCCGCTATTCTTTCTTCACCACACAAATGTCGGTCACTTCATCCTCGATTACACTTTGGTTTTATGCGAGTTGAGATGTCTCATGATAACTTTGCAAAGGTGGATCGCCTTATAGCCCTCTGGCAAGCTATCAATCCTGATCTTTGGGTCGTCCCTGGCGACTCTCAAGACGGCACCGGCACCATTCCGTCTGGGACTGAAGTCGATGTCTTCACGGACCTCACGCCCTTCCATGTTGACGACACTACCTTCTGGAAGTCGGCGAGCAGTTACAGATATGAGGAGTTTGGATCGACCTATGCGGAAGTCAGCGACAAGAATACTAGTCCTTCCGAGTTGAAGAAGACCGTTACGGAGGCTGTGATAAAGCTCTACGGACCTCGCCGGGCCCCGCGTTCCGAAAGCGGCGGGTCGAAGGAAGTTGCTGGTGATCCTTCCATCAACCGTACGTTCCGCCTCCATACTGCGTCTAGTCTCTTGCCTCCTTCATCTTCTTTCCTTTTTGTTGGCGACGCTTACTGTTGTTTTTACTGCAGCCGGCCCGCTCTACCCTAGTGACGACCACCGCGACTGGATCGCGACCGTCTCTGTCAATCCGCACCAGTTTGCGAGAAGCGCGTACATTCACATCTTCCTCTGTAAAACCGTCCCGTCGGAGAATTGGACGCTTGCACCCGAGCTGGTTGGTGATGTTGCCATCTTCAGAAACACGAGTGGCCAGTGTGGCAATTGTAACCAACGCGAGGCTGCGGGCGAGATAGTCTCTGGACATGTTCCTCTCACAAGTAGGTTTTCTTCCCCTTGATGTGTCTTGTTTGACCTTGTGATAAACGACTGACAATGTTTGTAGGTGCATTGTTGGAAAGGAAGAAGGATCTCAACAACGAAGAGGATATAACTGCGTATCTCAAGGCGCATTTGCACTGGCGTTGCGAGCTTGTATGCTTTCCGACTTCTCTCTCTCGTTAATTGTATTCTGAAAGGACTGATTACTTTGGTAGGTTGATGGGACAGAGGTGCCCCTTGAGAATGTCCCATCGCTTCAAGTGCGTGTCTCTTCGGCGCCGATCTCGTTGGGCGAGCGCAGAGACGACGCTGTTGAATTTCCGAAGCGCGGATCGTTCAAGACCCATCACTCGATCACTCACGGCCGCGTGGGTGGCTTTAGTTCGGAGAACAGGTAAGGGTGAACGATAAATTGGCACCGAGAATTTGTCATTTGCATCTCCCCGATCGCGGGTGCTTAAGTAGGTATCCATTCCATGCAGCTTCCATATGTGTACGATATGAATCCCGCCTCTTTACTGTAGTATAAAGGGCCCTCAGAACGCCCTACAGAAGAATTATGATGTTTCTTGTTATGAACGACCGTGGGTGTTGAATGGACTGCAAAGTTGACGAATTGTGATCCGAAAGTGATTGCTGAATGGAAACAGAGCTCAAGTGTTTCAACAAATCTACTTAAGCTCGTGAACACAGCTTTTGTCTATTTGAAACGAAAGTCGGCGAAGAGTGACGTGGCCCTAGATGCAGTCCAAAAGTTTTACGAAGCAATGGACGATGCATGGAATCCAACAAAGTATAAAGCGGGAGAAAATGAAGCAGACTCAGTCATTGCTCTTCGGGTTCTCTTTCCTCCACGTCCTCATCCCCATCCTCCGCAGCACGCTGCGGCTACCCTACAGAAAGCATGACACCCACGAGCGCAATCATCACCATATACAGTATCACTCCCCCGAGCCTCCGTCACCCCACCCCTTTCTCCATCTGACGGGACGATTCCGCTGTTCTCACTCCAGCCAAGAAAACAAAACTGTAGTTTCCGAAACGACAACAACGAGAAAGCGAAGCGGTACACGCTAGGACATGCTAATCAATGGGCGATTTTGACGGCGTTGGTGGAGTATGAACAGGCTTAGCAGCAGTTGCAGGCGTCACAGGATACGAACCGAAATTAGTCGGCGACGCGCCTCCAGAGTACTGCGGAATCGACATGGAGTGTGATGAGTCGTGTACCGGCACCCGAAGGCATAAAGCCCATGTCTCCTGAGTGGTCCTGAGTGATCCATAATAGTAGAGCTACCTGGTGACAGTGACTTCGTTGTGCTTTCCTCGGCTAGCAACCGCTCAAACTCCGTCTCTCTCGGGCTCGGGCTCATTGGTGCAGTCTCTACAGCGTAAGGCAAGTGTCACGGCCTACTTCCACTGCTTCCGACGCATGATAGTAACACGATGCGTGCGTGAAATCGAGTCTTAACCTCTCGAGATATCCCCGCGCCTAAGAAAGGAGCCTTCGCGGCACAGGACATTGAATGGAGCCTGCAAGATCCAGGTGCACACGTACTCGAGCAAAAGGAGATAGTCCGAACAAGCTCGCGAGTGTCGGTGGCATCAGACCAAAGCTCATCGAGTTCGCGAGTAGCAGTGAAAGTGGCGAAGGGAGCGCAAAGAACGAGGCTACGCAACTGTGGACGCAGCAGTCCTACTTTAATGCGCGGGCCCTGTGAGACCCAATCGAAGGAAGAATGCGAGTGCGTGCGGATTAGCAAAAGCATGCCTCGTCGCAGAAGTCAGCGGCCCGAAGGAACGTTAGGGCGAGTCGCCGAATACAGGTGGGTACCGCAAGTGGGGCAGACCTGTAGTAGGCGCATTGAGGTCGAGGTCCATGTTCAAGGATAAGAGAGGCATCGAGAGGCCATGCTGATGATCTCGTACTGTACGTAACGAGCGCTCGAAGTCTTCCATATGTACAGCGCACAACCTGATCGTGTGCCTTATGTGCTAAGTACACATAGTACTCCTGCCCCGATGGCCCCGGGGCCACCGTTCCTTTGTACGTGACGCCAAAAATCCCTCCATAGTCTCTGACTACGAGCGCTTGACTGAATGCGCGCGTATTCAGTGATTCAACGGATCTGTGGCTCAAGTGAAACCCGCACGAGGGCGAGGGGCGTCAAAGCGTTCCCATCATTCCCCCATACAGATGCATAACGCCGCACGAGCATACAATACTTACGAGGATGAACGCGCCGATCCGTCGATCTCCACTAAAAATGGCAGCGTTCATCAGAACATCCAATTTCAAATCAGTACTAGTACAGTCTATCATAAAGGTACCGGTACCGGTACTTCAGAAGGAGCCTAATATAAGTAACTCCTGTGTCCAAGGCTGATTAGCGCCGGAACCGTGTCAAAGTGTTCTTTTTTATTTGGCTCGGCGAAGACTAGGGCGACCAGTCAACGGCGAGGACCATCGAAACAAAGACGATTCTCACGACGTTCCTCGGCCTTAGATCAAGCAGATGGAGCTGCAGCTAGCACGTGGTCTGGACTTTGGTGGAGGTGCACGTACTTGTACATCTGTCTGCCTTTGGTCGCATGGTTTACAGCCATTCTTACGAGATAGGGCTATAGAGCGCTTGGAGTCACTGTGCATGCGGTGAAACATCATCATTTCGCGTACCTTGTTTATGATTTTGCCGTTAGCTGTGCGTGTATCACCCGTAACTCTAATAGGGCGCTTGATTATGGTGCTGTGTCGAGTGGTCCTACGCTGTGCGTATGTCATTCCACTTCAGTTGCTCGTATCAATCTCATTTCTGGGTACGGGGTACACTATACTTATCAATAGTGCCATCTTCATCCTCATCCGCCATCTTTGGTTATATTCCCTGTGGGAAGGGATGATTTGGTGACATCGGATTCACGGTTTAGCTTTAGCTCAAACAATGCTCTCTCACCCATATCTGCTCTGGGGTATGTCTATACTTGACTTAGTGCTCTTCTGTGAGCGGGGCCATAGCCTTTCTGATGTGTTTCACTGATTGTGCGCCTATTCGATGATTCCATAGTTCAAATGAAAGTACAGGAGGGCGTAGGGCGCGAGCAGATCCGCTCGGCATGCAAACTCAACAAACTGTGTTCCCATCGGCACATCCCTTCATCCCCATCTGCTGATCGAGAACGGCGTCTGCTCAAAGGAAGCAAAGGTCGGCGCTCTTAATATTTGCCTTGAAGTTGTTTCCTGGTGACCAGACAGTTACAGGTTGCAGCGCTAATGGTCAGTTAAGCACTCTCTTCAATTTAGAGTCTTCAGAGATTTCTTCTTCGTCTACGTCCCCACTTTCCCGCCCACAGTCATAGCTACGCTGGGTCCTTGTTTTCGCCTTCGAACCGTCATTTCCACGAGTCTCACCTCGAACTCCGGGATGAATCAAGCAACTCCCTATGGCCCCGATCCACCGCACTCTGTAAACACATTCATTCGAGGAGACAGCGACATGACGATCCACAAAGGGGAAGAGAAGGCAACGGTGGGATCGGAGACCAAGGCCACAAGTGCTCAGTGCTCTCCTCTGCGTGGGCGCACTCTGAAACTCGCTATTTTTGTTGCCCTCGAAATTCTCTGGCTGGGCTTTGGGCTCTACGCCGGCCTTCATAGCCCAACGATGAAAGTCCGTCTGCTCAAGTTCGCGAGCCACAGATTCTGGTCGGACGTCGTTTCGAAGTCTGGACTCTCCTTCATCGCCAACATGTATCAGTTGGGAGCGTTGGTCCTCGCTGGTGGGATCATCAGCGAGGCGTTCGCGAGCGAGTGGAAGTATCTGCTTGGACAGGGAATGATCGAGCATGACACAAAAGTCGATCGCGTATCGCTGCTAACTTCTGGATTTTGGACCAAGTTCAGCCATGCTTGGAGTGCGAAAAGCTCAACAAAGGTGTTCCGCCTTGCGTTTATTGTGTCACTTCTGCTCCCTCCTCTGAATTCGGTGATGATTGGTACAGTCAGCATCGGCCCGAGTACCAACATCACCATCGCCGACATATCCATTGGTTCCCTGCCCTCTATCAGCACCTTTGCTGTTGACGAGACTGACCGGGATGCGAGGTTGCTGCAGCTGGCTGCACGGAACACATACGCAGTGGAGATCGACAACGACTTCTTGAACTTCGTGAGTTTGACTTATTCTCTATATGTTCCTTCGAGAGCTGACGCGATGTATGTGTTATAGGATATAGAGTCGGCGACTCCCATTCTTTTTGGAATGCCCTCCCGAAACCTGACACAAAATGCGGACTTCATCACGTACTCATCTGATGCCATCTTATTTAACTACGAGTGTCAGTGGATTGCACCGACGTTCAATGGCTTTTTTGTCGATGCAGAGCCAGGCATTATGAACTCGTTATGGTCGCTAGACGACTCCGGTGTTGAATGTACAGTTGACCCAATCAGTTCGGACGTTGGCAATAGCCTAAGCTTTCAGTCGTCTCTTTATGGTAAGCCCTTCTGTCTACAAAGCTCTTAGAATGACAACTGGATACTAACCGATATCTTCGTCAGGCTTCTGGCCTCTCGTCAATGCAAACAACTACGATCCATTCTCCGGGTCTCTAGCTTGGCTGCTCCTTGGGGGGAACTCTACCACGCCGCTCTCCGTGCTTAACATATCCTCGATCCCAGAGGATTCACGCACTTTCAACGCCTCTGGATGGTTTGACCTCATCGATAACCGCACGGAAGCAGATGCCTATTTAACGACACTCGCATCCGTCCTTCTCTGCGACCCGAATACTCAGTTCCGGAGCGTCCAGGTCACGTCTGAATTCGGCGATATTGACTCAAACGACATTGTCTTATATCCTCTCGAGAATGGCGGGCAGATCAATCACACAGGTGCTGCGTGGATGCTTGGCCTGGGTCTCGATGGCATACCGTTTGACTCGGTGTTGACGCAACTTCCGCTCTTCAATGAGACGCTCGCACTCGAGAATAACCCAGGCTCGAGTCCGCTTACGGACATGAGCAGGCTAGTGTTCGAGCTTGCCTTTCAGACGCCCGAGCAGAATGGGCTGGGAGCGACACCACAGGGGCTGAAGAACATATCGAGGTCCCTGGATAACTACATGACTATCGTTGGCGCGAACGTGTTTCTTGATGGCTCGCTCGGGAACATAAGTGTCCTTGCTGATGTGCAGACTTCTGACACCAGTAGGCAACAGCTCATAATCAGCTGGCCGTTTTGGTTGACCGGGGTGATACTCCTTTTCGTTGTGTCCACTCTGCTGACAGTGTTGGTAGCTAGCGAGGGAGGAAGGTCCGAAGCGTTGAGTGTAGGAAAGGTGGCAGAAGAGTTGGAAAGGCGTAACGGGCTTCTTCAGGCACAGGCTTAGTTTATTTGTCTCTACTGGTCCAGATGCAACCATAAAGCTTATTTCAAGAGTACTGTGATCTGTTAAGGTTGAGTGACGCGACTCGGAGTGGAAGCAAGCGTGTGAACCGCATCCGGCATGTTCCGTGTGTCAATGCCGTAAGCATCTTAGTCCGAAGGGCCGCTGGAGACCGTTGCATTTTAACTTGAAAGTGTAAAGCAAGTCCCCCTGAAAACGATGGATTTGTGGCAACACAATATCAGTCAACAGGTAGGTTCCTTCTTATACTGAACGAAGGTGAACTGTGGATACTTTTCAGTGAGTCTCACTTATATCACATCTTAATGGCTCAGAAAGGTCTGCGTTGGTATTGGAAGGAGGAAAGAAGCTTCTCTCTTGTTTCCTGTCCGGTGTCCTTCGTCGAATATACATTGTTTTTCATGTCCCAGTTCATACAGAGCGCCGATCCGATGATCACATAGCTCACGGTTGCGATGTAGGGTTGACGGACAGAAGGTGCCTGCATCGTCAAAGGCGATGAAGACATTCACACAAATGCATGGATGCATCTGGCTGCTTTTTCCCTGCTCGGATATTCCGCCCTTTGAGTTCATCTCAGTCTCTAGGTGTTCTTTATCCCGCTGAGCTCTATCTAGGTGTGTCTGTTGCTGCGGGTTTCGGTAGAAGCACGCGTATGAGTACGATGTGCCGATGTGCTGCCATCTTCTTTACTCGTATGTAAGCCGTTCTCTAGTTGTGCGCTCTACGACCCTATCTGAGTCGTCTAACATCCATCGAATGCTTGACATCTTCTGCAGCGGCGGGCTTTCTCACCCGCTGCCCGCCCGCGCTCTGGCTTTTCAGTTTATCTCTTTCCCTCTGGCAGCAGCTTTCTTACCTCCGCGCACCTCCTCTTCGTGGATTTCTCTCCCCATCGAGATCCCCTTCTCTGGATGTTTTTATATCTCGGGCCTCTTGCCTATCGCGTGCCCTCGTGGACCCTACCCGTAAGTCCGTTTCGGGTGGGACATCTCTCCCTTTCGCATGCCGCCCGCTTCATACTATTATCATCAGCGTGATCGACGAGCTCGACTGGGACCCAGTTCTCACCATCTGGATACCGATCTCACGCTCACTCTCTGTGTCTTCACACGCGCGCAGCAGTAGCGATTCTTCTCCGTTGGCTAAGTCCTACTGATCACGAGCGGATAAGTTGAGTCTCATGGTATCACACTCTGGTACATTGTCTTCGAGCGGAACTGAATTCATCTCTTCTATAATTAACATAAGGCGCGGGAAATGCTGCATTTAATCTATAGATCAAGGTCATCCTCAAGATCGTCAATCTCTTTGTCCTTTCCAGACTCCTTTGATCCGTCCGGCCATGCAATTGTATAGTCAATCAAAAGATTCTCCTGGTTCTTTTTATATGTAACGTTGACCGTAATGCCTCTGCGCGCCGCCTCTGCATGAAAGAAAGAACGACATAAACAAACATGGATTAAGCCTGGAAAGCAGGGAGATCACTTGCTCTTTATGGCTTCCTCGCAGTGTTTCTTCAACTGTTTGTCATCTCTCACACTTTTGTCTTGGGGGTACTTGTCTCTTTCTTCAACGTTATTGCACACGTTTCGTAATTCTTGTCGTCTTGACATGATTATAAGATAGAAAGCAGGGGATAACACTGATTCGTCGAAAAAGATTGATGGGAGTCTCGTAGCTCTTTCCTCCCTTTAAATAACGTGCCTCTGCAGCTGGATGGAACATGTTTGCAACCGGCGCCGGTCGTCGGCGCGATGCAATGTGTTGGCAACTGGACTGCGAGGATTACAAGTCGGAAAGGGTGAGCATCAGGTCCCGGTAGTCGAGCTGTCGTTACGAGAGAGACGGCCCGCAGGTATAGTCTATGTATATACTAGCCTACCTTAGCTACATCAAAGCCGTCTCCTGTTTTAAAACCTTGCAATAGGTGGCCCGTTGGACATCGTACGGCCCGGATTCAGAGACTCAGGCTTGGCACTGTAGCTGTAGCTACGAATGCGGCTTTCCGTATATAACATAAAGACTGTATCATATTATGTTTTTATCGTTTGAAACACGGATGAAACCGACACAGCACCTGTATAATTTCTCTGGACGAGCCTTGGATGTCGAAAAAAAAAAGGATGTATAAATATTATTTCCCCTCAATCTGAAAGCAAGAAGAACCTACTGAGACGGTGCAGGTTTGTATAACGCATTGGGGAAAGCCGCGTAAGTCCTTTGCCGTATAAGATACGGACTCGGCGCTTCCATATTCGTACCGGATCGCGCCTTTGTTCTCATAAATACATCCGTATCGATATCCGTGTGAGATCCAAAAGAAGTGCCCGTATTCGATACGTTACGGCGCCGTGCCACCTTTGTCGTTGCGTGTACAATTGCCACGGTAAGCGCGCGTGCACCATTTGAGCCTAACGGACAGCTCTAGCTTACCGTTGGAACATGCAGTGGTATGAACAATTTTGCTAGCCACTTTGAACTACTCAGAATGTTGAGCTAGTTTTGGCCGTTGGTTGAGTCGCCAGCTTAGAGGAGTTCGTTCATCGATCCTCTGCAGTGGGCAATGTCGAGCGTAGAAGCGGGTGTTATGTCACTGTCACGGTAACCGTAAGCAAGACGTCCGTACTTCATTCGGCACGTGCCTTTCACGGCGTTGCAGTCCCTCTTGCAACGGTCTTACATCACCAGCAGTATTTCTTCAAGGGCGAGTGAGGTGGCAGAAAACAAAGCTCTCAGCCACTACGGCTGCAGCTTATCGGGTTTGAAGTCAGAAAATTCGAGCACTAGTACTGTCGGTCGCTTAAGTATCGGACGACAACAGTTACGACTTGAAACGTCGTACGTCTCTCGCCTGTCTCCCTATGTACACTTTACTGAAACAGATGAAGCTTTTCAGATCTATAAAGAGTCTGTTTCGGTAAAAAGAGGAGAAAAATGGTGAATCTACGCTGCACGCCTGCAATGCTGCGCTTTCCACGGCGGTACCCGCTCTCTTTGCTTGTTCTTTTCATCCCGTTGTCCTTGTTTTTGTATGCGAACTTCGGCGGACAGCTTGCTGCGTGGGCATCGAACAGAATCGTACCCATCTCACCTGTGTTCGGCTCATCGCCACTCCCCTCTGATGCCTTTCACTCAGTGGAGGGCTCGACACAGAAAACTCTACTCGTTTCCGCCTTCTTTCCGCTCTCAAAGTCCAAGCACTCCATGGCGCAGTATTCGGACTGGTTGTCGCGTTTTCTCGGTCGTATCACGACACCCATATACTTCTATGCACCGCCTGACCTCGAGCCGACGATCCGCTCCATCCGCGGCGCGCTGCCTATTGTCATTGACACGCGCTATGAGACCGCGTTCGATATATCACCTCTGAAAGGGAGGGAGTCGGATTACGAGAAGATGCATGGGTGGGATCGAGAGAAAGAGCATCATAACCCAGAGTTGTACGCTGTGTGGGCTGCGAAGCCATTTCTACTTGCTGAAGCGCTGCGGCGACTCGGCGCCGGGGATGGACTTACAGCACTTAGGATTGAGAGCACGGATGATATTGAATATGCATTCTGGACAGACGCCGGCTCTTTTCGGCACACGCATACGTATGCGGCATGGCCAGACCTTGCACGTCTCGAGGAGGTGTGGAAGGATGGGGTAACGTTGAGTGGAACGAAGGAAGACGAGCTGGTGTTCTTCCCTCTGCAGCACCTGCCGGGTGTAAGCATGCAGCTTTGGACAGAGAATTTGGGTCCCGTGGACAACGATGTCTCCGAAGGTGCGTACTTATCTATTTTCTCTTCGCACGTATTCCGTTATAGACTAAGTTGCGGCGTAGGCTCATTTTTCGGTGGACGTCCCAAAACCGCAGCGTGGTGGGAACGATATTACTATGCCTATCATGATCACTACCTTGCTCAGCACGTCTTCGTTGGGAAGGACCAAACGCTCATAAACGCGCTTTTCTTCTTGCAACCTTCGCGTTTCATTAGCGTCTGGCATGGCGACCCCGACGCGCCCGCAGCACTCTTCGTACCCTCTAGCTCGTCATCGGACGAGAGCGAGCTCATCCTTGGCGACTGCGGCGACCAGTGGTACTACTATCAGTTTTTTCTCGCGAGCACGGAGGAGCGAGAGAAGATGGCGAAGACGTGGGATAAGCAGTGGTATTGGGACATTTGGCGCAAGGAATGGTGGACTAGGAGACGAGAGACGTGTCGGCTGACGCGCACGGTGGATATGCTAGGCTTGTTGAGGCGCGCATTTGGAGAGAGTTGGAATCCGCCACCGTCGTCTGTGCAATTCTAGATCTGCTTACTTATTGCTGTATATATGGATATACCTGCTAGCTTGTGCGTTGCGTTGTATGGAATTAACTCCTTGATCACTTCTAAGGGCATGCTTATGGTCCTTGCATGCGTTTGTCTCTGATGACGATTACGTTCGCAATGCATGCGGTCACACGTGCCTTTCTCCCCATCACGGTGCAAGTTGGTACTACGGTGCGGAGCGGCAGTTCGCGACAACTAAAGTCGCGTCAACTTCAACTTCCTACTCCTCCGCCACATCATTCTAAATAGACCTTTACTGCCCTTTGCAGAAGTATTGTCACACGTGATTTCACTGATTTTCGTGCCACAAGAGCCTCAAAACACAAACATTTTCATATCTCAACCAAAAGTTGACCTTTTTGTGTCATCTAAGTTGATAAATTCATCTTTTTATCTCATCTTTCATATTTCAACAAGAGTGATAGGAAATAGTCAAAATTGGAGTCCAAAACAGCAAAAATGCTGTTTTTGAACCCATTTCCCTTGTTCATTTTTTCCTGCACTCAGATTTCACTCTACAGTGCTCAAGACCAGTCCAGAACTCCAGTATTAGTCTATTATGAATTTACAGACTGATTTTGAGATGTATTGTGAGGTGGATGTGCTGAATTGGTGCATGCCTAAAACACACAAATCCCCTCTGTTTCTGCAAGCCCCCCAGCCCTCAAGAAAAACTCTTCTCAACTAAGTTCATGCATTTAAATTCATTCAAAGTGTATTGGAAGAGATTTGAGCAGCATCCATGGATACAGGCTTGCTTCATGAATCAGGGATATATTCACAAGAATAGTGCATACAGTCAGAATCTGGTACTCAATTCAGCTCACTGGTTGATGCTAGAGCCCTGGATGCTGCTCAAATCTCTTCCAATACACTTTGAATGATTTACAATGCATGAACTTAGTTGAGAAGAGTTTTTCTTGAGGGCTGGGGGGCTTGCAGAAACAGAGGGGATTTGTGTGTTTTAGGCATGCACCAATTCAGCACATCCACCTCACAATACATCTCAAAATCAGTCTGTAAATTCATAATAGACTAATACTGGAGTTCTGGACTGGTCTTGAGCACTGTAGAGTGAAATCTGAGTGCAGGAAAAAATGAACAAGGGAAATGGGTTCAAAAACAGCATTTTTGCTGTTTTGGACTCCAATTTTGACTATTTCCTATCACTCTTGTTGAAATATGAAAGATGAGATAAAAAAGATGAATTTATCAACTTAGATGACACAAAAAGGACAACCTTTGGTTGAGATATGAAAATGTTTGTGTTTTGAGGCTCTTGTGGCACGAAAATCAGTGAAATCACGTGTGACAATACTTCTGAAAAGGGCAGTAATTCACAATTTATTTTCTCAGAAATTTTGAAACAATTCCTGACTTTTTCTAAAAATGCGGGATATTGGCGCTCTTGGCCACTTTTACGACAGATCTCAATTTATTCGAAAAAAAAAACTACAAGCTACGGGCTCGGCAGAGTTGCCGCGAGGTGGCGCTCCGCACCTACACGTTGCTTTAAACTTGTTTGCAGGCGTCCGCGACACGTATGCGCGTTCCCATCAAATCCTTCTCAGTTTCTGGGTTTAACGATATCAACATACTTCATGGCCTCAGTCCCATTCGCGCGCTCGGCACTCAAACGAAACTGGCCCCAGTCGACATTGAAGTTCCTCACGGATGGTAAACTCCTGTGACACATCTCCGAAACAGCGGCCTACATCCGTTGAAATACATATGGTCAATATCCCGCCGTACGAAACATCAGAGACATCGTATCGCACCTTCAGCTGGTCCTCTGATTCCCTTGACTCGAAGGGTACCTCTTTAGATATAGCGAGCGACAGCGTCTCGAGCGCACGGAAAGTCGGGGCGCGTCTACGGAACACCTCCGAGAGCTCACCGAGGCACATATCCACGTTGATTGGTTCCAAATTCGCATCGCTGGAAGCGAGAACGAGCTCGAAATGCTTGACCGTTTTGACTCTGTCCGACGTCGATCCAGCGAGAGCGAAGGTGCAAGAGAAGCTTGTGAGGAGCCTTCTCCAAATTTTGGTATCCGTTATATAGGGATCCGGTATCTGCGGGTCTAGGGCGAAGCCTGCTTGTATCCAATCATAATTTACCATTTCAATGTCGCCGTCGTTTTCCCCTGTATTGATCCGTAGTAGGTCGAAGATGTAGAATAATGGTAGAAGGCCATCTGTGCCTCGGCAGTCGACCTCCAGAGATTCCAATTTCCTGCAGTTGCTAATAAACTTCCTGAATGATCGTAGGCTGAATTTCAAACAGCCAATGGCAAGCTGTTTCAGGTTCGCGAGACTGATATAGCTGGTATCTCCGAGATCGAGGGCTGTAGGTCCAAGGAGGTCTGGGTTCTCATCGTCACTTTTGTTTTCGCTTCTGATCGAAAGCATGACGATAGTCCTCTCAAAGATTTTGAGTATATTGCTGATTGACCTTCCCGCTGTAAGGTCGCTAACCACAATGCTGAGATTGGCTACCGCTGGCATCGACCATTGGGTCTGATATTTGCCAATTAATGGGAAGCTGTCATGTGCAGGATCGGGGTCACGTATGGACAGTGTTCGAAGAGCCGGCAGTGAACTAAGAGCAAATATGTTCTGGCGCGACAGAGGAAAGTTGATAAGGTCCAAGGTGGTGACTGACGAGAAGTGCGTGAAGAGTTGGCGAACCATGAGTTCCCGCTCATCAAGGTCCCAACTATGATATTCATCGCAGTGGATGGGGGAGGCGAAACGTCCAACCGAAAGGAACCTTTAAAAATTTGCAGCAGATAAGTACGCCGGCTCATGCTATGAGCAGAATCGACTCCCCTTGTTTCTGTGGCGTCACGAATAGGTGCCGGGAGAGTGCCGTTGGCCAAGTTTTCCATGAAGCGCTCGCGATATGCTCCATTGGTCAGATCCACTCCTTGAAAGACGAGGTGGCTGCAGAGTGCCTGCATGTCACTGCATGTCATCGAGAAGCTTCTGAGGTTCCGGAACGAAGCTGAAATGGCCTCGATGTCGTTTGCCATAGTACGGCAGTCGTCATATTGATAGTCTGATGAATTGGTTGTGAATGGAGTCAACGATCCGGCGATCTGAAGTTTGAGCTCGGTAGGAAGAGTGAGTAGCCTGGAGCTCATGACAGGCGGCGGGAGGCGAGAGATGAGAGATGGTATAGGAAAGGGGAAAGGACACCATTGCGGCTTAAATCCTTGGATGGTGAGGACCGGAAGCGGTCTGCCACAGGCCACCGCTCCTTGCAGCCAGATTCCTGCCACCAGACGTGACTTCGTTTGGTAATGCGCGCAGCCCTGGCCAAAAGTGTCCATTTATCTAAGGATCAGATCAGTATTCTCAAGCGAATCGCTTGGACCTCATTGGAAATACAAGCCACGATCATTTGAAAGATATACCAGGCCATTGAATTTCGGGAAACAGAAGGAAGTCGTCCAAGACGGGCAATCTCAGGCTCTACCAGAGAAAGAGAGAGCTTTCAGGAACACAGTACTAGTACATTTAACATTCGGCTCAGAAATCTTCAAGGCGATATACTTCATATGCAACCTCTTCATATGGATGGGCCTAGCAATATATTCGGCGAATTTCAGTCGGTGGATTTTCTGTGAGAGGCATGAGATGAACTTTTTTCAGCTCGCTCACCGCACCCCGTATCTGCTCGTTCTTTCCTTCGTCCCTGACCAGGACTTCGACACGGTGTTCGTCGACCTTCTCCAATTGGCCGACCTCGCCGATAGCTGGATTAGCAGAGCCCACAGGCTTGAACTGACCTGCAATCAGTGAAGCCTGATCAAATGGCGACGATTTCTTCGAACTTTATACCTGTTCCCGGAGTCAGGAAAGCACAACTTTGGTATTCGCCAACGCAACCGACGTGCATCGGATAAGACTTGAACAATTTATCCAAGACCTTCGACGTGTTTTTGACTGGACAGAAAAAAACAAGCTTGAAGCGGGACGCCGACATTGTGGTCAAAATGAAGTCATTAATATTGATCAGCAGTGAGGGAGTTAGAGCTGTAGTCAGTAGTTAATTCCCACACTCTGTAGGCGCATCAGCGCTTCAGCACGAGACCGCGTCTCCCTGCCGCTTGCCTTATTCTCGTCGTCTCCTCTACATGCGCTCGCAAACTTATCCATATCTTATTCCGATCCGAGTCTCACCCTTTTTTCTTCTTACAGCACTCCACTCAGACGCTCGACCTATAGATGCGTAAGGCTGCGGGCTTCATCTTCACCAGCAACCAGCTCTACGACCTGGCTTCCAAGATCGCTTCCAAGCCGGTTTCCCAAACCATCTCCGCCTTAAACCACGTAGATCGCCAGCGTGAGAGGGATGGTATTGGTTTGTTGGTCCTGCACGTCTTTCTTCCTGACGTTTGGACGAGGACGATACGCGCCATTGGATGCTCGTCTTGTGCATCAAAGATCTCGAGCCCGGCGAGACGGTCTACAATTTGTCCAACTTGCCATTCGACGAAAATATTTCAATGGTCGCGAAGGGCCTCAGATGGATGGTGGGATTCGGTTATCCAGAGGACGATGCGAAGGGTCGCTGGGCGACATTCTCGTCGTGGAGCTTTAGGGAGTCCGTTTTCCAAACCTTTTAATCCGTTGTTGATATGATATTGATTAAGAAATTGGCCGAGCTTGTAGCTAGGTTTCAGACTCGTTCTAACAGCGAATTGTATTGATACATGCCTGATACCCAATATCCCGAGCGCTCAAGAAGGGCCGGGATTCAGATAATTGCAAAACCTAAAAGCACGCGTGTAATACATATGTAACGAAACACATAGATCAACTAGAGCGCTCACGGAAATGTTAAACGCAGTTTCGGACAGGCGATATACAAGAGAGCATCGAGGATGTCAATATTAATATCGCTGATCTACTTTCAAATTTTGGCTGAGTACGTACATGTATATTCCTGGGCAAACATACAGCACGGTAATAACACTTAAATATATGTTTGGCACGCGGAGCGCAAGAGCCTTCATCGTGTAGACTCCACAATCAACTAAGCATGATCTAACGTAATGAAATTATTGCCAATTGTTAGATGTCAACCTTGGGATAGCGTGTAATGAAACATAAAACTGACGAGAGCGCTCGCCGAAATATTCAAAGGCAGTTTCGGTCAGAAGATTCAATAGTCGACCCTCAGGCTTATACGAGGGAGTAGGGAAAGTCAATAACGCGGCATTAGACAAGTCATGCCGGCACAATGAAGAACAATCTGGCTTACAAAAAACTTCGGATGAAAGGCGGTACTTGTTAATTCCAAGGCATACACACGACATACGAATAATAATCCTACACTATCAACTTCGAAGACATGAGATCATAATTAGTGCGCATCCAAAGTCTCAAAGGTCGGTTGAACTTACCTCACACGAGGGATGCAGAGGTACGCCATTAGACAGTCAAAATCAGTCCTGGGATTCAACACCTTCCTTGCGCCTGATAGGGTTGATCACCACGGGCTTGTGCTTGTTCTCCATAGTTTCTGTGAGATGCACGATGCGCAGGTCGCTCGAGTCGGACGATACGGGTTCAACTCTGAGATCAGCGGTTAAGATGATATAAACACCAGAAGCCAAACGGAGGAACTTGCATTGCTTCAAAGTTGCTGATTCGCTGCATCTGTGCTGGTGCTGCGCGAACCCTGAACTTGAGCGAGCGAGTCACTGTCCACGAGCCCTTCACGATTCCGGCCTAACAGCATGAAATGGAGGCAGTAACTCAAAACCTGACCCGATTAAAGGGAAAAAAACTCACCTGGGATCCCTCGTCGTTTTCAAATGCCTTCGTCGCTCCCTTATCTTCATGCAGCTCATCAAACTTGACATCCGCCTTCGTCATCGCTGCCCGTTGTCCCTTGATCTCCTCCCTGAACTTCTCACGCGAGATCTCCTCACCGTTGACGGAGACGCTGGCACGTCCTTCGGGTGCGAACGCGTTCTCGAATGCGGAATGGAAAGTGTCGTCGTCCGGGGCTGTGTAAAGTGCAGTAAGGCGTTCCTGCGTCCATGTCTTCAGATCGGATTTTGCCATGGCTCTAGTAGTTGTGATGTGGCGCGAGCGTAGGATGGCGATGGATGGAATGAGAAAGGACAGACGACGTATCATTCGGGCTCCTCTATGGAGTTATCCATATTGCAGAAGTAGACGCTATTAGCCATGACCTCAGACTCAGAGCTCCGCGATAGAGTTCAAGTTGATGATGACGCGCTGAACTGCGCGAAGGCAGCACGTGGTTGCTGCGCTTCAGTTCTTCTTTCTCTAACGTTCACTATGGCTCGCTCCTGAGGCGTAAAATATCTTACCCATGTAAGTCTCAAGGATTAGGATGCCTTTGTAATACAGAACACATCAATGCGAAATTGCGAGTTGCTATGCCACTGTAGGTCGTATTGCTCGATACCGCGCAATAAGCCTCAAGTTCTGCATCAAATAATCACTGAGATAGAGCACTCCATGGTTGACTCTCCCGTACAAACTATAATTTGATACCCATTGCCAACGAAATAAGAGAAGTCATCGTTATTTGAAAAGGTTCACAACGCAAAACAAGGCACACCTGAAAGCTAGTGTTACATACACTAAAAGGAATGAAAGCAATATTCTTAGACAGCAGCATATCAAGACATAGAAACCTCCCTTGCGCGATCCTGCGCCGAATTTCCAGGTTCCGCAGCAATCCGGAATGGATGAGCGTTGTTCGACGACCGCCCTCGGTGTCACTTCATTATCAGCGTTGTCGGCAAGATACGAAATAAGGATAGTACTCACTCTTTATCTTACGTTCTCGTTATAAATGTAAATCTATTCTTCACGCGGTTGTCGTACCCTCGCACCCCCCAACGTCAACCGTCTGCTAATATCGCCTTGCTTTGTCCCAGTGCAAGGTCTGCATTCACAGGCACCAGCCGGGCGACCATATGCGAGCCATTTCGCGTGCAACACAAAGTTCTGTACTACCTTAGCGTGGGCTATATCACGGTGATAGCTGTCGTCTCAGTACGCACTGCTGGAGAGTCAAACTTCTCTCTGCTGCCATCCCTATTGAAACCTAAAGATGCAGATTAGACATTCGGAGAGTCATTTTTGACTTGAAATACGGCGCACCGAACAAGTAATAGTCATTCGCTCCACTCTCTCTCTTGCTACCATACAGCTCGTAGCTCCTGGGGAACTTGAGGCTGAATAACGTATCGAATGCTGTAACAAACGATCAGTGAATCCTGCTAACAAATGCAGAGAGGCAAGACGCACAGAGAGCAGGGCATAAGCTGAGTTCGTTCCTCAGGTAGGTCGCAACCATTTCTCGCCAATACCGTTTGTGGTCTCTCGGTGCTTTCTGCATGATCCGCTTACCAACCAGTACGGTGTCTGGGATGGGACCATCACAGTCGGAATCCAGGATCTCGATGATGGGTACGCCACCCGGCTTGACGTGTATTTGATGAGGGTCGCCTGAGTATGGGTTCACCATTCTGGTTGAGCTTGCCGTGGAAGGAGTTCGTGATGGATGCGACAAAAGATTAAGGATGTTCTCTGGACAGGGGCGACCCGCAGGTTTGTATTATGAACGTGTGAACCAGCCCTGGAGTTCCCGGCTTCGCCGGGAACTCCGCTGGCCATCAATCCGAGTTTTTTAGGCATTGCTTAATCTGAGTTTTTTTGTTTCTTCAGATTTAATTAATGCAATTTCTCACTCTAAAAGCTATACCTATTCAAGGTTCCTTGCTGGCCATCAGTCTAAGCTCTTAGGACAATTCTTCATCTTAGTTCACATGATTCTTCAATTGCAAAACTATATATCTCACATACACATGCTTGAAAGCAATCTGAAATTTTATTGTATGACATTTTGTTTACAACAAAACCTCACTAAGTACAATATTGGTTGCTGAGAACTTGAAGATAGAATAAGTCTCCTTCAATGGAGAGACATAGTGCATAATACCTGCTTCTCATGTCTTCATTTAAAATAGAAAGGATATTCTTTATGCAATATAGATAGTATGTTAGGACACCTTATATTATATTCATAAAAGGCTATAGGTGTAGGCCTGCCAGAGTATTCTCACTACTTCTAACATGTTGCTGACTTCCTATACATCATGACTTGACTCTGATGTATTGAGTGTCTGACATTCCAAGACACAAACTCTGAAACACAACCATGTAGCTGTACTACAATTATGAGGAGTCTAAGTCTGAGACTCAGTGGGAGCCTCCAGACCTTTGGAGTCTGACACATTATGTTCAGTTTATGCCCTTTTCACATTCCCTTTACTTCCCAACTCATCCAAAGCTTATATGCACTTATACTGAGTTGTGCTATGTATACTCTGGCATGAGCCAGGTCAGTGATTTACATATTGTGAGAGTAATTCTCAATGGACTCCAATTGGTTGATTTTCTACTGAAATTAATTTTATAATACACATGGAGAAGATAGCAGAATATTTTTCTAATTGACTTATTTTTTTCAGCATTTTTCCTAACTTTTTCATATGAGGAATGAGTCATTTGAGCTCAAAGTATAAAATTGATTGTAGATGATTTGCATGCTGCTGCTTTGGAATTACCACTTTTAGCCATCAAATGTTTGAGAGAAGAGCATGATTTGATTAAAAAAATTTCCCTGATTTTTGTGATTTTTTTCATATTTTTTACAATTTTTTTTCATATGGGAAATGAGTTGATTGAGCCTACAGAGCGGTCTGCTCACGGATGTGTGCCCATGTGCAGACATCATGTGATGATCTGCAATGTTGCCACTTTGAGCCATCAAAATTTTCGGAGCTGGCCGGAGCAGGAGCATGTGTGTGACAACTAAAGAAGGAAAAAGGAAGCATCAAAAAATTGAAAGTCCGAATTTAGTCAGCATGTGGCTGTGTCGAAAGTGGCCCTTTGCGTTTGTATATTAAGATATTTTATTTTGACTCAGACGGAAGCATTGCTCAGAGCGATTTGTAATCAGCAATGATCGACAACCTCCAATTCAGACAATATTAATCCTAGCGGCGAAAATACCTGTCTGAGTATGGATTCACCATCCCGATGAGGTTTGTCTTGAAACAGAGTCTGCTATGGATGCGACGAAGGTAAGAAGGACTGAGCAGCACTCGAATGAGGACGTGCGGTTTGCCTCGTGATAAATTTAAATGCTCATGTGCATTGGAAAGGAAATTACAACCAACATTCTCCTCTGCGAGACCCTCATTTGCAAGTTCATAGTCTTTCTGGAGCAAGCGTCTTGTTCACTGCATAGCAGTACATGTATAAATATAATGTGAGACATCAAAAAAAAACTGGACTTTATCAGACATGTGCACAGCCGAGAGAAATCGACCAGGAACTTGAATGCTTTGTGACGAGTACACGCTGTTCTTCGAAACCTTCCGCTTTGGAGCTCTCCTTTCCTCTTGTACACCTCGTGCATAATATCAGCCTCTCTGTTATTAAAAACGTTCCGGGAACCCTTCGCATTCCATTGCGGCGCTAGTTTCCTTCGTATATCTTTCATTTGGACTTGGCTTCTGTGCCATCTTGCAACCGACAAGACACTTATTAGTCTCCTTTGCTTCCACATCAGAGCCGATTTTTCAATAAATAATGCCCTACTTACACCGCACCAGCCACAACGTACATGTGTGATTGGGTATGGTCTCAAAAAAGAGGAATCCAGAAAACGGCAGCAAAACGAGTCAAAGGAAACGCAACAGACAGATTCACTAACAAATAATGTGAAGTCCCCCAAAAAACATATGTCATATCGTTCATCCCTGCTTGCCTTCCAGATCGATCGGCTATCTGCATATCGGTATCAAATACCTCATGATAGGCAGATTGATGAAACGGAGGTTACTTACGACTTTCTCGGGATCTAAGTGAACTCCATCTCACTCACCGACCTGGACCTCGTCCTGTAACTTGTCCCCTCATTGAGTCCCTGCTCCCCTGCCTCCTTCAAGTTAACCAGCATCCTGCTGCCTAGGACGCAGAGGAACGACGGGCTCCCTAAACAGGTTAGGATATCTGCCACAAATACATTCGATATTTTTACTTTGAACTCCAATATGTTGAATACGGAGCAGGCAACAGCACTGAACAAAGTTGTCAGCTGATTGCTACGAAACAAGCAGGCAAACTCACAGAATGAAATAAATCATTTGATCCTCAATAAGAACTTTGACAAGTTTGAATCCCTTGTAGGGGTGCAGACTCTTCTAATCCGAAGGGCGATTCGGGCTACGGCTCGTGATCGACCCAAGGGGGACTGCGGTGACTCGGTATACTGAGAGGGACAACCTAAGTAGAGCGAGGTTCGAGATATGAAGACTCGGCGATACGGATACCTGCGGGATTCCGGTTGGACCAAGACTCGGGCAGGTAGAATCGGCACTTATGGCAGCGGCCGAGGGCGTTCGGTGATTGGGTGGCGGAGTTCTGAGAGTCGGTGACAGAGTCGATGTATACTGTTTTCAGAATGAGAGTCGGGCGAGTAGTGCGTAGTAATGCATGTAGTAGATTGCGGTCTGGAGGTGGAGAGGGGACTGTTTGTCTCTGTACTTCTCTTGTATCTCCCTATCTCTCCCTGTACAAACTACTGCGAATTTATACTAAACTGAAGCAGAGAAAGCGGTGCAAGACTCGGCCGAGTCTGTGTGAATGGATGTGAAAGTGAGTCGGTGATTGGTCTGCGCACATCACGCAGCCAATCGTCGTGGAGTGATGTTGGAGTCCCCAACCTGCTCTTTCGTCTCCCACCACTGCACACCCATATCCCACGTCCTTGTCCTACTCGCCTAATTCCTTCCACCTGTCCCCACGAGAGTCGGTCATCCATGTGCTGATCGAGTTCGTGTGACATCCCTCTGTCCGATCGTGTCCATACCAAGAATTATAATGAAGAGTCGGCCGCCGATTATGAATGAATAAATGGTAAAGTTTGGCGGCCGGTAAAGGGATTCAAAGGAGTAGTGTAAGTGAGGGGAGAAAGACTCGGCCGGCGCGTAGGCGATGGTTAATCGCTACACCCTTGAAGCCAGCCGACATTCTCCAGAACTCGGCGGCCTTGTAGAGGGCCAAGGCCATGAGTACAAGTCCATACACCGTCGGAATAATCCTATCTTTAATTCAGCAATGATGTGATTCATTCAGCCTCGGATCACACACCAGTCTACAAGCCCCAATCGACATGGGATAACTCCATTATCACCGCAAGCTGTGACACCTTTGGAAAGGCCTCCGACGGCAACTAAATGCGAACTTAGTCTCTGCACCACAGGCTGAACACAAGGCTTACCGTCTTCAGCTAAGGTGCCATAAACGAAGATCCCCAACTTGAGAGCCGCCTCCAATACAAGCAGTGCTTTGAGACATATTGATAGTCTTCTGTCTGCAAAGCAATGAGTCGCAGCTTTGTCAAGTTCTGCTATACTCGCCTTGGGAATAAAGTGTGAGGACACGAATCACAAGGATATCTGTATGGATTACAAGTCAACTGAAATATCATTCAATTACATCACTTACAGTCAATCAAGATAATCGTAATCCAGTCTAATCCATTGTCAGAGAAGCATATTGCACAACCGGAGTTGATGACTCACCGGAAATGTTCTGAGTCCAAACAGCAAAACTACCTGAGAGATGTCAATGATCTCTACTCAGCCTCGAGACTTAGTGGCTCACACCTATAAATGCTGTCAATATTTGCTTTGCAGGAATAAAACTGCGAAACGTACAATGGAAGATCGACTCTGGGTGAGTACCCTTCGAGTACGGTTAATAGAGGAGATTTCGAAGAGAGAACCACATGATAAATGCTCACAAACGAGTAACGAGACCGCACCCAGGATTCCGATATATCGATTCTGATGGTGTCTTAACACCTAGTCAATGAGCTACTAGCCAGTATGCTACGCACCGCAAAATAAACAATATTCACGGTTCTCCGTGGAACTTTCTTCAGTTTATCTGACATAAGCACTGCTGCATAACAGCTGAAGGAGGATCAACTGCAATACATACCCAGAAATATTTGACCTGGAAGAAATAGTAGGTCATTCACTTGCAGAGAAAGATTAGGGGGAACGCGGCTTTACCTCTTTATCCATTGTAATCACTTCGATAGCCGTAAGCTTCGCTGAAACACACTTGAGCAATATGCATTGCACGTACTGGTGTCATAGACCAAGACAGTGACAATTGCGACTTGAAAATGCTGCGAGATAGTCGTTTCTGCAACAATGACCGGCACCTGACTAGGATCGATAGGCTCGACATTGGATCGAAGGGAGAGTGCCATCACAGTAAGCAAGGCTGCTTCAAATCGCGATGACTCGAGAGGCATGGGTGGCAAAGTGACTGGCTCGAATGCGTAAACGATCCTTATATATCTTCATAGAAGAGGCACAAACTCCGAACAAAGCTTAGACGATGGAAGACAGGCAACAGGTGATACTGCACCGTTGTGGTGAGCTGGAATCCACTTCCATCGCATCTGCTTCGTGATGGGAGCATGGTAGATTTATATTCCCTTACGTTGCTATATTTGGATTGTATCACTGATGCTCTATGAGTCGAAGTATACATCCTTGCCTGAGGTGATGATCATTCCAAATGGGCGCGTAAGAACATCTCTCGCGAGAATGAAACGACAACAGCTGCACCATCAATCCACCGTGCAAGGAACAACTTTTTGGAAACGCCTGATGGAACACGAGATGGACTCATAAGAGGTCGAAATGAACCAGCATCTTGATATCCATAGCAGAGATCCACAAGATAGAATTAGACATCGGTTCCAACTCTCCACAGTATGCTCGGGTGGGCGACCTAGCCACTCAACTTCATGCAATACGAGATCGAACAACTGATCCAGGAGAAAAATGTAAGGCGCCTATACATTCATGTGCACAGGAAGGACGAGAAGAAAGAGAATCCATCTTGATAGATGAGAAACCGGGTGACCAGTGTCAATGCACGATCTCTTTTGTTGTTATATATATAATGCGGCCCGCTATCATGCACACGCGTGGGAAGGACAGAAGGAAGGGAGTAGGACGAACGGAAACGCAACTGAGGTTCGAGACAAGATCATGACCGATCGTAGCTTCACGAAGTCGCCATGTATCAGGATCAGGATCAGACTTGTGATCTGCCCTGTAAGAGACAGGGGTTCAAAATAACGTCCGAGTTAGTAGAAATGAACTAACTGTGAGTGTTTCGTATCGAAGTCTTAGTTGCGAGAATGGAGGCAGTCCATCCCAACATCCCAAAATCTGTTTGCTCGATTCCCTAACCCAAGAGATGCAGAGGTTTTTGAAGTAGTACAGCATCGACAAAGAGAGTCTAGGGATGTTCGTGAGCATCAGGTCGTCGATCTGGAGAGATACTATAGTTATAGCATCGTATGTGATGACGACCATGAGGAAGAGACATTGGAGCGATTCCAGGAGCGTACTGTCGATCAGTAGATTTTTCCATCTCAACTCACCTGGAACAGTGATGTCTCCGCTTCCAATTGGGTGCAGACAAGCCTCCGTCGTCCTCGCGAAGTCGCATCAGCAGTCATATCTCAATTCAAGTTACAACAAGCATACCTAAAACTCCCCCAATAAAACATGCACTGGACTCAGAATTAAAAAACGAGCGTGCATCAATGCACTGACATTCATGCACTCGTAACCCATAGGGTATAAGCCAAACTAGCCTGCTACCACTTTAGTACATCACTACGACCGAGCCAATGCCCAGACCCCTCGGCCTCATGACCCTGGAAGAGGCACCCAGACGGTGAATTGTGTCCGTGTCCTGTACGTGCACGCGAGAAGAGAAAGGGGGAGAGCAGGCATGGTTCACGCGAGACAAACTCGGAAACGTCGGCATTAGAGCAAGACTTACTTCGTAACTGTTCAGTGATCAGATCATGTCCAACTCTAATTACAGCGTCTATGCAAATGGCTTTGTACAAGCCCTGGTTATCCCTTGCCAGACAGACGAGGATATCATTTAACGGCACGAGCCGTGGGCAAGGCGAACGGAGAAAGAAACTGCGACGCGCGACCGGGGTGGAAGATAGAATCGGCAAATCAACCCTTGACGTCGCCGTGGTTCGGTAACGAACTGCTTTGTATAGACAATGAATTCAGTATGACCACTCCCAGGGAATGAGATGAGGTAAACTAACAGCGTGACTATACATACGGAAGTACGAGTAGGAGAGGAGCTTCGCCATATTCGGTGATTAACACGTATGAATTGCAAAACTATTTTTTTTTCTGAGCACGCCGTGGTGGTAATTCACCATCGCTGCAAAAGCCAGATGAATACGTCCAGGAACAGAACGTCCACGACGGTGGTGATAATGCTTCGTATGCGGGAGAGACGGTTGGTTTCAGAGCGAAGCAGGGCAAGATATCCGCTGCAGTCACAATCAGTCGACTCACAAGTTCTCACATGGATGAACGACGTACCGATCGCAGTTCGCCTTGAGGGCCTACTAGTTGTCGATCACGCTCAGTCGAACATCAAGAACAAGATTCGAAGAAAACACACAAAACGAACAAGACGCACCTCGCCAACAGCCTCTTCTACCGCCTCCATATTTCTCTACATCAAATCCTGGAAGATCCCCGCCATCCCACACTCTTCCGGCACGATTCCTCTGCTCGAGGTCTATACGGTAGCCATTTGAGCGAAATGCAGCTCTGGTCACGCATCTGGGCAAGCATCGAAGGAGCGTCGGCATGTATCACACGAACGACTTTCGTCGCGGCATGCGGATGGAGGATGCATGAGAAGCAGCCATGAAAGGCACATACAGTGTTGCGCCTGCGTAAGTCATATGTATGTACGGTACAGGATCTGAAATCATCTACAGTCAGCTGCTGGTAACGAAAAGTAAGATGCAGAGAGCTTACCTTGTTCACGATAAGCTCTTCGAACTCCGAGCCCGACGCACTTCAAGTCGCTCAGCCCAATGCTACGTGTCAGGCCTTTCTCTTCGCATCCACCATCTCGCACACAACAGGAAGCTCAGAAAGCGGTGACAAGGCAAGGCGGGAACAAAGCCACGTAGTAAATCTGCAATATAATATTGAATTCATGCTCTAGTTGGTTGATGAGCGAGGCAGACTCGAACGAAGGCTCTCAATCAGAATTTGCCGCGCGGGTGGACTGGATCCGGAGGCCACGTGTTTACAGCGACCTAAAGATAACAAAGCTGCCGTCGACCAGGAACTTGAAGTGGAATGCTTTGTGTCAAGTACACGCTGTTCTTCGGAACTCTCCCCGTTTCCTCGATCGCTGAAACTTTCCTTTCCTCCTGTACATCCTCGTGCATATTCGCTGGCTCGTTGTTTGTAAAAGCTCGGTTTGCTGTGTTCGAATCGAGAACTTTCTTCGCAGGTCGGCTCCTTCGTGACGCTCAACCTTTGGGGCTAGTTTCCTACATATATATTTCATTTTGGCTTGGCTTCTGCGCGTACCATATCGCAACCAACAAAGTAGCTCTTATTATCCTCCTTTGCTTCCACATGAAAGCCGATTTTTCCAATAAATAATGCTTTAATTACACCGCAGCAGCCGCAACGTACATATATGATTGGGTATGGTCTTAAAAAAAGAGGGATCCAGAAAAATGCAGCAAAACGAGTCGAAGAAACGAGACAGCCATAATCTGCTAATAAATAATGTCAGATCCCAGAAATATATCGTCTATCCCCTTAAATTTCCTTCCAGACCGGTCACCCGCCTGCGTATCAATATCAGATTTCTGCGTGAAAGGCAGATTGGACGTAACAGAACCTATGATATTTCCCAGAACTAAGCGAACTCCATCTCGCTCACCGACCTGGACCTCGTCCTGTAACTCGTCCCTTCATTGAGTCCCTGCTCCCCTGCCTCCTTCAAATTGATCAGCATCCTGCTGCCTAGGACGCAGAGGAACGACGGGCTCCCTAATTCGTTTAGGATATTCCCCAAAAAGACACTCGATATATCTATTTTGAACTCCAATATGTTGAATACGGAGCAAGCAACAGCACTGAACAAAATTGTCAGCTGACTGCTACAAAAGTAACATGCAGACTCACAGAATGAAATAAATCAACTGGTCCTCGATAAGAACTTTGACAAGTTTGAATCCCTTGAAGCCAGCCGACATTCTCCAGAACTCGGCTGCCTTGAGGAGGGCTAAGGCCATCAGTATGACTCCATATACCATTGGCATAATCCTATTTTCGACTGAGCAATGATACAGCTCATACAACCTCGGATCACACACCAGTCCACGAGTCCCCATTGCCACGGGACAATGTTGTTTGCACCGCAAACTGTGACACCTTTGGCAAGGCCTCCGACGGCAACTAGCTATGAATTTAGTTTCCGCATCACAAGCTAAACACAAGGCTTACTATCTTCATCCACGTTGAGATAAATGATAATTCCTAACTTGAAAGCCGCCTCCAATGCAAGCAGTGCCTTGAGGCATACTGATAGTATTCTGTCTGCAAAGCAATGAGTCGCAGCTTTATCAAGTTCTGCTATACTCGCCTTGGGAATAAAGTGCAAGGACACGAATCATAAGGATATCTGTATCGATTATAAGCCAATTGAAAGATCATTCAATTTGATCATTTACAGTCAATCAAGACGACAGTAATCCAGTCTAATTCGTTGTCAGAGAAACACATTGCACAGCCAGCGTGGGTGACTCACTGGAAATATTCTGAGTCCATTCAGCAAAATTACCTGAGAGATGTTAGTGACCTCTACTTGGTCTCGAGACTTTGCAACGCACACCTACAATGCTGTCAACATTTCCCACGTGGGATCAAACTGCGAAACTCACAAAGGAAGATCTACTCTGTACGAGTTCCCTTCGAGGGTGGTTAATAGAGTTTTTTCGAAGAAATAATCACATAATAAATATTGCTCACAAAATATAGTAGAGACTGCACCCAGGAGTCCGATATATCGGTTCTGATGATGTCTCAGCTACTCAGTCAATGGGCTGCTAGTACGTTACGCACCGAAAAATAAACAATATTCACGGTTCTCCGTGGAATTTTCTTCAGTTTATCTGGTGTAAGCGCTGCTGCATAACAGCTCGAGGCGGATCAACTGCAATACATACCCAGAAATATTTGACCTGGAAGAAATAGTAGGTCATTCGCTTGCACGGAAAGATTAGGGGGAACGCGGCTTTACCTCTTTATCCATTGTAATCACTTCGATAGCCGTAAGCTTTGTTGAAACACTCTTGATCATAATGCATTATACGTACTGGTGTCATAGACCAAGATCGTGACAATTGCTACTTGAAAATACTGTTCGACAGTTTTTTCTGAAACCCAGAATGGCACCTGGCTAGGATCGATTGGTTCGACATCGGATCGAAGAGAGAGCGACATTATGGTACGTAAGATTGCTTTGGTTCGGGATGACCAGAGGTAGATTTGAACGCGAATACTTCTTGTTCGAAGGCGCAAACTACTATTATATATACCGCTAGAAGAGGCACAGACTTCGTATACACAGTTCTGATTGTGAACGGGTAGGAGAACAACAGTGAATCGTCTCGATACATGTTACTACACGTCTGAGATTGCCGCTCACCTCTGGTGCTTCGCATTGTGCCCGAGACACGTGTTTAGCAGCACTGCATTTATATGGATTCAACCGGATGTTCTGGTGATGAGGCCGTGAGGTCTCGCCTGAGGTCGAAATATTCGTTTCTCAATGTGTACCATGACCTTTCCTCGAACATCATCGGAACTGCCTGCTATATTAGATTAGATAGCAACGACAACGGCAGCTCGATCCACCAACGAAGAGAGCTTTGTTTCGACTTTCATGAAGCATACGAAGCACTCGCTTATGGCGGACGAGAGCACAACGACGACCATATCGGCAAATTCCGTGTGATTGCTCGTGAAGCTGGGCACTAAACGAGTCTCGCGCTACATAGAACCCAGATTTGACGTGTGGCTAGCTTGCGACTGGACGTAGCAGCAGCGATCTGCAAAAGCTGTTGAGCCAAGGATCAGCCACGCGTATCGAATCTCAATCATTGCTTTGGCACTAGGTTAAATTCCATGAGGTTTTGACATTCACCTCGCTCTCGGCAACCGCTCCGCAGAAATTCTCGGGCTGAGCTCTGAGCGTCTAGCATACCGATTCAAATCAATAACTCCTGAGCAGGATCCGAATGCACCATAAAGGAGCTCGTGGAGGAGCTTTCTTCGAATATTTGGGAGGATGGATTCGTGTTTACGAGTAGTCCGTATATAACATTGATTTGTGAGTTATTGAAGATTGAGCTCGGCTTCCTAGAACTGAAATCGAGATGATTGTGTACAAGGCGTAGATGAGCGGATTTCAACCCTCTGAGCAGTGCTAGCTCTGATGCTCACATAGATGCCAAGTCAATCTCGTGAGCTCGTTTTGCTGGCCTCGATCCGGTCAGTATCTCAGTATAAGAATATGGAGGCCTTGCGAAGCTAGAGGAAGACGACAAGCTCGATCTCTCAGTTGGATGGTAACTTAGGAACATCTTGCGTATGCGAGTATAATCAAGAGTAGCTTGCCGACCGTTATAGTGGATCCATGGGTTGGCGTTGTCATCCGTAGGCTTCCATCTGCATTTCTACCGTTGTTTTTCTATTGAACACTCGAAAAGGCAAGCATATCCTCGTGGGAGCCGTAAGACTTTCCAAACCCAGGACTGAAAACGAAACGCACCCTCGCCATTGTCCACCAGATATGGATGTGACGACGCTTGATTAAGATTAGATATGAGAAGCTTTTTGAGAAAGAGTAAACGTGCCTTGCAAGGATCTGCCTGACAATGAAACGGAGTCGCGTCGTTGAGCTGAGCGATTTAGAGCGAGCAAGGTGCATCGGCGTCCGGCACATACCGAGTTGGTAAACACGAAAGTTGATATCCCTCAAGCCTAGTCAGAGCCAAATAGATTCTCCCTTCGACAAAACAATCAAACAATTCAGACACATTTCGGGTAAGCGACACAAAGACAACTCAGCTGAGTCGGATTCATGGGATTATCATGTTATGCGCCGCACCCGTAGTCTGCGGCTTTGCACAGGATGTCGGATCTTTGGCGAAAATTCTTCGTCAACTTGAAAGACCGGATATTTTGTCGCACAAAGAAGAGGAAACCGGTCGAGTCGGTGCAGTCCGATAGAGATATGCAAGTAGGAGAAGAAAGGCATTGCCTGGCATGCCCATACCGGACTTTCGTGGCTGAGTGCAAGTACGACAACAAATGGACTGCCGATGAGGCTTTAGTTCTTACAAAAATTGCTGCTGGAAAAGGTGATAAACCAAGACAACTTGTTGGTATTTGAATTTGAATTAAAAGATTCAAGCTCAGTCTGGAAACAAAGAACATTGACGTGCAGGGAATATTCAGGGAGCAAGACGTCTAGCGAGCGAGAGTTCTTTGTACGGTGTACGGGACGAGGACCACGCAGCGTCGTGTGTTTCCACAAAAGGACTTTTGAGTCTCATGTTCTGTAACTGCCTCTTTTGCGGCTCAAGGCTGTCCCCGCAAGTTCCGTGAGGACTCCTTTCAGGCGCACTGTGGACAAATAGTTGGCAGGGAAACGGTCGTCAAACTAAGCTGTGAGTGTTCAATTTGGCCGGAAGGCAAGAGTATTTCTGGAGTATCAAGGCGAATATATTTCGCCATCTCGTCTCGGCGGGCATACCAATGCTTCGACCTCCAATAGGTCGTGGACTCGTGTCCGTCATCCCCACGAAGTCACATTGACAGTCATATCTTGATTCAGATTATAACGAGCGAGGCCAAAAGCCCTGTAGTGAAGCGTGCACTGGACCCAGAACAAAAAAAGAGCATGCATCGATACCCTAATATTCATGTATCCGTAGTCCATAAGATACAAGCCAAACCAGTCTGATACCGCTTCGGCATATGACAACAACTGAGCAAATGACAAGACCCCTCAGTTTCATGACGGTGAAGAGTGCATGTGTTCTGTCCGTGCGTGCGAGAAGAGAAAGGGACAGCGCAGACGCCTTTCGTACGACGGAGATACGACGGAAACTCAGAATATCGTCCAATACGCATGACTACATTCGTCATCGCCTCGGTGGACAGATCATCTCCATCTTCAAATGCGTGCTTCGTCTCAGTGACTTCTCCCAGGCCCTGGTCATCCCTTGCTAGTTGGACGAGGATACCTTTCAGCAACATGAGCATTAGCTAAGGCGAAAGGAGGAAGAGACTGTAGCGCAACCCAGGCGGGAGATAAACCCAGTGAACCAGCCCTTCATATCGTCGTGCGTAGGCCGAGAACTGCTTTGTAGGGATAATGATTTTAGTCCGATCACTCTCAGGGAACGAGATGAAATAAAGTAACAGCGTTCCTGTACATACGGAAGCGCGAGCAGCAGCGTCGCATTGCCATATTCACTGATCAACTCATTTGAATCACGAAGCTAGTTGCTGAACGCGTCACGGTGGTACTTCACTATCGCTGCAAAAGCCAGACGAGAACATTCAGGAACAAGATGTCCGCGATGTCGGTAAATACGCTTTTCGCGCGACTCAGCTGGTTTCTTTCAGGCCGATGAAGAGCAAAAGTCCGCTGAAACCGCAATCCGTCAATGCACAAGCTCTCACACGGACAAACGCCGTACCAATCGCAGTTGTCCCGACGGCTTACTGGTTGTCGACCACGTAGCAGAAAGACTCCTGTGAAGTCGGATGAGTCGAACATTCAAGAACAAGACTCGAAGGAAACGCACGAATGAACGAAACGCGCCCCGCCGACAGCCTGTTCCACCGCCGCCATGTTTTTCTGGATCAAATCCAGGAGATTCCCCGCCATCCCACACTCTTCCAGTACGATTTCTTTGCTCGAGATCGACACAGCAGCCATTTGAGCGAAATGCAGTCCTGGTCACGCGTCAACAAGTACTGCCGCGAATGATGCTCGTCGCGGATGTGCAAGAGGCAGGCATGAAATACGTGTACGTTGTTGCGCCTGCGTAAATGCGGTATTTCGATCTGAAATCATCTACAGTCAGCAGCTGGCAAACAAAGAGTAGGATGCAGTGAGCCCACCTGAATCACGATAAACTCCCCCCAACCCGAGCTCGACGCGCTTGAAGCCGCTCAGCCCAGTACTACGTGGCAGGCCGTTCTCTTCACATCCACCGTCTCGCACACAGCGAGGCCGACGACGAAGGCGCAGAGCGCGCCAATAAGGCGACACGGGACCGAGGCCACGTAAATTTGGAACGTTGAATTGACGTTCATGGCATCCAGTTTTGCCTCCTTGGACGGGCGTGAGGAAAGATACTGGACGTAGTTGGTCAATGAGTGACCTCGTGGCAGCCAACTGACTGCACCGTGACACTTGTACGACGGCACGTCCACACTGTTCCTCCCACAACATGGACGACTATTCCAACTGTACTCTGGACGCTTGTGACGAAATACTTGATGATGTAGAAGATCTACTTTCGGAAAGTTCAATCAGCACTACTGCGACTGCGGATAATCTTCCTGGTGCGGGACGAGTCGTAGGTTTGGCATACAACTTCTTGGGACGACGGATCGAACGCCGCTTGGCCAGAATTTCAGAAAAGCGCAAAGGTGCTTCTGCCGAGGCATTATCACCGCTCTTAGCGAACGTCAGCTCTGTTACGGATGATGTTCAATCGTTAGCGGACTCAGTGACGACTCTCAGTACCACTGCAACAGCAGACAATCTTCCTGGAGCAGGCCGGACGCTTGGAAAGCTCTTCACATTTTTGGGTCGTCGGCTGGAAGGTGTAGCGAGTCGAAAGATGGAACAATTCGGATTTGGACCAAATGGAATCAGAGAACGACTTAGCAAATGGACCTATTACCGCAGAAACAGCGCCCCTCCTTCCGATTATGTCGAACGTGCAAAGGCGCAAAAAGACCTTGCGACGCTGCTGAAATATGTGAAGTGCGTAGGAAACTTATTCTGTATGATTTACAAGGCTGATACTAGTGTTCTATTTACTGAAAGATCGGATTTCATATGCAATCAAGAGCTTGCCCTCGAAATCATCATAGACCTCGCCCTCTACCACCCATGCATATATGAGATGCTCTCAGAGCTTGGAGCTGCACGAATAGTAGGCTTCGTTTTCATTCAAGCCGAGCAGGATAAACGACGCGACCGCCTACTTTCCCCATCGCGTAGAGCACTCACATGCATCGTCGAAGCTGAAATGAATACAGTGGGCCAGAAAGCTGTAAATATAGAACAGCATACTCTTTACTTGACTAATAGCTTGGGACTCCAAGCCGAAGATGACCGCCTGCGCGTGCTTTGGATCACTATATTGGATTGTGTGGAATGGCTCATCGATCAAATTGCCCAGTATGCTTTTTTCTCTGCCTGCAAACATGATTTTGATTCCGACCCCGCAGAGGATCGTACCAGTCGTTTCTTGCCTTGCGCTATCTCGACGCCTGCCTATACTCTATCTTGAAAGCCTACAAGGACAAGGCAGAGGAATGTAAACGGCTTGGACTCACCCTTGGCGACTCTGCCTTGTACAGCAGGATGAATAGGATATACATAGCCCTTACAGGAGCGCTGTGTTGTCTTCTTGAACGCTCGACTCCCGAATCGATCGAATGGCCTTATTTCGCATTCCTCTTATACCTTCTAAGAATATTCTGCAATGGTCCTGGTAGAAGTAAAGATTTTTTAGAAGACATAAAGTAAGGCTTTCTAACAATTAAAAGTGCTACGTTGATCATACTTAATTGTCTTATTTGCAGTTCACGCGCTTGGCCCTTTTATTCATCCGTCATTAGAGAACAAATGACGTCCTGCATTACTATGGATGACTTAGCTTGAACTACGAATATGCATTGTTTTTCATGTGTATATATCCAGCCTTAGCAAATAACTCGATTAGAGCGTACATCAGACTATATTCATACGTTTCTCTGTCAGCTCTCTCCGCTGGATTTATGCCGGGAGCTTCTTTCTACGCGAGATGAAAATTACATAGGTAAAGTTAAGCCTACCTTCTGTGCGAACGAGACCGCGAATACCGGGAATATAATGTCCAGATTCTGAGTATAATGACGCCGAATGAATTCTGGCTGCAGAAGACTAGAGGTGAACGATGGTTTCGATGTGTGTTTTCTGGGAATATGTGTTTGTCGCCATGCTGTAGTGACAGGTCAGAGAAGTCCCCGACCAAAACTCAACAGATAGCAAATTAGGATCCGTGGTGGCGAAGAGAGCAAACAGTAACGATGAGAAGAGGGTATATGATATGACACGTATTTGTATTGATCAATATCGATCTTTCATTGGCACAAGTGGAATGTCGAGAATGTCAATCATCACATACGAGACGTTCGATGCTAGGTGGACTATGTGAAGCAAACACGTCAGAATCTACGCCTGTCTCCGGCAGATAAACATTTGCGCAGTGCATTCGCTTCAAAGCCTCAATATTTGCGTGTATGATGTCGCGACAGAACAAGTCGAGGTTGAGGTCGTTCTGAAAGTAACCTGTGTAAGCTGCAATTCGACAAGAAGCGAAGAAAGGCTTATATCAGACCTCGTCATACCCAAAGGGCTGCTCAATCTCTTCACCAGCAGCGAGGAAACCGATGTAGAAGAACGCGGCGATTCCAACGCCAGGTATCGTGAACCATCCAAATTGTTCGACGAGTTAAAAGGGAAGGAGGAAGAGGTAGAGCCAAACGCATCTGTGTGCATAACGTCATTTCTTATATCAGTTCTCCGAGGAATGAAAACGTAGACTTACTGGCGTATGTGCGCTGAGTACACACTGTCGACGTATTTTGGTCAGAGAAATGCAATGTGCGCCATTGACGGGTAACGCTTACAAAGGAAGCGGGGTCGTTAAGATTCGCTCTAAAGCTAGACGCAAGAGTTCAAAGTTTTAATATAGATTTGACAGTTGAGTAGCAGACGTACCGGAAAGGCTGTCTTCGAATGACGCAAGACAACCGTACATGCCACCCAGAGGATTTCCTAACCAACGGATTAGGAAATAGAGATAATAGAAACCAGGAGAATGCGAACCAGAAACAACGCCCCGTTCGTCGAGCAAGGCTATCCATTCGCTCAGGCACCGTAAGACTTCCAGTGGGAGATTCTTTCCTCCACCTGCAAGGACAGGCCTGAACTTACGCCCGGACGATCCAGCTATTCGTTGCTTGATCTCCAAGTGACCGTCAGCGCTTATATCATCGCTATGAAAAATGAACTCTGCGGTCGCTTTCTTCCGAAGACCGAATAGAGGACCAAGAGAGGAGAAAAATGAGGAAAACGGGACTAATTCGGTAAGGATCCTCGGGCGAGACGAGTGGTTTGGTGAGGAGGGAAACAAGAATGGTCGCTCGGACTCGTCGGCGCTGGAGCACGAGGAGCCCGGACAGAAGGTTCCATACTCATTGATAGCGGGGATTTCGGGATCCGGGGGCAAAGTTGGTATATGACGTGCTGACGAGATTGAAGAGGATATGTTGACAGCGGTACTCGTAGTATTCAAAGCTCCTTGATGTTTGCGAGCTCGCGATAGCTTTGATTTAGGATGGAGATGTGAATGCTGATCGCGTTTTAATATGAGTATATTTTATAAAAGCTGGAGGACGAACTTCGTGCAGTGGCTTGACGAGATGATAGAGGTCTTCATAATATATCCCGGCTTCACCTATTAAGATCGAGATAATCAGCCTCAAGCTCGGCTTACAGAGGCGGTGACACAACTAGCCTCGAAGATGGTGCTTAAGAGCAACGGCGAAACTATGAAAGAATGTCCGAATAATATAGCGCCTGCATTTATGGAGTATCACTTACCCTTCTGTCAAGTCGAGTGCAAGCCGTTTTTCTTGCATGCATTTCTCAGCGTGTGTCAAATCATCGGATGGCACGTCTTTGTCGACTCTCAAGGGAACATGGATCCAGACTAACCGGCTCATCATCCGCGATGTTTTTATGACATCGGTCCAACAACATCGACCTGACCAATATCTCTCGTACCTGCAGAAAAGTGAGTCGTGAGCATGATAGCAAAGATTACGTCTCGTACCCGCTTGAGGCTCGATATGATATCACGAATCCGATCACGACACCGAGCACAGTGATCAGAACGGGCGGCACTGCCAGGTAGAACTGCGTAGTAAGGGAGACAGAAGTCACCGCTATACTAAAAACTTAGAAATCAGCTCCGAGAAAAAGTGTTGCCTCATACCTGCTGCGAATACGGAATGCAGTAGGACAGCAGGCCATATGGTCCAAACCTGGAAAGACAGTGGATATCAGTACAAAGGGGCAGTATCGCTGTGCTTACGACTGTTCCCTTGCCGAAGGTCCAAGAGCCTACATCTCGATGAGCAAACAGAGGTTTGTGGACATCCTGTTCTCGAGAATGTGAAGCAGGCAGAAGTACGTGACCCGTGGATGATCGTTTTTTGCTTTGGGACATGATGGACCGGAATCAAAACTTGGAAGCAACGCGGATGCAACGCATGGGAAATAAGCGCCGAAGCCACTCTTGAACTCCTACTACCATCATCTGGACCGTGGGAATCTTGTTGCTAACTCGTCTTTTCTCTCCTCTGCTATGGACAGCAAAATGCTGACCAGAGCCAAAGCATCTCTCCATAAAACAAAGTCGTCTCTTTCCCTTGCCAATCCCAAGGACCCCACCAAGTGTGAGGAGTGTAAATCGGATCTCCCCTATCACAGCCGCAGCTGTGTTAGCGGCAAAGATAAACTCTGCGTCGTCTGTGGTCGCGATAAGACCTATAACCACACCGACGCCGTCTGTGACACCGTAGCGAAGAACCGGGCCAATTGGTCTCCCGATGTCGAGGCGGACGCCCATGCAGCCGCCCTGCGTAAGCAAGGGAATCTCCCCCCTACGCCCACTATAGATTCACAACCGTCCCTCAAACGCTCTAACTCGGAAGAGGAACACCATGCACTACAGCCACCCCAGCGCATTGATGATATCATGGACATGGAGGCCGACGACCTCTACGTTCCTAACTCGAGCCAAGCCCCCCAGGTCGACGACGAAATGGACGACCGGTCGTTATCGGAATACGAGGACCCGCAAATCGCCGAACGAGTTTCTTCCTCCTATACACACCTGACTAAGGAAACTATCGATCACATCGCCGTTCTTATTACTCAGCCTTCCTGGACCTCTCCCACGCCGTGGCACGAAGATCCGATCCGTGCCGGCAAAGCCCTTGCAGATGTGGCCTCCAATCTTGTATCTTGGCTCAGCAAAGCGCATTGTTTTGATGACGAAACTGTTAAAGAAAATAAAGCTAACGAAGGACTACAAGCTTTCCATTCGTCTTATCGCATTCATTCACCCGATTTTAAACATGTTTTCGATGATGTTCACATTTCAGCACAGGCCATTCGAGAACAACATATCGCCGAGGATATGTCTTCCATGTCCCGTTCAATTCAGTCTCTCACGTCTCTCGTTTCCTCGCTTGTTGATAAAACTAATAACCTTGAAAAACAGTTGACTCGCCCTTCTCCTTCTTCTGCAGTTCCCAAGACTTCTTTCGCAACTAACAAGCCACAGGGCAAACTTCTCCCTGACCCGATTGGCGTACGCTTCGTACATGATAACCGGATCCCCCCGGATCCCCCCATCGTCAAACAGCGGGTCCAAACCCCAAAGAATGGGAAGTCCGACTATGCTACAGCCATTGCCAATACACGCGTCCCTGGATCCGGTTTTCGCATGAGCTCGGAAGGCATCATTTATGGTCCTGATGGCTATGCTCACTCCGCACACAACGCCCCTAGACCGGGCAAGACCTCCATCTATCATCCGAAGGTTGAATCTGTTGGTACTGACAGAGACGGATTTACCACAGTAACCTACGCGAAAGTGGCCCAGAAAAAGGCTAAGACGACTCCAACCAAAGTGCTTCGCCACACCGCAGAGAACCCTGACGGGGAAATCTCAACGGTACCTGTCAACCGTTCCAACGGATCGGTTAATATTCGCTCATCCAATATCAAACGCGTCTATTTTTCCCTCCCTGGGGACCTAGCAGTTCGCCCACTAACCCAATCAGTTAAAAATTCCGTAAGGGCAGGGCTGAAGGGCAGCCCTTCGTTCAAACACCTGGTCGTGCTGAATGTCGAGTACACCTCGAACAGCAACCTCCTCATCTCCTTCACTAACATCCGAGCCGATTTCGATGCTAACTACCCCACTCTCGCCACCCAGCTCAGTCATATTATCAATATTAGCGGAGCGAAACCCTTCATCCCGTCCCCGCAATTCAAAATGATTATCCCCGGCGTCCCCGTTTTCGACAGGGAATCCAAACTGATCTACAGCGAGACAGACCTCTTTAACGAGATCTCGACCCTACCACAATTCGAAGGACGAGAGTTTATGTTCCCGCCAAGATTCATGTCCTCTCCCGAACGCCTTAACGAACGGGACTTCTGCAACATTTCCGTCGTGATGAAGGACCCTGACCGTCTTTCTTTCGACCATTTCTTCCTACACGGCAACCGTTCAGTCCCCGTCTTCGGCGTCATTCGTCGCCTCGAAGAGATGAAGGCACGCCCCATTATCCACCAATGCGACAATTGCCACCGCCTTGGGCATGCTGCTTCTAAATGCTGCTCTGTAGCCCGTTGTGCTATTTGTTCAGAAACCCATCGCACCGCTGTCCATGTCGCCAAATGCGCTCCGTGCACAGCGGCCAACAACCTACAATGTGACCATTTTGCTTTATGTATTAACTGCCAGGGAAACCATAGCGCACGGTCTTCTGACTGTCCCGCTCGCCGCAATTATCGCTCTCCCTATTAATTCTTATGTCGGAAAAAATATCCGTCCTCTCCCTTAATATTCGCAATTCTAATCCCTCCTTCGATTTCTTGTTTCGTTCATTCTCTTCTACCCTTCCGGCTCCGGACATCGTTTGCCTTCAGGAAATCCCAGTTATCCAACGAATTATTCCCTCCAAGTCCGACCCTTCTGGTTCACGGGCTTTCGATTCTCGCAATTACGCACCCTACACGGCGTTTCTCCCGCCAGTCCCGGGGAAACCCCGTTGTTGTACTTATGTTCACTCCCGCCTTATTCATCGCGTCTCCCTCTTTCAAACTCCCAATCCTTCTCCTTGTATTTCTGTTATTTCTATTTCCAGGGACCTTCCTACCCCTCTTCTCCTCTGGAACGTTTACAATTCCCCTTCCGAACGGGAATTCGAGTCACATTTACCCGTTCTTAATTCTCCCTCTAATATTTTCGTCGGCGATTTCAATCGCCATTCGGCTTTGTGGTCACTCCCAGAACAATCACATCAATTCCATCTTTCCCGCGTCTTCACCGACTGGATCAGTGAGACCGGCCTCGTTATTTGTAGCCCACCGGACCAACCCACGTATCTCAATCGTTCTACGAACAGTCGATCCATCATCGACCTCGTTCTTTCATCTGACGAATTTTCTTCTGAAATTTCCGAATCTGTTATTATTGCAGACCCTTCCCTAACCGTTTCTTCAGATCACTTCCCCATTACGTTCTCGTTCAGGCTCAACATCTTTGACGCTCCTCCTCAACCTCCCCTTCGTTCTATTCGTTCTCGTGATTTACCAACTTTCATATCCGAGTTCTGCAATTCAAAATTGTTTTCCTTTAATCTTCAAAACATTCACTCAACCCAGTCGCTGGACGACTTACTTTTCTCTTTTCAAGACTCTTTATCTTCTTTCGCTAGGTCGTTCCTCCGCAAAAGAAAGCCTCGCACATATTTTGGCCCCAACGCCTGGTGGTCGGAAATGTGTTCGAAACTCTACCGCGAACATTGCCGGAATCCGTCGGCAGAAACGAAACACCGTCTGGAAGTCGAACTTTCCCGATGCAAAACCGCATTCTACGGAGCACGCCTTCAAAGCTCCAATCAGCACTCGATCTGGCATCGCCAGTTTACTGGCGTTGCGCGTCGCCGTTCCCCTATTGGTGCACTTCGTATGCCAAACGGCTCCTTCTCTCTCACCGAGGAAGATAAGGCCTCCGTGTTTCGCAATACATTCTTCCCACCTCTTTCGTCCCCGCCAGAGCCGGTCCGCCTCCCGGCCCTTTCTGACGGTCCAACGGTGTCGACGGATGACGTCTTCTATGCCCTTCGCGGTATCGATAAAGAAACGAGCCCTGGTAACAACCATATCTCGTACCAACACCTTTCTTTGCTGGTCGAACATCAAGGCCAATTCTTTGCGGATCTTTTCTCCTTATGCCTTAAATTGGGCCATTTTCCTCTTTCATTTAAAACTTCTCTTGTCACCTTCATTCCCAAACCCAAGCGCACCGATTTTTCCGTGCCTCGTGCTTTCCGACCCATTTCTTTAGTCGACACAATCGGGAAACTTTTCGAACGTATCCTGTTCAATTTTTTACAACCTTTTTTCGAAAAGAACAACCTTCTCCCTGACACCCAACATGGGTGCCGAAAACATCGCTCATCCCTCACAGCCTGCTACGAACTTCTTTCACTTATCTGTTCCAACCCTTACATTCTTCTGGGCGAAACGGTTGTTGATCGCGTCAACCGTCGTCATCGCCACTACATTACCTCCATCTTGACCGTGGATATTCAGGGTTTTTTTGACAACATTTCTCATTCCCTTCTTCTTAACAAACTCATTCGTTCCAATGTTCATCCAAATTTCATTCATGTATTGGCTGTCTGGCTCGCCGACCGCCCCATTTCATTTCATTTCAACAATTTCTTTTCTTCCCCGTTCATAAAACCGAACCGAGGGGTCCCTCAAGGGTCACCTCTTTCTCCTCTCATTTCAATTTTCGCTTCAGCTGATGTCATCTTCGCTTACTCCAAGCGTTTTGGCCCCCACCGTCCTTTACTCGCATACATGGACGACCATCTTCTTTCTGCCCGTTCTCTCAGTATTAAAACGAACTTGGTACGACTTCGTAACCAATTTTCTTTCCTTTCCTCTCAATTCCAAGCGCTCGGTCTGTCAATTGACCCGAACGCCATCGAGCTTTTACATATTATTCCCCATCCACAACTCGCCCGCTTCCATTTCCAGTCTTTTCTTTCCAATCAGAATCCATCCTTTACCCCCTCTCTGTCGCTTCCTGGCAGTCTCGTTATTCCACCGTCCAAACACCTTACATGGCTCGGGATCATTCTTTCTTACGACCTTTCCCCCAAACTCCATTTTCTCTCGCGCGCGAACAAAGCACTCTCCACATTACGCCAACGTTCTTTTCTATTCAATTCTTTTAACGGGGCCCACCTTCAATACGCCCGACTCTTATATTTCGGTCTCATCCGTTCCGTCGCCATTTACGGCGCAGTCCTCTTTCCCAATTCCAACTTTATCCTTTCTCTCCTACAACCTATTCAGAACGATTTCCTTCATTCTGTCCTTCATTCCAGTATAAACCCGTCCATTGCAGAATCTGTTCTTTCCATTCCTCCATTGGATCTCTTCATTCGTTCACTTTCACAGCGTTTTTTGCTATCCTATTATTCTCACTCTAACAAAACCCAAAACAACAACAGCTACCTCTGCGATTTACTCCTTCCTAACATTTCAATTCCCAAAAACCCCCCTTACCCGACTTTCGTCCCTGTACATTCCAGACTCATTCTCACTCCCATCCCTGCACCCGACCAACGCCAGAGAGCGATTCGTTCATTCAATTCCTTCTACCTACGACCCCCTCCTTATCAATACTTTATTTTCACAGATGGCTCCATCATTACAGATGACACTGGATCCGCCAACGGTGGCCACGGATACGTCATTATGCACGGTCACGTCGAACTTGCTGTCTTTACTTCAGCAGCGCACTCTCATTCGAACATACTGTTCGAAGAGCAGGAAGCGCTCATCGCAGCCTTACGCCGGATATCTTCTCTTCTCTCGAAATGTTCAACCCCGGTACACATTCATATCGTTACCGACTCGCTTAACTGCGCCAACCTCATTTTCACCAACGATGCACGACACGCAGACTTCATCACACTCTTTCGTCGCCTTTGCGGGATTTTTCTCGCACTACATCACCCTGCATCGCATATTGTTGTCCAATGGCTCCCTTCTCATAAAGGAGTCTTGGGCAATTCGAAAGCCGATAAACTGGCCAAAGACGCCGCCTCTAAACACGTCCGCGAGCCCATACCGGAATCATTACCGAATCTTAACGTGCAACTCCAGCTCGATCTCCTTCGAGACTGGAAAATGCGTACCATCAACTTGCGCAGCCATCGATCGATTGGCGAACCATCATCGTTTATCCTTTCCCCCACCCGATCATTTCGCGCATTCCTCAAACTTAACCCCGAGAAGAGAATATCCCGTCTAGTTCACGGACGCGCCATAAGCCTACTGCTTAACGCCCTTGACCTGCATAACCGTAACCTGGAACCTCGTTGCCCGGACCCCCTCTGCGTCAAGCATGATGTCCGTCACACCCTTAATGTTTGCCCTTTCTTTTCTCATATTCGCCACGGCCTTTTTCGTCATCGCCTTTTACCTCTTACCTTTTCGGACTGGTTCCGTCCTAACAACTTCCTTTTACTACTTCAATTTGCCTATTTTTCTTTTCGTCGCCCCCCGGACGCCATGCCACTTTTCTCCGAACTCCCTTCCACATACCACCTCTAGTACTACATCGAAATCTTCCTTTTTTTACCACGTCGTATTTCTTCTAGCTAACACCCCTTCGAGCGCATCGTCCGTTGTTCTTTGTTTTCAGTTCCTTTTCCTGTGCGGTTGGATATCTGTCGTGTAGTAGATAGCAGATGTATTATAAAGCCGAAGCCACGTGATCGCGTATGCCGCCTAGTCCGGTCCGCCAAAGCTCACGACTCTACCGTAGCCACGACCTCTAGCCAAGGTCGGACTCGTTACGCCACCTCGCTTTCCATCATTTGCGACAATACGACGAGAGCCATCGAAAATCCAGTGACGCGTATACCTCTGAAGCTCGTTACACTTCAACTTGCGCACGACGCGTCACTGCACCATCTCAGCCAGTAACATCTAGACGTCCTTGAAAGAGTTGTCCACCTTAGGGACATCACGGGTGCAGCGTCTATGATATCGCAGCTTTACTCGCTAGATGAATCCTGTCCGGTCTCCTGGACGGATTCAGCGGAATCCCAGCTTCATCACGATTATCCCTTGTGCGTAGAACGTTCTGCGAGCATGTCTATGTTTCCCTGACGCCGCCAAGTTTGAATCAGGAAAATACAGACGAGAATTATGTGATTCGGAGATATCTCGAGACGTTGTGGCTTCCCGAAGTGAGTCACATATCACTTTCTATGCTTCTGTACACTGACACGCTTCTGCAGTCCTTCAACCCACTTTCCCACCTCATCTCGTCACTTCGTCGCATCGTCCCGTCATCTGGCGAGAGATCGTCCCAGCCCCATCCTTTGCATTCCTTTCTCGAACCTTTGTTGTTATCGACACGCGCAGCTTCCGACAAATACCGAACGGAACTTGTGCAGATCCTTGCAGATGGCGGTGGCGCGGGTGAGCAGGAGGAGATGATGATGTGGTACGTTTGGGAGTATGAGGAGGCAGGTAGAGAAGAAGGAGGGGATATCGATGAAGAGAAGTGGCGGAAGACGTGGCTCGAGCGGCTCGAGAGACGAGAGTAAGCATTTGCGATTGCGCTTTCGTCTGCGAGACTCAAATTCTATTTGCAGGACGATGATACAGATTCTGCTCAATATACTCAAACTCAGTCTGCCGGGCCCGAAGCCGGTAGCTGCGGGAGAGTCGACGAAGAAACAGAAGAAACAGAAGAAACAGGGTAAACACGAATTACTGCCGGAGACGGACGCGGAGCGCCTTGAGAGTTACATGGACAAGATTGCAGTGTGGCAACTCACTGAGTCCTTGGAAGGGAGCCAGCCATCTTCCCAGGGCATGGGCTCAAGCCAGGGAAAGGCGAAAGCAGACAGGCATTGGACGCAGGCGTTCTGCGAAGACATTGTCGAACCGCTGTGCGTACCAATTCGAAACTCTCATTTAGGGAAGTTCCTGATAATTTGGTCATAGCTTCAAGGCAGAACTCCCTGAACAATGTGAACTCTTTCGCTCGAAGGTCTTCCCAGAATCGCCTTTCTCGGATGCAGAAGACTCGGACGTCGAGACTTTGTTGGACGGGAGGAACTCACGTGCTGGCTCGCGTGCACCGCCTGTATCGCGCGGACCTCTATCGCGCCTTCCTTCCGTTGCTTCCACTGGATCTGGCCTACAGCGGAGTAGGAGCCGCTCGCTGAGCGTCTCACTCGCGCAGGACGAGGCGTCACAACGAGCAAGCTTCGTCGAGCAGAAGCGTGGGCTGAGTCGAGAGGTCAGCATGAGCCGCGTGTTCAAGGAGAAACCAAAGGCGTATCCGAAGCCCAAGGCGCCAGAGCCGAAGCCCGTGAGACCGAAGCTGAAGCGTGATGTGGGTGTAACGCTCGTGGAGGAGACGCCTGTCAAGCGAAGGCGTGCGGACTCGGGCTTCGACGGGCAGAATGCAAGATCTTGGGGCCAGCAATCGCAATTGCACATTCAATTTGCCGCAGCGGCCAGCTCTGTGCCGAGTCCACCGCCGACAAGTTCGAGTTCGCCTAGTAACGTGTGCATTGAGGACACACCTCTCGTGACGCGTAAACGCCAGCTGGAACATCAAGACACCCTTTCGCGTCTGTCACCTATGGCTGTTGATGGTCCGGATTATTCGGCGCCTGTAGCGGTCAAGGCTTCAAAAGCACGAATTAAGAAGACCTCGACCACGTCTCAGGCTTCTTCGCGGTCTCTACGTCCATCGCAGCGCTCAAGTCTGAAGAATATAGCGGACAGTAAGCTCGACGAGAATGCCGACGATAGCTTCATGGACTCGTTTGGCTCATCGAACGTGATGCTCCTCAGCGATGCTGATGGTATGAATACCATGGTTTCGCCCTCGCCTGCAGCGAGGGTGCGGAAGGGCAGTGGGCCAGGTGTAAATCCGCGCCGGGTGTCGATGCGAATGGACGACGGCGGAGATATAGAGATGGAAACGCCAACGAAAGAGAGGACTCGGAAAAGGTAATGCTGAGTTGATCAGCCTCGAACAAGCACGAGTCTGACTTGGTGCGCGGTATTTGACGTCATTATACTCTACTCTGCGCATGAACCTATTGATGAGTGCGGAATTTACTCTTAAAGCTTGGCTCTGTCACCGTTTCGACGAGTGTAGGAGCAAGGCTTCACTATGATGGAGATCCTTGATGCACCTTGGTGTTTTGCTCTATACTTTTTCACCTCCATCTATCTCTACACGAACTTTTTTTACCATGATATTTCTGTAATGAGGCCTGTGGAATACGTGCACCGTCTTTCGAATTTGTAAGTTACAGCCTTTTTCATAAGTCCTGCGACACGTGCATGTCACGTGAAATGAGCCGCGTCAGAGCCAAAGTGTCGAAAAATTAGAATGAATGACTATTTTCTCTGTAGATTCTGCACAGAACCTGCTCATTAAGTACTCAAAAAAAAGGCACGGTTCTCAGGAGAAGAAATATGTAAAATATGGAGCAATAAATTGACTGTATAGGTGGGTGGAGATCAAACAAGTGCAGCTGGTCTGTTCTCTTACCCATTTCCACTGAGATTCAAAAATTATGGCTCCCCTATATCTACCTATAAAATTCTTTCCTGTGTCTGTAAATTAAGTATATGACTATACCAACAGCTCCTGAAAGTTTGAAGCCAATCCATTCAGTATTCATGGTCCAGCAGCAAGATTTGTGTTCCACTTCAAGCTCTTTCCACCCTCCTTTTCTCACAACAGGTCTTGCAGAGTAGAACACAAATCTTGCTGCTGGACCATGAATACTGAATGGATTGGCTTCAAACTTTCAGGAGATGTTGGTATAGTCATATACTTAATTTACAGACACAGGAAAGAGTTTTATAGGTAGATGTAGGGGAGCCATAATTTTTGAATCTCAGTGGAAATGGGTAAGAGAACAGACCAGCTGCACTTGTTTGATCTCCACCTGCCTACACAGTCAATTTATTGCTCCATATTTTACATATTTCTTCTCCTGAGAACCGTGCCTTTTTTTTTGAGTACTTAATGAGCAGGTTCTGTGCAGAATCTACAGAGAAAATAGTCATTCATTCTAATTTTTCGACACTTTGGCTCTGACGCGGCTCATTTCACGTGACATGCACGTGTCGCAGGACTTATGAAAAAGGCTGTAAGGATGTTGCTATTGACGAACTTTGCGACGACGGAAGCGATCCAGAGTTATCCGTTCTCAAGAACGATCGGAGGTCGGTTTTTAGATTTTGTCATTGCAAAGCGACTTGCAATTGGAATATAGGCTGATTTCAAGTTATATTTACAAACACGTTGATCTGAGCATGGATGGAAAGAACCTGGTCACGGGCAGAGCTTGAAATGGTTCGTTCGGAGCTATCTCGGGCTATCATCGGCCGAAGCCGGATTAGGGCGCCTGTCCGGACCTGGCTCCGCGCTCTTGCGCGCTTACAGTGTTACACGTCCACGGAACTCGCGATCGACAGTTGACTCGGTCCTCGACTTCCATCTAGGCCATCACGTAATTCACCATCTTCAAGACGTTCACGATGACTCTTCCCCTTTCTTCCTTTGTCCACGACCACGACCACGACCTCACGAAATGAGGGACGAGGAGACGCCTCTGCTACAAAACAGCGACGCTGACGAAGAGCCGAAGGAGACACCAATTCCATGGGGCCAGTTCTCCATCACGTTGGTTCTGCAGTTAGCTGAACCCATGTCATCACAAGCACGTCCTTCAGTGTTTTTTTCCCGCTAGTTCTTGACTAACTCTCCTACCCCTCGATAGGTCATTTACCCGTTTGTTCCTCAGCTCATTCGTGAGACTGGCGTTACGGGAGGGGATGATAAGAAGGTGGGATACTATGTAGGGATTATGGTGCGTGTGCGTACATCCTTTACTCGCCACCCAACTGACCTTGTCATTCCAGCAAAGCATTTTCTTTGCCACTCAAGCCCTCACCGTGCTTCATTGGTCCCGCATCTCGGATCGTGTAGGGCGCAAGCCTGTTATTCTCGTTGGCCTTGTGGGGCTCTCTCTTTCCATGTATTGCTTTGGACTTGCAAGATCCTTCCCTGCTCTCGTCGTAGCACGATCTCTCGTGAGTCTTCGGGACTTTCAGGAAAACTCTACGTATTGACTTGGCCCGTTTTCATAACAAACCGACAGAACGGAGTCCTTAATGGAAACATAGGCGTGATAAAGAGCATGATGGGCGAGTTGACAGATTCCACGAACGTCGCTCGAGCTTTCGCATATCAGCCTATTTCCTGGAGCACAGGAGCAACGATTGGGCCTCTTATCGGAGGTGCATTCTCCCATCCTACGGAGCGGTTTCCGAGCGTCTTTGGAGGAAGCGCGTTCTTGAAAAAGTACCCGTACTTCTTGCCTTGTTCGATTCCGGCAACATTCAGTATCCTAGCTTGGAGTATTACATATTTTTTCCTTAAAGAGACAAACCCGACTGGATTCTCTTTCCGTGCGCTTCTCCCGCGTCGCACTTACCCATCTTCGAACTCGCTGAAACTTGATCCGGGCCCCAGCACTCCGTCCATTCCAGAGGCGCCGCCTCTACGAAAATTACTCACTCCGCCTGTTCTCCTTTCAACCGCGGCGTACGCCCTCCTTTCCTTGCTCGACATCGCGTATCGCGCTCTGCAGCCCGTGTTCTATGCGACTCCACGCTCCCTGGGAGGACTCGGCCTCCCTCCTCATGCTATAGGTGTGGCACTTGCATTTCTGGGACTCGCGAATGGGATCTTCCAGGTCGGGTTCTTTGCGCGCCTTACTCGCCGATGGGGGAATAAGACGGTGTACCTCGTTGGTATTGCGAGTGCGGCGCCGATATTTGTGCTGTTCCCGACTATGAGTGCCGTTGTGCGTGCGGAGGACCGAGTATCCACTTCGGTGTCTGGTGTGGAAGAATTCACGACTAGTCCGGCGTTGGTCGTGCTTGTGACACTTCAGCTTGGGCTGACTCTGTTGCTCAATATGTGCTACGGGAGCGTTTTCATTTTGTACGTCGTTTCTGTTTTTGCGTATGTCTGAGTATCCGTTGAGTTGTGAATGTCTAGTATCACAGCTGCGGCGAACGCCATCCCACTGAAATCCGACCATCCCACACGTCCGCCTGTCTCGTCCTCCTCATCCAGTGCGACCCTGGTCGTATCTTCCTCGTCCAGAAAACCCGGAATCAAGAAAAACCGAAGGACGAAGAAGCCGCGAAGAGGCAAATCGACATTAGGCGCGGTGAACGGCCTCGCTCAGTGTACCGTCTCCGTGATGCGCTGCGTCGGGCCGTATACCGCTTCTGCCCTCTTTGCGCGCGGGCTCGCATGGGAGTACGGGCGCGATAGCGGGATTCCGCTCCCTGGTGGGGATAGCGGACCTATATCGGACCCGCTACCGGATTCTGTTCTTGAGGTTATCGGGGTGGAGAAAGGCATGCTGTGGAGGAGGCTCGGGGGAGTGATGGTGTATGCGGTGATGATTGCGCTTGTGGGCGTTACGCTTGCTGTTGGGTCGATGTTGCCGGAGGTGCCGTGGAGTGCTGCGGAGGATGAGGATGACACTGAGGAGGAGGAAGGGAACCCTGGAGATCAATGATCGTTCTCTGCTTTCGTTTCTACCCGCGTTCTATTTTGCTGGGTTCCGTGCGTGGTTCATTGGTACTTCGTTGTCTCTGTTATCCACCTTTTCTTTTACATAGACAAAATCATGTTCACAGACTTAGGTAGACCAAATCGGATTAAAAGAGGCTCTTGTCCCCATCGTTGAAAGAATAAAACTTAGTCTTTGTTACCGTGATGTCTTAGTGAACTTCGATCTCGAATGAGCCCTCAGGAGCCCCCGATCCTATACGAGAAGGTAAATCGCGATCCATGTCCTCGTTCTGCTGACATGGACGTTGGAGTATCTCGCCATTGAGATCCTCCTCGTCGATTGCGTTTTGCTTGTCGCCCAAGGTACCGGTTTGGCATAGCGAGCAAGTATAGCTGGAGCAACTACTAGTGCGAACGAGAGAATGGGCACGGCCGAGATTATGGTGGCGGCGATGATCATGTTCTTCATCGTCGTCTCGTATGCTGCATCAGAAGAGAGAGTGACGATTGAGTCAGCTGCAGAAGGGCAAAAAGAGAAGGATTTTGCGCACACCGCAGACGACATCCTCCCGAACCTCAGTTCTGGTCTAATGCATTGAGCGCCTTCAAAGGGAGTCAAATAGATCTGTATCGCTCCGGGGGATACGAACGGAAAGAAGGCGGTAGAGCGAGAAGAGTCTATGCATCCTTGTATCGAGTAGTGTCAAGCATTCATTCCTCGTCTCAGTAAAGCTGAAACCAAATTTAGTACTTGGAACAGAGCTCGAAAGTGCACATAAATTGTATTGCTCTTGCAGTAATGGGACAACATCAAGACAGGAAAAAGGTGGTAAATGGTACAATATACCTCTGAGAAGCTCTCCTCGACAACATGGAAGCTGAGAATGGTAGATACGAAGAAAGGGACCTGACAAACATGAGTATGAGATAGAATGGAATCAAAGAGACCTCGCGTGCTCACGGAACGCAGTTTATGCTCCAATATGAACAAAGTTCACCCATCTTTCAAGCGAGTCTTTCTCCTTTCGCATCTTCCTTCGCATCTCCTTTATTGCGTTATGAAGAGCTCGGGCGGATCGCTTGAACCGCGCTTCCGGCATCCCGTCTTCTGCAAACATAGGAGAGTAGAATTTCTGCGCAAGGGCTGGCCCGTCCTCATCGAGCATTGCCCACATCGTCCCAATCACGCTCCGAAATCCGCAGAACTGCACGCCCGCAGCGAGGTGAAGCACCTCGTCGTGAGCGCTATCAACAGTCTGCTCCGCAGTATGACAGGCAGCTAAGAAGGCGACCTCGGCGTTTGGGAGACGAGCGCGAACAATTTCGAGCAAACTAAGGCGATCATCTCCGAAAAGCCGGAAAGACGAATCGAAAGGTCTGCCTGGAACAAGTTCCCCGTGACACGCGAAATGGACCCATGGGTGTTCTTTGAGGCTTCTGATTACTTCGCTGCTAGTCGCTTGCTTTCCGACAAGGCACGTCATGGATCTTCCAGAGTTCCCTATCAGATCGATTTCGTGTCCGACGTTTTGGAGACTCTCGTCCGGCTGGCCAACGACGAGAAATGGCGGTTTATGCGCAGAGTCAGGGGACATGTTGGACCGAGCCTGGATTAGGGCTTGGAGAGTAGGTGTATAAGATGATATATATTTGTGTGAGCGATAGCCCGTTATACCCCTGTCGTCCTTGGACCATATCCCGGCAGCATGCAATGGTAAGGCCTGCAAAATCGAAGTCGGGCACCACCAAATCCGATGTTGTTCCTCAACTCCGATCTCCTTGAGCTTCTCGATCACCTTAGACACGACCAGCGTCCATGATTTCTCCATTACAAATCTAAGGATTTCGTTGTAATTATTCGGAAGGGATGAAAGATCTCGACGTGCGTCTGTGAGACGCCTGTACAGGTCGAATGCCGTTTCATAGAACTCGGGGACGCTTTCTGATAGCGGAACGAGGACGGGATCGTGGTCATTAGTAACAATGATGGCATCGGAGCGATAGCTGGAGTGATTGATAACAATGATGGGGCCCTCATCAGCCGCATCCCGTAACGTTGTGAATCGGGTAGGTCGCTGAAAGTCTTCGAAGCCAGGTAGTTCCTGTATTTTGCCGATTAGTTTCTTTCGGTCCTCTGAAAGACGCCGACTCCGTGCCATCATTTCATCAAGTGATAAACGTCCCGTCCGCAATCCGTCTGCAAGGCCGTCAGCTACCCTCGATCCAGGAAAGTGCATCTCGGGCGATGCGCCAGTGACAAGTGCCTCCAATTCGTTACTAACGTCCTTGAAGTTGTCGGCCAGTTCTTTGTTGACTTCCGCGAGACGATCGATAGTCATCCTGAAGCCACGCATTTGGGACCAGAGCAAGGCCCTCCCTTGCTCAAGAAACTCAACGGCTTGGGCGAGATCGCCCTTTTCAATAGCATACGACGCAGCATCTACGGCTAGCGATGGATAGCCATTTTTTCCATTTAATAGCTCGTGCTGCATGTTCACAGTGGGGACGACGTTCAGAGAGCGCTCAAGGAGGTGCAGTGCAGTGTTGTATGCGCTGAGAGCAGTGGTATGGGTATGCGATCGTGCGAGATTCGTCCATCGGCAAGCCGATTGGAGGCGCGTCAATGAGCTGGAAAATTCATGACGAGCGCCAGACTCCAGCAGTTCAATGGCCTCCTCAAGATCTTTCTCGTGATATGACTGCTTGAATCGAGTTTCGACAGCGCTTGCAAGGTTCATGAACGACATGAAACGAAGAGGGTGGCCGGGAGGGCAGAGATCCAATGCGGTACGGTACAGGTCAATTGACTCTTCCAGGTCCTCCGTTAGACCGTTCTGCTCGAATCGAGTTTTGACAGCGTTCGCAAGGTTCATCAACGACATGGAACGATTAGGGTGGCCGGGAGGGCGGAGATCCAATGCGGTACGGTACAGTTCAATTGACTCTTCCAGGTCCTCCATTCGACCGATCTTCTGGAATCGAGTTGTGACAGCGTTTGCAAGGTTCATCAACGAACTGGAACGATCAGGGTGGCCGGGAGGGAGGAGATCCAATACGGAGTGGTGCAGTTTAATCGACTCTTCCAAGTCCTCCATTCGAACGTTCTGCGTGAATCGAGTTTTGACAGCGCGCGTCTGCAAGGTTTATCATGAACTGGAACGATTAGGGTGGCCGGCAGGGCGGAGATCCAATGCGGTACGGTACAGTGAAATCGACTCTTCCAAGTCCTCCAATCGACCGCTCTGTCCGAATCGAGTCAAAACAGCGGCTGCAAGGTTAATCAATGAACCGGAACGATCAGGGTGGCCGGTAGGATGGAGATCCAACACATCACGGTGCAGTGGAATCGACTCTTCCAGATCCTCCATTCGACCGTTCTGTCCGAATCGAACCATGAGAGAGATGGAGAGGCTCCACAGGGACGCTAGGCGGCTAGCATGACCTTCAGGTCGTAGTAGAAGCGCGTCACGATCACATGCTATCGACTCGTCAAGGTCTTTCGTCCTCCCAGTTTGTATGAAACGACTCCGCAAAGCATAAGAAAGATCATATAATGAGCTAGAACGGTCTGGATGTCCAGGAGGATGCAAACCCAAAACATCGCGACAGCGAGTGACTTTCTCGTCGAGGTTGTCCATTAGTTAAGCTGAATCTGCGAATGTTCCGTGTCGTCTCCGAGTCGAAATAGTTGCGGCGAAGAATGCTAAGAAGCAAAGTAAGAAAATGGAAATAGAATAGGCCAGTGTCTAAAGCCTTACCCTTCAGCGACACTAGAAATCCTTGAATTGGATCGATATACCTAGGAGACACTGCAAGGCAGACTTGATCAGCTACGATGCAACGTTTGCAAATGCAGTGTCATACCTTTATCTAGGAACTGCGTAATGCTAACTGTGTGTCTCAGATGGAGGGAGGAAAGAGGGGTCTAGGGCAGAAAAATGTCAATGGTCAAGACATCACCAACAACGTGTTAGATAGTAAGATACGTGTTACGAAAACATAAAGCACAAGACTGTTACTGGAAATGGCTTGAGGTACAATCAGCCACGTTGACAGGGCGCGGCTTTCATTGGCAAGTCTCACGCTATGACAAGCATTGAGCTCTCGCTGGTAATACTGGTATTGCAGGTGCAGCGTATTGTAAAGTATACATAAGTAATGTCACCCAGCAGGTATGCGCCGATTCACAATGCACAACCGTGACTTCAAGTTTTGCTGGTGATACGTACCGGTCAGTACAAAATTTCCCACGCTTCAAATTGGCAACTGCCTACTCACTGTCAGAATTGCAAAATGATACGAAGCTCCTTCCGTGCATACTCATGCTGCTATCAATGGAGTCTACCGGGCTTAGAGAGCCTCGAAGTCATGGAAGGAGCTTGGTCGGCTGACTTTCATCGTTAGATGAAGCTGATACCATGAATAGAGCAAGCCTTAGCGCTTATGCTGCACATATAAAGCAGCGCAGCGATGCCTGCCACCTCTTCATCTCCCTGATCATCTACACGATGTTTGACGGCTGGTTCAAGAAGAAACAGGCCTCGCGCAAATATGTTGACCTGATCAAGCACACCTCGTCCAAGTGGGCGAACTGGGATCCGCCGCTCTGCATCAAGGTCAGCTGTTAATGTCCCTATGGCCGTCTTTTCTTTTCTTTCTCTTCTCATTTGGCTTACAGGCAGGCGATTTCGGCGGCATCAATTACGATTCCGGCCAATTTGAGAGGGAGGGCAATATCTACACTCACCCGTCTACTGCCAGCATTGCGGCTTCCTATTTGCCGACTTACCCGCCGACAGAGAAAGAATACATTGCAAGCTCTCTGAACGCGAGAAAAGGCAAAATCGACGCTAGCGCACTCGTGTAAGCATTTATTCCTTTTTCTAATCTTTTTTTCTATCCACATCTAACTTCATTGAGCTCGCAGGGATGTCCATGGGCTTGCGAATGCAGCGTTCGCGACCCAGTGGCATTTCGACAAGACACGCGGAGCTTTGCTCGTCATGCACAAGCCTCAGATGTCCGTAGTACCGGACGAGTTCTGCAACGCAACCATCTCCAACAAGTTCCTGAAAGGAAAAATGCTCGTGACCCAGGTATTCTCTTGTCATGCTTACGCCCTTTATCTTTCTAACAAGAGTAAGTATCTGATTCTTATGTATGCGGTTCAAGCTGGTGTTTATCCGTTTGCATAGATAACGAGACTGTCAAGATTGCTCTGAAGGCAGACGCACCTGTTAATCCAGCCGTTTCAGCTGGTGCTGACGTTGACGCTATGTGGTGGACCGACGGCGACTCTGGGCTGTTTCGAAAGGGATTCAGCCATGAGGCGAACTTCACGCCGTTATATCTCATCAAGACCATCAAGCCTCCACCTCGTAGGCGGCGAGACAAAGTTGATCCGAACGCTCCTACTGGAGACCGGTGAGTACTATTCTAGTCTGCGTGTGCGCAGGTCTACATCTCTGTTGATAGTTGGGCGGAGGTGGATGTTCCATGGGGCCATCTGGAGGATGACGGCGATGAGGAGCGTGAGGAAGTGCTTTCGGTAAGTCTGTTTCTGATAATAGTCTGAACGTGTTCTGACAAATACACGTTAGGATTCCGATTGAAGCGAGACTATGTCCGCTAAATTGAATATGTTTTCCAGATGTTGACTATCGAGATTGTCAGAAATTGTAGTTTGATGAATCAGAAATATGCCAAAGTTTTTTTTCTTCGGCAATATGCAACCAAAGCATTTCTCGTTCTTGACTCCGGCTAGACGTCGTGCAACATCAAACACAAAGATTAAAAGATTCAGCAGCCGGGCTCTTCAGAAGGACCATCGCTTCCTCATTAATAAATTTAATCCCAAGGTGCACGGTCCCTTTATGCGCTATACAGCAGGTTGTGGACTATATTATATATGTAGATAGTCCCAGCTCACATCGAGGTACTCGACTGCGAGGAGGTACGGTTGAGATAATCACATCTTCTAAGATACCAGGATCCTAAGCGAAACGAAGAGTATATCGAGATCTCTAACACGGTCCGCGTAAGCTGACAAGATAGGGCGCGATTACGGTTTCGTGTGAATCATCAAGCCGCATCTGCTGCAGGCAATTAGTCAGACTGGGTTCATAGGAAGAGTAGAAAGCGGACATGCAGTAAACAAGTGCAGAGGCCGCGATGAGGATGATTCTGTAGCAGCAAGAATAGAGCGGTGAGCTCGACAGTCTGCATTGACATCAAGTATGTCGCGTCGGGCGTACGCTATGGCTTTACAACCAACACGAACGAGTAGAGGAACACATACATGTAGGTCAAATAATAGCAAACTTGGGAAAGATCGGTGGTGTAAGCACGTAGAGGCTGAATGGGAATAGGACTGATGAGACTCACAAAGTCGGAGAATCCGAGCCAGCTTGCAAGTACGACGGAGCGGTTGCATACAAAGCGCGGTGCGATGACGGGACGGCTGGCGAAGCGCAGGTCCCAGACCGCAAAGTCGAAAAAAATAAGAAAAGAACAACCCCGAAGACGAGCTTCGCAATCATCGAACCTATCACGAATCGAACTTGTCAGTCCGAAACTCGTGAAAGAGGGAGGAGTAGAGACTGACCGTTCTTCCAGTGGCCCTTCGCGTTTTCTGAGGTGAGCGGAAGAAGTGCGATGGTGATACCGAGGGGCGTGGCCTTCAACGTCGAGTTGCTCCGTTACAAGCCTTGCCACTGCACGAATTTGTTCGATAAGAGAAAACGGATATGTTAGAAAAGGGTGGGGAGAGAAATTCAGCGGGATGTACCGAAGGTCAGTGATTCTTTAGGTACACCCTCCGCAGCGAGCGCATCAGCGATGATACCAAGTCGCCTCCCCTTACGTTTAGCCCAGAACGTAGTAATAATGAGCGGGAAGAGCGTCGCAGGCACGAGATTCGCGAACATTCAATCTGAGAGCGCAGTATCCGTAAGCTAAGCCATGCAATTATAGAGGTACAAGAGACGTACATCCCCACCCCACCCCCTCCTATTGAGCACTGCGTCTGCGATGAAGTGAATGCAGACGAGCGAGGAGACGAGGGCACGCCATTTCAGGGTGGTGAGATCTGCGACGATAATCTAAGTGAAGAACTGCAGGCTGCTGCTTGTGTAGATTGAGGGAATGGAGGAAAGAGGTAACTGCGTTAGCGCTTTGACGCATACTCGGAGAACGAGCGAACGTACATACATCCACTGTACATCGCCAACCATTGGGGTCGCTATGTTGCCATGACATCGGACAGAGAGCGGCGCATTAAATTAGTCATTGAAGCGAGAAACAGCGATATGTTGGAATAGATAGAACAACATGAAGCCACTCTTTGTATTGCAACTCATAAAAACGAGCAAGGACGTACATAGCGTAGATGAAACTCTCACTGTGATGGCGCCGATGCTCTGGGCGCTGGCGATAATGATGTACCCGAGCACGTAGAATATCTCTGCAGGTAGAAACATCAGCTCTAGGTTTGCGATCATGGATAAACCTCGGAGAAAGGGGAAGGGCTCACGGACGGTAAGGTATATGTAGGAAAAACTCACATGAGACGTCTCGATCCCGAGCCCAATGACCTTCTCTAGCTGCTTCATGCAGAAGTTGCACATGCCGAAGCCGCGTGTAAGACCCTCAGCTTCATCCTCATTATCTCCTTTCGCACCAGCTTTGATTCATTCCTTGGGATTCTGATGTCGTACATGATGATGAGCAAGGACGTCGAGATACGCAATGGCCCAACAGATACCAGAGAATGTTATATTGGCTTTGAGAAGGGAAAGAGGTACGAAAGGCGTACATGGTGTAGATATACCCACTAAGGGCATACTCATTACACTGCGGTCCATCTAAAAGACGGCGGAGTTGCTGATATTATGTGCTGGTTCTAGTACGAAGCAAAAATTTATCGTGGGTGATGTGTGAAGGAGGTATAGCTCACGCACCTACTCGTCGTCAATATCGAGACGATGTTACCCGAGTCGACTAGTCTCTCCGTCTGCTGTCTAGCCGCCTGAATGCTATGCAACAAGCCGCCGACACTCGTCCGTCACCTTTCGAACTCTTCTGCACGATGGTCGAGAATCACTCCTTTCCGTGAACGATGCCCGCACTAGGTGTCGATGCAGTCATACCTGCATAGAGCGGTGCAGGCGGCAGCTTGAGCGTCATCAGAAGGCTCGATGAATTCAACTAGGGCTGTGTTGGTCAGTTGGGAACGCGAGCAATGAGAAGACACGCACTTCATACAGAGATGACGATATCCCGAGCTTGACATCAAGGCCATGTTATAAAGGATAAGTTCAGTCAATAACAATTGGTTGTTGACAGAAGTTTGACTCGGAAAATGGGTGAAGTGTTATTGAATGTTGGAAGTGAAGAGCAAGCCGAGTCTCAAGCCTTGTTCGGCCTTTGCCGTGAGGCGATATTGCACTGTCTGCTGTGGCACTGAGGCTCTGCTCGCTTCAGTTGTTTGCTCACTCATGTAGCAATAGGACCCAGTGCTTCTGCACTGCACCAGCCTGTTATGAATGGAACACTTGCACAGCCTGGAGAAAGATATGGATACACTGCATAGTTATTCTGCTATCTGCTCGTAATCAGCGTATAGAAACGCACGACTCTGCCACGAGGTGCAAGCATTGTCCTAGCATTCCTCAACGTTGCGCCCCTACGTTTACTGCTTCTTCACCTTCAGCAATATGGAGCCTCCTCAGGCTGATTACGTAGACTCAAGCTCGACCGCTTCTTGGGAAACATGCTCGTTAATCTCAAGAACAAGCACGAATGCGACTGACGATGACCTTGATGGGCTCGGTCGCACTCTCGGTAATCTCTATGGATTCGCAGGGAGGCATTTGGAGAGAGGACTTACAGCTTTAATGCCCAAACTCAGCCAAATCGGCCACGGACCTGCGCAACCGGATATAGCTAATCATCATTCGCATCCACGCGACTCAGCAACAGGCGCTGACCTGGACTTCGACGAAGAATGCTGCTCGCTCGTCTCATCAATAAGCAGCAATGCGACCGCGGACGGTCTTCCAGGTGCTGGTCGTACTATCGGACTCTTTTACACCTCAGCCGGCAACCGCTTGGAGTATCGTCTTGGGAAGCTTGCGGAGAAGATGGGAAAGGGGCCGCGAATGGCAGCTGTTAGGATTCAGCGTCGCCGCATGAAGGCACTGAGTCTTTCAATTGATGCGGAGAACAATTCCAAAAAGAATGCGAAGGTGCAAAAGGATGCAGAGAAGCTGCTTAAATATGTTCAGTAAGTGCATTAGACTTCATTTCATTAAGCAGGTCTTATGTGATTTGAATTTAGCTCCCCGATGCTATCGACTCGTGTGCAAGCTCTGGAGCGAATTGTTGATCTTGTGGTAGATGACCATTTTATCCGCAATATTTTCCTCGCCATGAAGGCGGATCAAATCCTGGATTCCCTGTGGAGGCGCGATTCACCCTGGACCGACTTTTCGCCTGAGTTGTTGAGCAGCTCTAGAAAAGCACTTCTGTCAATAACAGACACAGATATTCACCTTATCGCTCGAGACATTGGATCCCTTTCGGTCTACAGCAGTTTCAACGATACAAAGGAGCCTTGCCGAAGGCTCAAACAATTGTTAAGGTGCAGAATTCGAGAACCCATTCGGCTTATCTCGGGAACTCATACTTCATTTTCAGTCATCCTGACACCGCCTTCCTTGTCATTCGGTATTTGAAGCACGATCTGGAGAGACGCTCGGACGGTTTCTTCGGTGTCAGCCTTCTATTCGGACGGATAGTAAACCTAGACGAAATTCCCCACGACTACCTCGAATGGTCCACTCTCGACCAGTTTATCTCCTGGTACCTAAAGCTCTTGCTTGAAATCAAGAGCCATAAACTAGTCCCTGTCTCTCCTGAGCTTTCCGCTCTGTTAGAATTCATCTTGCGGTAAGTGCTTGAGTGACGAAACAGCGGTGATATCGCTGAGTAGTTCACTAGGTATCCAGAGAGACTACCATCAACAATAGGTTCAGAATTCTTCATTTGGTTCTCGGCATTCGATAATACCAAGTACGGTGTCAATCTCATGCACGCTTATCTCACAATATTTCTTCTACGTGGCATCGCATTTGCAAATGACCTTCAAGATGGCGTTATCTTCTACCCCGACCTTGCTTCGCTGCGGAAGATATACGAGCATCCTGCCGCACAGCCTCTTCTTCACAGAGTCCGCTGTATGCCAGAGCTCATACTGCACAAAGTCATCTGTATGAGACACGGTCTCGAGAACGGTGCCGCGCCTATGCCCTATCTCAGATTTGGGGACGTAGGAAGAGTCACGCACGCTAAAGTACTACAGAGCATGTGCAGAGATCTAGCTCGATGTGTTGATAGGTACGATGCCGAGCTCAGGATTTACTGTCAGCACTAAGCCATTCGCTCTCTCTCTAGCGACACTACTGTGGTCCGCGAACGTGCTATACACACTTTCGAGTATTTGCTCGCCGTTGATGACTATTGTCGAAGAGCATCCTTGCTCGCCTTATCTAAAACTCGTTTTTCTCAGACGTTAAACTACAAACGTACAATAGAAGATACAGAGGTAGTAGACACGACTCCACCTAGCTGGTTCAAACCGCTTAGTGAGACGTCACTGGCTTGCCATTGGGATACAGACGGGAAGCCACTTCATATTAAGTTACACTATGTGAGTCTCGTGTATCATCTCTTTGTCAGGTCCTCCTTACTTACAGGTCATCATCTTTCCAGGGTGGAGATTGGGCATGCTGCTATAGACATGACGGAGCAAAGTACACCCTTGAGCTCCAGTCATCTGGTGTGCTTGAGCTTCATATACCAAGCGGCTCGTCCTTCTCGGCTGAAGGACATCATCCACTTTCTGCAGGGATTGATTCCACGGGAAGAGAGACTTACATTGCTTGGCCAGTGAGCAGAGATGGCTACGAGGGAGAGTGTATTGTAGTTGCGAACGGCGCAAAGCCCGAAGATTTACGGATGCATTTATGGGATAAGGACGGGAAGAGAAAGAAGGTAGTCCCGTCGTATATCGTCATTTACGTCCTGCGCTATGCGCCGGAATCGTACTCACGTCGCAGAGAACTCATATGCGGAGCTTCTAATGATGGACACGGTTTATATCCAACCGGTCCATATTCGTGGAAACCCTGGGTATCGCATACGGGTGCATACAGTTTGGATCTGGAATCAGGTCTCAACGGGTTCGACAGAAACGAAAGCGAATATCAGTCCCAAGGCGCATACCACGACAGTTTGGGCGTAGGAGATGACGATGATGTTGAAGAAACTACTGACGAAGATTGGGAAACTGCAGCAGATTGCGAGAGTGTTGGCCTTGCTTCCGGATAGACTGTGCCTTGTGCGATGTCTCCTACGTCAGACTATATGTATTTTGTCCCATACATGGACGATGCTTTTGACTCTTCACTTTATCTTCGCGGGGGGTGTGCTAACCGAAATTGGATGACAAGGCGTCCAGGACCAGCTGAGTGACAACGCAAGCAAGTCATATAATGAATACGAAGAAACGTGAGCTTATTGTGTTCGTACATCCCCTGAACACTAACGCTGCTAAGAGCAGATATTGTAGGTAAGCCATCTATGTGAGCGTTACTTTCAATTCGCATCAGATTGTGCTCTGCTCTTTCATTTCCTCTTTTTCAACCTCAGGCTAGCCGTCGCTCGTATTAATACCTCCAGCGATCCGGAACACAGCCGGCAAAACTTCAATCGAAGGCATGTAGAGATTTCTATTCTTAGGCAGAAAGTGTCTAAACTGGCGATAATAGGCGGTGAAGAACAGCAGATCGGGCAACACGGAGATAGGCATTCCCCCGTGCGTGAGACACACATGCATGGAAGAGGACTTGGTGATCGTTGGGAAGGGCTTCATCTTGATGTTGAGACTTCGAAGCATCATGCGGGATGGTCCGGTTCAAAAGAACATCTGCCCGAACTACATATATCAGAACGCGTTTGCCTCATGTTCAAGTGAACGAGGAGGTCTGTCCTGCCTGACAGTTCCATCGCCCACCCCTTCTTTGCTTACCACCTCTGCGATATGTCTGAAGACATTACCAGAGATGATGCATTTCGTCCTTCACTTGTTGTATTCCGTGTCAGTATTTATTCAATGCTGCACTCAGCTTATCGCTCACGATAGGTCGTGGTCTGAAGGTTCAGGACCGCTTGTTTACCGTTGATCGAAAGCCTTTCGAAACAGACTCTGATGTCTTTCGGAGCATGTTCTCAATGCCAGCAGGAGATGCCGACAATGCGGTCGAAGGATCTGACGACGAGCACCCCATCCGTCTCGACGGAGTTGCAGCAGAGGACTTTCGTGTATTTTTGACAGCAATGTACGCGCCGTGAGTCGCCTTTGTCTAGTCTGTAATACATTAGTGACATCTGGAAATGACAGGTTACATCGCGGGATGGTGCAACTGTCAAAGGAAGAGTGGATGTCCGTCCTCGATCTCGCACACATGTGGTCGTTCGTCGGGATCAAGCATTTGGCCGCAACCGAGCTGCTCACCAAGAGTTTTGATCCAGTCCAAGGCATCAAAATGGCTCGCGACCTCGAGATAGCGGAGTGGTTCGGTCCTGCTGTAGCTGCACTGACGAACCGCCGGACCCCATTGACGGATGAAGAAGTATATAAGATTGGCTTTCAGTATGCCTTCGAGATAAGTCGCGCGCGAGAGATGAAAATGCAAACGCACGTTACAGAGCATTTGACAAGGCGGGATAGGTGCGAGACTGGTCACATAATTGGACATGACATATTTAGGTGTCGGAAAGAAACGTACGGCAGGAGTTATAATAGATGTGGAGATTCGCTTCTAAGGACGAGCAGAGATTGTATATTTTGTTCTGGGGTTTAGTACGCGAAGGAGATTGTTCTCAATACATTTGTTCGAACAGTGTCTGAAAGGCGTCATATTCTCTGCCTCCCACCGGTCTTTTGATCCTCTGACTACATTAGAGCGCTTTACTGTGTTTTTCACAAATAATGACAGTCAGAAAACGAAAGGAATGTTTCACGGGTGGTCGCGGCTTCAAAGCGAGATCAGGTGAGGCCGTTGTTCCGACTATTCTGGCACCAATGGACCTGGAAAGGCTGACCAACATAAATTGTAAATCGAGTTGACGTCAGAAACTCAATAAATCTATCCAAATACAGTCGAACCTGTGTATAAGCATACCGGTGCATAAGCATTACCTGTACATAAGCATTGAATTTTTGATCCACCGAACTCGGTAGGCGGAGAATTCAGGGTCCTATAAGCATTATCCCCATAAGCATTTGACATTAAGATTTGAACAAAAATTTAAACCAAAAATGCTTATCTAGAGGTCATCACATGACCATATATACCCCCATATGGATGCTCTTGTGATGGTATGTGGCTTGGCAAGCAATGATTTTTGTGGCCTGCAGAAAGTAGATAGATAAGGCAAAAAAAAAAAAGCACCTGTCAGATACCCTTACTTGCCATGCACTCTTGCAGCTAATGAGCTTTTTCAAAAGCCAGACCAGTGCAGAGTTCAGTCAGACACACAAGCTGTTACCAAAGGTCCAAAGCTGTGGCGGGAGCTCCAGAAGGAAATCAACAAAGGTCTAAATGCTAATATTCATAGTTATTTCTCTTAAAGTGTCCCTTGCAACTATTTAACAGCTGAAAGTAATGTAAATGTCTTCACCTGCATGCGTGGGTCTTAACATTGGATTGCGTGAGACAGCATTCCATAAATGGAAATAACTTTATTTGTTTATTATGCAATAATGCGGACAAGCATTCCTGTGTATAAGCATTGGCCGACATGTCCACCGAGGCCAATGCTTATACACAGGTTCGACTGTATGGGTGTTGATCAGCAGTGCCGATCGCCACATGACTTTCCGAAACACTTTCATGATATTCACGGACTGTCATTAGTTGTGAAAAATACAGTAAAAGTAAATATAACATGTCAGAATGATAGAATAACTATAAGTCGAAACTTTAACTCTTTGCTCTAACGGTACCGTTCATCTCCCTTCAGTACCAATGCAGGAACGTGGACCACATCCAGTCCGTTTCCGCGTTTCCGGATAGGCCCCGATTGGTAACCTCCAAATTTAGTAGACAACGAGTATGAAGAGGATGGTTCTTGCACTAGCCAGAACTGTAAAAGTAAGAGGGTGGGGGACGAAGAAAGCTGCTCTTGTTTTCTTTTAAGTTTTCAAAGGCGTCAAAGCCTGCAGAAGAGTGATCAACAACACGGCAAACGGGACAACGACTTGTGAAAGGTTGCATATGCGCCAAATCAGTTGTCTACTACTATTGGCGATATGTCGCGTTCAAAGGGCCCGATGGACAAGACCTACGGCAGTCCTGATGAGACCACCAACGATGTCTGTCACTACATGTAAGAGTGGCGGAAGGCACAGTCAGCATGAAAACAAATCGGAAACAAAACATCGTATAAGGTACGCACATACAGAGACCCTCGTCGCTCTGTTGAATGGTGCATCATCGGAGCTTTCCCTCGATTTTCGAGTCGAGTTGGATAGACACACCTTCGGGCTGAGGTACGGTTTGGAAGTCACATTAACCACGATGTGCTCCCCCACACCCTAATGTTTATGCCAGCAGGGAACGTAAGGCACATGACGTAGGTACTGTAGATGTTGTGAGCTCGGATAGAGGGCGGTGCTCGACGGCGTGTAGCCGCGACTCTGAGACCTGGAGCACGTGATTGTCGGAATGTGAGGCTTTATTTGGAAGACTTGGTAGGCGCATGCTGAAAGGAACTCAACCTCTGTATTTTTTTCGCTCTCTTCTCCACCCTCGGCGCCTGTGCATGAGCTCTTTACTGTCCGGTCGGACCAGATCACGCAGTCTGACGGACACAAAGTCGAGCGAATTATCCTTGCTCGGGTTTAACGACGAAGCTGCTATGTCCTCTGCGCCGGTTCGACTATTGAGAGGGCGTGTAATGCGAGCTCTTCTATGCACCAGTTGCTCAAATGGAATGATTTCAGCGCCGCAGGGCTCAGCGCAGCGACGTGAGCCTTAACCAGACCCTTCAGTGCGCAGTGCACCTTGCGCAGACTGTCTAGCAGTGGCCCGCACAGGAGAAGGAGATGCACCGCAAGCTGAAGAAGATTTCCGGAAGGGTTGTTTTCGTTGTTTGGTTGGGACTCGGCATCGATCATGGACGAGAGGGAGGACGTGATCGAGGAAAGCTTTTTGGATGTGTTTTGTGATCTACGTGGACAGATGTACAGGAGTGAGACGACGTTTACTAAGGAGTGCAATTAAGCGCTGGTGCGTACAATAAAATTGTCACGTAAATTGATTGTGTCTAATGCACCTCTTGTGGAAACCACGTCCAAAATTTATAGTCTAGGCATGTATTTCAATGCCATTCAAGCACTCGAGACAAGCTTTGGTGCAAACCTTGTGCCTGTTGATCACACCCCACCCGTCATAATAACCGCCTCTGCTGACGGCGGCCAGGCGCAATTGCTCACCTTTGGTCCTCCAACAACGTATACTAGACAGGTCGATTTGAGGTCTCTTCCGCCATTACGCTACAGTCTTCGACTACTTCATACCCCTCCCTCAGCTCATCCTTCAACCGCAGTGCCCCGCCCGACCCGCGCACCATGTCCATGCTTCTCTTCTGAAGGAGCTCGTCCCCGCCGAGTATTGTAACCTGCTCATTGGTCAAGGAAACAAGCCCGATATTCGGCATCGTGCTCTCCTGTCATCGAAGAGGAAAAGCAGTGGAAACAGGTTGCGCCACTCAACGAATGGCCAACGCTGCAAGGGCTGTGACAAAGATTCGAACCGTGATAGAGACAGAGCTTGGACGATTGCTAGCCGGAGGAAGTACAAGCATGACGAAAGCGTTGCCGCTGGGCAGGTCTATCGCTGTAGATCACTGGGGAGGTGCGGGTCTGCTCGTTCAGATGCCAGTAAAAGGTCCAAAATGCCCCATGTTGAGTCCGCGGTACTCTGGAGGCGCGTCGCCGACCAGTTTCGGTCTAACTTCAAGTCCTGTGAGGCCTCCAAACACCGCTAAGCTTGCTCAACGCCGCCAAAGTCGTCTATCGATTCGCCATCCTCGTCGTCGCTTCAGAAACTATGGTTTCAATTGTCTGGCGGGTGTGAGAACGGCGGAATCATTCCGTCAGATGGGGAAGGGGATGGGTGTGATGGAGCCTCGGGGGAGTGATAACGTATATGGGTATGGTTGCACTTGTGGGTGTCGCATTTGCTTTGAGACCGAGGTTGCCGGAAATGCCGTGGCGTGCTACAGAGGAGGAAAGAGAACTTGAAGAGCAATGTTTGAGTCTGCTTCATTTTCTCCCGCTTTCTGTTTTGTTTGCTTCCGTGCATTGATCGTAAAGCTTTTGAACTGCATTTACGTCCACGTCGCTCTTCGCCAACTCTCGTTTTAAATAGACAATTGCTGTATCACGAACTTAAGTAGACTTGTTAAAACAACTGAGCTCTGTTTCCATACAATCAGATTCGAACGTAGTATTCCGTCTACTTCGTAGTCCGTTCATCAGGCAACGGTCATTTAAACAAGAAACATCATAATTATTCTGTAGCCCCCCCCCCCCCCCCCCCTTCATACTACAGTCAAAGAGGCGGAATTCATATAGTACACAGATGGAAGCTGCATGGAATGGATAACTGCTTAAGCACTTGCGATCGAGATGCAAATGAAAAACCTTTGGCGACACTTACTGCTCGCCACCTCATTCATCCTCCAAACTAAAGCCACCCACGCGGCCGTGCGTAATCGAGTGGTGGGTCTTGAACGTTCCGCGCTTCGGAAATTCAACGCCGCCGCCTCTGTGCTCGCCCAACGAGATCGGTGCCGAAGAGACACGCACTTTAAGCGATGGGACATCCTTAAGGGGTACCTCTGTGCCATCAACCTAGCAAAGTAATCGGGCCTTTTAGAAAAGAGTTAAGGAGGAAGAGAAGTCGGAAAACATACAAGCTCGCAACGCCAGTGCAAATGCGCCTCGAGATACGCAACTATATCCTCTTCGTTGTTGAGATCCTTCTTTCCTTCCAACAATGCACCTACAACCATTGTCAGTCGTCTATCACCAGACACATCAAGGGGAAGAACCCTACTCGTGAGAGGAACATGTCCAGAAACTATCTCGCCCGCAGTCTCGCGTTCGTTACAGTTGGCACACTGGCCACTCGTGTTTCTGAAGATAGCAACGTCACCAACCAGCTCGGGTGCAAGCGTCCAGTTCTCCGATGGGACGTTCTCAGCCAGAAAGATGTGAATGTACGCGCTTCTCGCAAACTGGTAGGGATTGACTGAGACGGTCACGATCCAATCGCGGTGATCGTCACTAGGGTAGAGCGGGCCCGAGACGGCAGAATCTTTGAGAATAAGTTCCTTCTGGCCGGCTGCAGGGAAAAAAGTCAGTGAGCGTCCCAAATTAGAAGAAAAGAAGATGAAGGAGGGCAAAGAGACTAGATGCAGTATGGAGGCGGAACGTACGGTTGGTGGAAGGATCACCAGAAACATGGCCTTTCTCTTGACCCACTTCCTTGGACCCGCCACTTTCGGAACGCGGGGCGCGGCGAGGTCCGTAGAGCTTTATGATTTCCTCCGTGACGATCTTCTTCAATTCGGAAGGGCTAGCATTCTTATTGCTGACTTCGGCATAGGTCGATCCAAACTCCTCATATTTGTAACTGCTCGCTGACTTCCAGTAGGTAGTGTCGTCAACATGGAAAGGCGTGAGGTCTGTGAAGACATCAACTTCAGTCCCGGCCTGAATGGTGGCGCTGCCGTCCTCGGAGTTGCCAGGAACGACCCAAAGCTCAGGATTGACAGCTTGCCAGAGGGCTAGAAGGCGATCGGTGCCAGGTTGGGAAGATGACGCTCCCATGAGTGCAGTATCCGCCAAACTTGGCGTTTTCATCAATTGCGACGTTATCCCATGGGATGTAAGGCATGCCATGGATACCTTGGGTCAACGTCATTAGCACACGTCAGGAATCGGAAAGGATAAAGGAGAGCTCATTCACCTCCGACCTGGAAGAAGCTTGTCAGTTTCTTCTGATCAAATTCCTGGAGACGGGCGAGGGCCTGTATGTAGAGGTTAAGGACGTCGGCGTCCTTGACAAACTCGTTGAATTCCTTGCGAAGGGGGGGAACTTTTCCAGGTAGAACTCCAGGACGAACGCCTTCTACGTGGTAGTACTTAGAATGTTTTGTGTGAGCATCGGTCATGATGGGAGAACAGATGTGGTTGATGGGATACAGAAGCTGGAGAAAGATGAAGAACGATGGGGGAGGTGAAGCGAAAAGGGAGCGCTTTTAAAGAAAAAAGGTGTGGGGTGGTGACTTGGGGGATTCGGCGGAAGGACCATAGTTCCTACCAATCTGACTTCTGTGAATCGCAAGATCCCATTCAAAGCTGTGGGTTGGTTTCATGTGGCCTATCCGTCTTGCGCGAATGAGTCCGCCATCGCAATTCCTACAGAGAATGCAGGCTCCTGTCAAACAGACCGCACATCAGATTTTGATTAGCTATCATACGTGTAACGCGGATTTCGATAGAATCGGAGCGAATGGGCGCTGTAGCAAGTGATTGTGGTGGAGCTCATTCTCCAAAAAATGTTTCCTGGTTTGAGGGTCTGGTACAGGTTTGACGAATGGGACGTCTGTGCCCGGGACAAACATGTCGTGTTCAGGTTCCGTCCGAAATCCTCTTGCAAACAATAACACTGGATGTAGCCGATTCTAGTATGCTGGAATGAGTTGTGAGCCAGAGCCTTGAGCGGGACTATGAACTAACCCATATTGTTGAATCAATCCGGTGATCGTCGGTGTAAGTCGTCGGCGCCGCTCTCAAGCATACCCATGCCAGAAAAGTTAAGTCTTCGATGACTGGGAAAGACCCTCCAGCCGATGACCGGTATTTTTTGAATCTGCACACCAATAGTTTGAGGTGGGCAGCGGCATTATACTCGCTCCTACTGGTAGCGATAGCACAGGCAAAGTAAAACCGTAGCTAACGAGTCGGTGCGGAAATTTGTCAGCATTCTTAGATGTATTATGACGTAAGATCTAAATGTCGGCCAAATCACAACTTGAATTTACTCTACGTTTTCTGCGTCCTATTCTCGCCTTTATCCTTTCTGGCTACTGTCTTCGTTTTCGAGACGCTGTTAGACTGGCTCTCCTGCACAACGACTCAGGATGACCAAACGACCAAGACAATACACTGAAAAAGCGACGGTGAAACTGCCAGAAGGCGCATCAACTGTCCGTGAGCAGGGTCCTATGTAAAAGAAGTATGCAAGGGTTAACAAGCGGTTATTCTACCCTGGTCTTCCTCCGCTTTTATACATGCCTCCTGTGCACCCCAAACTTTTCTTACCGAGAACTTTCTAAAAGATAAAGTAGTAGGCGGAGCTAGTAGGCCTCCCATGGGAACAACGACGTGTTTCGATAGCTTGGAACACAAAGCGGAAATCTTTTCAAACTGGATTTCTATGCAGGACAGCGGAGAGGCCAAGGAGCAAAGCTTGCAGCAAGTTCCGAAACCGATCAGAGTTCTTACCATATGAGAAACGCCGGGCTTCATGCCGAGTGCTCTTCGTTTCTTCTCTATGTCAGCAGAGCAGCTTAGATTATCGCTTAAAAGGGTCTGCCATTGATTGCTACGAGTATCTTGGGTATGATATATATTTTGAGCTCAGAAAAAGTGCGATTAAAGGTGAGCCGGCACTTTGCATCCGGCTTACTCGTCCCACAAAATGGAATCTAGCGATTCTCATTGAGTAGGTATCCTGAGCGCATTGTGCCACTGTTTCAGGAGCCTGCTGTACAGTATAGCAATGGATGGCCGCTGGTACCGAGCAGATATCAAGCGATCTATCGGCCACAGCCAGCACGGGGCTTAGATGTTCCGGACATCTGTCGAGCTAATGATCCGTTAAGTGCTGCGTATTACTCACGTCTTGCCTGCCTTCTTGCCTGCGCCCGTCCACACCTCTGGCTCCAATGCCGTTGATGACCGACAAGCGATCAAAGTGTCCTGAACTCCGTCTTCGAACACAACATGCTACTTGTATAGGGCCATCAACGGCATGATACCTGACCTAGACTCTCCGTTTCCCATCTCGGGCTTCTTTCGCCCCCGCCCCTCTTTCAGTACATTGTACATTGATGCGACTAGTGTATTAGAATCTGAGCGCTTTTCATGTCTTTTAACACTCGCCGATTATCAAATCGTACTATCATAGCTGCGGCGAATGAAATCCAATTATGCCGCCCATCCGGCTACGTCTTCCTCGTCTTCTAGTGCGACGCTCGTCACTTCTTCTTCAGCCTTTTCATCGCCCCAGAAACCCGGACTCAAGAAATCTCGAAAGGTCGCTCGGAGAAAATCAACACCGGGCGCGGTGAATGGCCTGACACGGTGTACCGTCCCCGCAATGCGCTGCGTCGGGCCGTACACTGCATCTGTGCTCTTTGCGCGTGGGCTCGCGTGGGAGTACGGACGTGACAGCGGGTTTCTAGCTGAGACAACGAGCAATCTCGGACCCGCTACCGGGCTCTGTGCTTGAGATCGGCGGGAAGGTGAAGAAGGCGTGGCGTGTGTTTGTGCGGTCATGATTACGCTAGTGGGAGTCTCGCTTGTTATTGGTTAGAGGTTGCCGGAAGTACCGTGGAGAGCAATATTTATGATTCTTCTGATTCATTTTACCCGCTATCCATCGTTCATCCACATCGTCGTCTCCCTTCGCCAACTCTCTTTTTAGTCAAACGAAACGAAAATCATATCCATAGACTTCGGTAGACCAAATCGCACTAAAAGAGAAACAACATATATTTATTCTCATACTGCAATTAATTTCGAGATGTAGACAGCTAAGCTATCGTACGCTTCATGATTAATTCGACAGCCAATGAACATAGGCAACAAGAAATATTATGCAGCAAAATGCGTGCAAGAAAATGTCAATAACCAAAATGACCTCTACTATACCCTCGTCTAACGTATATTGCGATCCACCTTACTGACATCCGCGTCCCGTACACTTCGCCATCGATATCCTCCTCGTCGACTGCGTTCTGCTTGCCGCCAAGATACTATAGGGCAAAGCGAGCGAGAGAAGGATGGGCACGGCCGAGGCTGAGGTAGCGGCGATGATCTTGTCCTTCATCGTTGCGCCATAGGCTACATCAGAGAAGGAAAGATGAAATCAGAAGCGGAAAGGGAGGGGTTGTGGACTCACCGGAGATGACGCCCTCCCGAATCTCAGTCCCGCACGGGTACGCGAGCACGTTGGTGATGCTCTCGTAGAGCGCGGCGCGCTGCTCCTCTGAGATGTCCAGCAGAGCTTTCGCGTTCCTCCCGGGCATTGCGTTTGACCAGATCGTACCCGCACCCGCTATCAACATTAAAAGCCACTCGTCAGTACCAAGCTTACGATCGAAGTAAGAGAACGTACCAATTATGCCACCGACTGCGCCTCCGATCTCTATCTAGAGAATAGCGACAATCGTGACCATCGCGACGTCTATGTGGGGCACGCTGGCTTGTGCGCCAACTTGCATCACGACAGCTGCGAAACTGCCTCCGATACCCTGAAGGATCTGCGTCCACACGATCTCCACTGTCGATGCGTTAGCGCCGCGGGAGTGGATCATCAAACCGCACCAACTGTACACGGTGAGTTAGTCTGGATTCGCAGGAGAGAAGATCCGACATACAGCAAACGGGTACAGAGGTAGCCGATGAGGATGATCTTGTAGCGGCGTACCCATAACATGAGAGCTCCGGCGGCTCCAACGAAAATAATGAGCATGAGAGCCTGGGTCAACATGAAGTATATCACGTCGAGTGTTCTCCACGGCCTCACGACCAACACGAACTAGTAGAGGTACACGTAGGTCAGATAATAGGGAGCCTGCGAACGACCGGTTCTATCAGCAAGTAGAAGAATGGGTTACGGATGGATGAAACATGCGAAGTCGAAGAACCCAATCCAGCTCACGTGCACGGAGGAAAGGATGCTTACAAGGCGCGGTACTACATACGACGGGACGACCTGCGAAGCACGGTCCCAGACAAAGACAAAGAAGAGGACGATTCCCAACGGCCAGCATCGTGATCATCAAAGCTAACACAGAACGAATTTGTTACTCCCCGTTGGTGAGAGGGGACGGAGTAGAGACCAACCGTTCTTCTCGCGGCCCTTCGCATTCTCTAAGGACGTCTGCAACGGGTGCATTCGAGATCTAGGTCTTGGATCCGTTGAGAACAAATCCACCGTCGACGTCCTCGACGGTCGTCTCCATACCGGCAGGTCGGAACCATGGCTCGGTTCGTGAAGGCCCTGCACACATATATCAGGCGGAAGCTGAGTATAAGGAGATGGCAAAACGCACAAAACACTCAAATGAGTTCAGCCTTTGCAAGTCACGGGATGTATCTCTCCTTTTGAGCGTCAGACCCGAACGCGTCAATTGGATGCATAACGAGAGAGAATTGAACGCCCATGGTCGAGCGATAGCCAGCTTCCGCCCTGCTAAAATGTCAAACTATCGCTCTAAAAACTCGCTTCATAGCAGATGTGACGAACCGCTCTACTTCGCGTGCGACGAGTCCATATGCTACGCTATCCACACCTGCACAGCCGTAGCCTTTTATTGTCGGACCTAGCAGGCGAAGCTCGCCCATCTCAGGCAAGATCTCTGGCGTGAATTCTGCAACACACTTAGAAAAAAGGGCAACGAGGGAGAAAAGACCAAGTTATACTTTCTGTTCGCCGAGCTTCAAGCACTCGAGAGAGGAGCTTCTCCTATAGCAAGAATGGGTTGGTAAGACTCTGACAGATACAATCTTAGTTGCCTACAAACCTGACAGTACGCCCGTGCTGTATCTCTACATATATAGATTAAAATATATATACTGCCTTCGAAGGATAAATGACCCACCGAACAGCCTCCTCCTCTTTCGTCAGCAGTGACTCAAGGTTGAGCGGGTCCTGCACACCCTAGTGTGAGCTAAGCTCGGAGTCAAGGGGGTAAACACACCTTCCAGTTGTACTTTGCAAAAGGAGACGCATGCCTCCGCGATACCGAGCGCATTGCGGAGAGTGTGCTTGAGATACGGAATAACGTCCTCGACAAGGCGGACACTGAGGGAGTGAGAGTTCGGCTTGTGCCTATAAGGTGAGCACAACGGTCTGCGTTAATAGACATGAAGTAGGTCGCATCGAGTGCTCTCCACGACTTTTCGACCAACACGAGCGAGTAGAGGTATACATAGGTCAGATAATAGGAAAACTGCGGATGGTCGGTGGTGTCAGCACATAGAATATGCGACAATAGGATGGATGAGTCTTACGAAATCGAAGAATCTGATCCAACTCGCGAGTACGACGGAGCGGTTGTGTACAAAGCGCGGCGAAGCGCAGATCCCAGACCACAAATCCGGAGAAGAGAGCGACAACGACAACAAGCACCGCGATCATCGAAGCTAACACAACATGAGCTCGTTACAGCCATTTTCATAAGTCCTGCGACACGTGCATGTCACGTGAAGTGAGCCGCGTCAGAGCCAAAATGTCAAAAAAATAGAGTAAATGTTGATTTTCTCTGTAAATTCTGCACAGTACCTGCTCATTAAGTACTCAAAAAGAAGGCATGGTTCTCAGGAGCAGAAATATGTAAAATATGGAGCAATACATTGACTGTGTAGGTGGGTAGAGATCAAACAAGTGCAGCCAGTCTGTTCTCTCATACATTTCCACTGAGATTCAAAAATTATGGCTCCCCTACATCTACCTATAAAATTCTTTCCTGTGTCTGTAAATTAAGTATATGACTATACCAGCATCTCCTGCAAGTTTAAAGCCAATCCATTCAGTATTCATGGTGCAGCAGCAAGGTTTGTGTTCCACTCTTGGTCATGCTGCAAGGATGGAAAGAGCTCAAAGTGGAACACAAACCTTGCTGCTGCACCATGAATACTGAATGGATTGGCTTTAAACTTGCAGGAGATGCTGGTATAGTCATATACTTAATTTACAGACACAGGAAAGAATTTTATAGGTAGATGTAGGGGAGCCATAATTTTTGAATCTCAGTGGAAATGTATGAGAGAACAGACTGGCTGCACTTGTTTGATCTCTACCCACCTACACAGTCAATGTATTGCTCCATATTTTACATATTTCTGCTCCTGAGAACCATGCCTTCTTTTTGAGTACTTAATGAGCAGGTACTGTGCAGAATTTACAGAGAAAATCAACATTTACTCTATTTTTTTGACATTTTGGCTCTGACGCGGCTCACTTCACGTGACATGCACGTGTCGCAGGACTTATGAAAATGGCTGTAATCTTTCGTTCGTTCGGACGGACGGGCGGGGTAGAGACTGACCGTTCTTCCAGCGGTCCTTCATGTTCTCTACAAGTATAAGGGGAAGGAGGAAGAGCGCGACGGCGGCGCTGAGAAAGACGGTACCCACGACGTCGAGTTGCTCCCTTACAAGCCGTGCGCGCTGTACGAGGCTCTTTTTAGGCCGAAGGCCAGCACTTCTTCGGGCACGTCCTCCGCCACGAGCGCGTCAGTGATGAGACCGAGCCGTTTTGCCTTGCGCTCGGTCCAGGATAGGGTGATAATAAGCGGAATGAGCGTTGCAGGCACCAGGATTGCGAACATTCCATCTGCGTGTGCCATCTTTTAGCTAAGTTGTGCAGTTATAGAAGACGTATAAGAAGACGTACAACCTCACCCCCAACTGCCCTGTCGAGCAATGCACTTGCATTGTTAGCACCGATGAAGACGTTGACGATGGAGGACATGGTGACGAGCGACGAGATGAGAGCGCGTCTTTTCAGAGAGGAAGTCGGCGGTGATGCCTCGCACGAAAAGGCAAGTGCATCAGATCCCAATGCATGATCTGAGAACGTACGCGTATCCTTTGTACGCCGCCAACAATTGAGGATGGAATTGTCGGCATGCAACTAGTTGAACTACGATTCTCGCTCTCGTTCACGTATGACTGTAGAAGAGGTCACGAGACTTTCGGAAGCCACATACATTCGCACTCAGCTTTCCATCTCAATCGTATTTCTCGTCTCTTACCTAAGTGAATACACTGACCGTGCTGCGAGATGGGTGTGTTTCTGTTGCTTCGCCGTGAGCAGTCTCGCTCGAGATTCCTATGATCGGTCTCAATGGTAGGTTGTCATTGGGATTTACTACATAGCTTTACACTTCTCGTTTTTATCGTCACCAGTACCCTACGACAAGCCATACCTTTCAAATTGCTCGACAGCGACATCTGCGTTCACGATCGGATTTCGTGAGGCTTGGTCCAGCGCGTGTCGTTCATATCTGTGCTTGCAAAATATGATGATCTGACAATAGTATGTACGTTTGACGAATGAAATGAAATGAAGACATTAATATTGATGCATCCTTCATAAACACCGCTCATCATCATTTCCGTCCACTCTGCCGGGAGTCACACACCTTGTGTCGGAACGCGTTCGTTCTTGTACTCCTTACTCTTCCTATTATATGACTTGAACGTAATCCTAGGCATCCACTATTCCCTTTCAACCTCCTCGCCTCGTCTGGCCCTCGCTTCTTCGTACACACGACCTCTTGAAGCGTCCCCTTGCATACATCCTCGGCACGGTCAGTAGCAGCACACTTGCTTCGCAAGCTCCTTCGTTGAGTTTGGAGTGCTTTGGGAGTGACTGCAGAAATTGTCGGAGTATCCAACAAGGTCCGTTTCGTCTCCACTCTTCACTCTCTCCCATTCTCTTTCCTTATCTCTTCTCTTCTATTTTTTCTTTGATGCAGTCACATAGTACATGTTCTGATGAGCTTTGTACCCTAATTGCCTAGCTCTCAATTAAGCTCGTAAGCTGGCGATTCCGCAAGGCATGCGTCACGCAGGACCGGCCTTTGTCCAAGACGAAGTTCCATGCTGAGAGGATATGGTCCTGGGGTCCTCTCTTCGTTGTGATCATCGTCCCTCTAGCCATACTCTGTATGTTCTTCCTTCTTCGCTCTATCATCCGACTCTTTGATCTTCACTTTCGCATTGACTCTGCTCGTCGAATTTCATATATGAAGTCCGAAGCTGGATGCCCTTCTCGCCTGTCTTCTCGCCCGTCAACTTCATCTTTCTCTAAACCGAGCTACCCGTCATGGAGCTTATGGCGCTTATTTGGTACTCTTCTGCGCACCGGCATGCATCAGCTTCCGAGCTGCTTCGCGTGTCATCAACTTTGATGTGCCCGCATTAAAGCACATGCACGGGTAAAGAGAACTAGTAGACCTGCAGACGTTTGATCTTTATGCAGACGGGCGCGCGGAGAAGGAGCAGTCGTTAAACCTTGACAACTACTGAACAGGAATGAATTCCGTTAAGGTGACAGGCTCCGTATGCCAATATTGATACGATTGGTCGTAAGGCGTGCTTTCTTCGTTGCGCCACAGTTCAGTTACACTTATACGTAGTTGTCAGAAGATAAGAATTTTTATTCCAATTGGCAAGCACGGCGCTAAACCTTCACCTCATGACTCTCATTTCGTGAAGCAAGCAAACCATGTTCCCACTTTCTTCCTTTGCCGTACATAGGTCAGCAATCAACCTGCCGATGGGGCTTACTTTTGGGGGGTGATACACGGTGCGAAGATCGTTAAGATGCAATTTGTAGCTGGACGCGCGCTAAGACATTGCTATAGAACAAACCGCAGAATGGTCGAAGTCCCGGGCATGAGGTAGTATTGCTTCTACCTGAGAGGATGCAAGCACAAACTTCTTCGATCGCGCACATTTTTTCTAATAAGCGCGATCCACAAAAGGGGAAAGGTAGGCGCTGGCATATCGAGGTTACAGCTTCGGACACGACAAGTTCAGGGCATCCTTGATGCGTGTAATCCCCTGAGACCGAAAGCGGAACCTGTAGGACTTCGTCGCGTAAGTGTATAGTGGCACCCCTTTATGAAAGATGTCTTGTATTGACATGGTTCGTTCCAGATGCTCACGAAACATGAGCTGTCCAAACACCGGACCGCGGCGATACACGCTGGCCACTCCAAGCCTTGTGATCAGTGAAAATGTCCACCGGTACTTCAAAGTCGCTGTCGCTTCTTAGTCCTGAACATACTTATCTGGTTTGGCCACTTGGGCGATGCGACAATGCGATGAACAGTGGAATCAGCATGGTGCTGACTAGGTTAAATTTTAGGAGAGGTGTATTTTTTTGTCTCACTTTCTCTCGTCTTTTCTATCACCCTCATTCATGTCCTTTTTTTTTTTTTTTTTTTTGACCATACAGTGATGCTATTCACACTTATGCAAATGGCAGGAATAATACAGCACGGTGTCGCATCATCAGCTGATATATTATTGATTGTTCATACATCGCATTCTCTCGAATATTTCTCTGAGTCAAACATATCCTTTGTTACTATATCCTCATTCCACGCCGACGAAGAATCGACACGAATTCAAGCTTCCTTAGTAGCTGTGAAGAGTCCATGAGCACAAAGTGAGATGCTGGAGCTCAAGTGGGTACTGTACCGTTTTCGAAGTGGCTGTCCAGTTTGATTTCCGTGTCGCCAGAGAACGTCTGGCTGTAGATCGAGATGACAAGTCAGCTCGTGTAATACGATGAAGGAAAGAAAAGGGCAACATACGAGAATGTCCTTGTTTTGCCGCCACGCTGGAGTGTGAAGTCGAAATTCTTGTTGATCTCCATATCCTTCTTGATTTTGGATCCCCCCGTAATGTTCTGAGCTCAGGGAAACACAGTGTTACCATAGAAGTGAATACATTGAGTGACTCAAGAGGATGCTCACGTCTGGTCCGTAGTTGTTGTTGTTGGAGTCGGTGTAACTCATGGTGATGATATCCTTGCCTTCATTGGAGAACTCAACGGAGACTTTGACGACCATGTTGTGACTTTACTGTAGTGAGTAGGATGCAGCAGCTTTAGAGGCAGGAACGAGCTTGACGGTGAGTCTGGGGACTTCAGCAAAGAGCTGAGGGTTTATATAGCTTTCAAATGTAAATATTCTCCGAGTGACTCAGCGTGGCTACCATATTCAAGCAGAACACCTGCCGGCTAGTTCTATAACGTATCAGCTCAGTCGAAGGGTGCAAAGCACCAACAATCCTCTTCGCGCATCACGACCTTCTGTTGATTTGTGCTTCCCACCTCCAACCATGTGGACACAGAATGTATTGGTTTGGGCATTAAAGACTTGAACAGGAACACGAACTCCCGAAATGCTCGACAGATGCTCGGCTACATCGGGATGGATTAGGATGTAGCAGTATTATTTGCGACTGCGCAGATAGGAGGACTTCTGCAGAAACACGGTAGAACCTTGTATGTAAAAAGCGAGACAGGTTCACCAATTTAGCGGAAGGACTTAGAGCTGAGGTACTCACCACTGCTGCATATTCCGGCTCGTGTTTGATCTATGGCTCATCGTTCCTCGCCTATTCCTTTATTAGCCAACTATAACACACGAGACACAATTCGTTGAGGCATGCCACAAATTTGAAATAGCCGGAGCAGATACTGCCGAGGCGCTTCACAATCTGCATAAACGCAAATGAAGAGATCGAGATGGTAATTATCGTCAAGAAGGGCTTGAGACATGCGTATATTTGATTTCATTGTGCTTTAGTCCATTAGTGGATGACTTCCCGTAAGCATCTGGGATACTCGTACTTTTTGTGACCTAAATTCACTGGTCCGGACTGATAGATCATATGAGCGCAGAAATTTGAGACTTTGAATATGGTGGTGGGTGCTTTGGTACTGCATTGACTAAAGGAAATATCTGGGAGAGGATAATTGTTATAAGTAAACGAATGCTCTGATGACCGCAAGACGGATATGGGGAGAATGCAAGCGGGGTCCTTCTGGACTGGAAGGTATGGGGTGAGAGGTGCGAAGATCGCTACTGAAGCCCTAACGATTCGCAGTAGGCACGTTGCAACTTGCATCTTATTGGATGCTCAGGTGACCTCAGCCTGGCAGTGGTGATGTTCTCTCGTGGATGATAGTAGGGCTCCGCACCGTATCGTATTTGGATACAGCCATATATTCTAAGCCTTATACGGATACGGGCGTATATTATATGGTGCCTGAAATATTCCATATGCTTACGGCGTATAGATCGTATATGCCATATACGTGTCGTATACACCGTATATGTACAGAAAATCCTATACGCATACGGGCGTATCCTATATACGGCGTATCATACGCGTTATACGATACGCTGCGGAGCCCTAGATGATAGTAAGTATTTGTACTCCTGATACCTAACCCAGTGTTTCTGTTTAGTACCTTCTACTTACCTGCATTCCCACCTGTTGTAGCCGCTGTGCATGAGTTGCGAACAGGGACTGGCGATATATAAAAAAAAGAAGAGGAGCAGAGAAAACATGGCATTTAGTGTACCGAATCAGTCTCGTAAATCTAAATATGGCAAGAGTTATACCAAGGCTACTCGACTGCCTCGAGACCCTCTTCCCCACTCACGACCGGCTTCAAGGGCTTCATCGTCTACACCACGCTTCTCCTCCTCGGTGAGGTCGGAACTCAATATCGCATCGTAGTCTCCTTTAGCGCCTGCCATGCGTTCAACCAAAGCAGCAGCTAGCTTAGCCGAAAGACGCTCGTCAGTACCAAGCTTCTGATCGAAGAAGGAACCAGAACATACCAATTGACGAACCCTCCAATCTCGGTCTAGAGAAGAATGACAGCCATGACCATCGCGGTGTCTACATGGGGCATCTCCCTAATCATACTCTGTACGTCCCCAATTCTTTGATCTTAGCACTCACACATTAACTCTGCTTGTCACATTTCGGCCGCGAAGTCCAAGGTGTGCTTCCCGCCTGTCTTCTCACCTGTCGAAAACATCTCTCTCTACCCCGAGCTGCCCGTCATGGAGCTTATGGCGCTTATTTGGTACTTCTTCCACTACCGGCATGCATCAGCTTCCGAGCTGCTTCGCGTATCATCAACTTTGATGTGCCCGCATTGAAGCACATGCACGGGTAAAGAGAACTAGCAGACCTACAGACGTTTGATCTTTATGCAGACGGGCGCGTGGAGAAGGAGCAGTACACGGCAGGGAGAAGGGGCCAATACTAATGGAATGAGCCTGGCGATGTGGGAGGTTATTGCTTAGCTTCACCTGTCATTAGCCCTGACAACTACTGAACAGGAATGAATCCCGTTAAGGTGAAAGACTCCGTGTGCTATCATTGATACGATTGCTCGTAAGGCATGCTTTCTTCGTTGCGCCACAGTTCAGTTACATACACTTATACATAGCTGTCGGAAGATATGAAGTTTTATTCCAATTGGCAAGCACGGCGCTAAACCTTCACCTCATGACTCTCATTTCGTGAAGCAAGCAAACCATGCAGTTGTATTCCTCGCACTTTCTTCCTTTGCAGTACATAGGTCAGGAATCAACTTGCCGATGGGACTTACTTTTTGGGGGGTGATACACGGTGCAAAGCTCGTTAGGATGCAACTTGTAGCTGGATGCGCGCTAAGACATGCTAAAGAATAATCCGCAGAACGGTTGAACCTACGGGCATCAGGTAGTATTCCTCCTATCTAAGAGGATGCAAGTATGAATTTCAATCGCGCACATTTTTTCTAATAAGCGCGATCCACAAAAGGGGAAAGGTAGGCGCTGGCATATCGAGGTTACAGCTTCGGACGCGACAAGTTCAGGGCATCCTTGATGCATTTAATCCCCTGAGACCAAAAGCGGAACCTGTAGGACTTCGTTGCGTAAGTGTATAGTGTGGCACCCTTTATGAAAGATGTCTTGTATTGACATGGTTCGTTCCAGATGCTCACGAAACATGAGCTGTCCAAACACCGGACCGCGGCGATACGCTGGCCACTCCAAGCCTTGTGATCAGTGAAAATGTCCACCGGTACTTCAAAGTCGCTGTTGCTTCTTATTCATGAGCATACTTATTACTACTTTGAAGGGACAAACAGGTGCAGAAAAGATGAACCCTATAAGCCTCCGTGAGTCTTCCTCCGAGTGACAGACTTTGTCTTTGCGTCAGGCTATAGTCGAGCTGTATTCTGTATGACGCATTGGGGAGAACTCTGGAGCTCTAGAAGTGCGACAAGAATGATAAGCACAAGATACACGCGTGCTCCTCATGCTAATAGTTATATATTGACATTTTTCATTGAGCTCTGGAACAAGACATGGGTTGCTCCGGTTAGCAAAGCACGCTTAGAGAAACAAATAACCGTTCCTGCAGCAGCACCAAGGCACTTGATAAATGTATGGAAATTTGAGGCCAGCATAGGTAAGCCAGAAACAGCGCTCGCGCTGACATCCTCAGGCAGCTTCACCGTATAATCAGCCGCAAGACTTGACCTCGACAGATCCCGTGCCCGCAAACGGCCCAGAGTCCATATATTCTGCCGAGAGTACAAGGGAGATAATAAAGATGATGAGGATGAGGATCCTCAAGTAGCACTCGTACAGATGGACATAGCGGTACCCGAAGAGCGCAAAACCGGCGGTAAGAATGGCGATGATAATGATAGCGGCTGCCTCTGGGATCTGGTGCGAGTCGGATACAGCATGCAGGGCTTATCCGCCGACAAAAGAGTTGATAGTCGACCATCCAATACAGGCGGTGTAGCGATTAACTATCGCCTACGCGCCGGCCGAGTCTTTCTGCCCTCACTTACACTACTCCTTTGACTCCCTTTACCGGCCGCCGAACATTACCATTTATTCATTCGTAATCGGCGGCCTACTCTTTATTATTAATTCTTGGTATGGACACGATCGGACGGACGGATGTCGTACGAACTCGATCAGCACATGGACGACCGACTCTCGTGGGCACAGGTGGAAGGATTTAGGGGAGTAGGACAAGGACGTGGGATACAGTTGTGCAGTGGTGGGAGATGAGAGAGCAGGTTGGGCACTACAATATCACTCCACGATGATCGGCTGCGTGATGTGCGCAGGCCGATCGCCGACTCACCTTCACATCTGTTCACACAGACTCGGCCGAGTCCTGCACCGCTTTCTCTGCTTCAGTTTAGTATAAATTCGCAGTAGTTTGTACACACATAGATATATGACAGACGGAGACAGGGAGATACGAGACAAGTACAGAGACAGACAGTCCCCTCTCCACCTCTAGACCGCAATCTACTACATGCATTACTACGCACTACTTGCCCGACTCTCATTCTGAAAACAGTATACACTGACTCTGTCACCGACTCTCAGAACTCCATCACCCAATCACCAAACGCCCTTGGCCGCTGCCACAAGTGCCGATTCTACCCGTCCGAGTCTTGGTCCAACCGGAATCCCGCACATATCTGTATCGCCGAGTCTTCATATCTCGAACCTCACTCTACTTAGGTTGTCCCTCTCGGTATACCGAGTCACCGCAGTCCCCCTTGGGTCGATCATGAGCCGTAGCCTGAATCGCCCTTCAGATTGGAAGAGTCTGCACCCCTACACATTGGAGCCCACCGCAAGGGGGACAAGGTGCCTCGCCTAAGTATCAGGTCAACGTCTGAAGCTCCTCGGCGCTCTACGCGCATACAGGCAAAGGTCCAAGAAGAACCGAGCAACCCACCACCACCACCCAGAGGACAAGGCCGAGGAAGACCAAGAGGACGTCCACCGACCACAGCCACCCCTCGAATCTTACACGCTCCCAGAGAAGCGTCGTCGTCACCCTTTTGCCAATCTGGAATCACCAACCCAGAAAACACACTTCAGGATACCGAGCAACAACAGCCACCCTTAGTAACTGAACCCGAACTCACACAAGAACGAGGACGACCAGTCGAATCTAGAAGGATCCTACCTGATCTCATCGAAACACCGATATCACTTCGTATCCCAGGAAGCTTCATAACCGGCAACAGGTTGCATTTCAGCATCGCCAGTACACTGCTCAGTCGGCAGACACAACGACCCAGGGGAACACCCGAAAGCGAGGAAAAGAATCCAGGGCTCGAAGGATACAGGAGTCCAACAAGGGAACGAAGTCGCTCCAGATCCGAAGAAGTGGTCAGGAGACTGGTATCGCCAGGACCACGAGAATCGGCAACACCGTATCGAAACCAGTCACTCGGATTGTTGTCACCCACAAGACCAGGGTCACCACTTAATTGGGGCAGACAAGCCATCAGAAGATGGATCGACGAACCTCTGATTCAAACAGGAGGACCAATAGAAGGACCAACAAAACGAAACTCGGAACCTGAGAATCCTACCCCCGACCAAGAAGGACGACCAACCCCAGGATCACCACAAACTCGGTCCGAGACATCGGAGGAAGACCTACCTCCACCAGCACCACCACCAACTCCAGAAGGAACGGTGCCTGTTGCGATATCAAGGATCGTGGACCCATACCCAGAAACTTGCCCTTCGACTCCGGAACAGCCGACTCCACCCTCACGCGTACCCACACCGGCTCCGCCGACTCTCCATATCGTGGCGCCACCAATAGTCAGAGCAGTCATGGCTAATTCTACCGCACAAGGATCGAGCCAAGGACCTTCACAAGCCCCACCAACGGCACCACCGACACAACCCATACCCAATGTCGCCAATCCTCTTCCAGACCTTGCCGAGTCCAGAAATCTCCCGATCACCGGACCAAATCCTCCGGTTCCAGGAGCGACAATGCCAAACAGACATGACAAACGAGCACCAGCAATGAACGCCGATGTAGAACCGGAAGGGATTCCGTGATTCTTTGAAGAGGTTAACATCTTAGGATCGAATGCAGGGATCACTGACCTACAGAAAATCAATTGGGCACGTTACTATGCACCGGTACGCGAGGAATTACTATGGTCGACTCTCCCACAGGCACGACAAAATGATTTCGCATCATTCAAAACAGCCGCCCTAGGCTTCTATCCAGCGGCAACGATAAGATACACTTACGGAGATCTAATCAACTTTGTTGCCGAGAATTCCAACAAGGTTTTAATGAGCACAGCTGCCCTGGGAGAATACCATCGAAGCTTTATGCGTATTACGTCATACCTGGTTCAAGAAGGAGTCATTTCGGAGTTAGACCAAAAACGGTTCTATCGAGAAGGCCTGAATCGGCTCACCAATCAGCATCTCGAACAACAGCTTCGGTTGGTTGACTTTCGACACCCAGCTGGCGTCCCTTGGGATATACCGGTACTATACAATGAACTCAACCGACTCATAGCAGGAGGAGTCCTAGTAACTGGCCCCGGTGCGCAGCAAGGCTACGCAGTACCGCAGTATGGAACATTCGGGATACCCGCAGCACCTCCATACTTTACTCAGCAACACGTCACCGCAGCATCTGGACCATACGCACCAAACCCTATCAAACAAGAGGACTCAGAACTGAGCCTGCTCACACGTATGGTATCGGACTTACAAGCTGAAGTAAGAGATCTCCGGGGTGAAAGGAAGGAGGAGTACTGAAGACGGGACTACAAGGATCGATACGCTCGAGATCGGCCGTATGCCCCTAATGAACCACGGGAGTACCAGCGACCCAACGATTACGGACGACCACGAGAGGAGTACAGGGCACCACCGAGAGGCCCACCTCCAGCTAGAAATATGCAGGTAAGGAATACAGGACCCCGAACGTGTGCCATGTGCCACAGCACCGCACACCTATTCAGGGACTGTACGATCAGAGACACGTTGCTGAACCGGCAACTATTGGCCTTGGATGCACAAGGATTCGTTGTGATGCCAGGAGGAACATGACTACCTCCGGGACCTCAAGGCTCCTCTCTACTGGATCGAATGAACTTGTACTACCGAGACCACCCGAACGAAGTCCCTCCAGGTACGACTCTTCCTGTTGATATGACGGCGCTACGAGATCCACCACCACATCAGACTGCAAACTTGTTCGATACGTACTATCCCGCCATATCAGGACCAAGTATGTATATGCCGACCCAGCCATGTAAGGAGGAAGCCCATATCGAAGAAATCCAGGATGAATATGTAGGGGAAGGAAGGAAGGAAGGTTCGACGATACGGCAAATTCTCACGGCCAGCAGAGACGATCTGCAAGACTGGCAAATATAGGAAAAGTCAACCCTCCTTCACCTAAGCGTACGATGAAACCAACGAAAGAACGAGAGGTACGCGAACCAGCTACGGACTCGGGCGTACCGGAAACTGAAACAGACCAAGGAAAGGAGAAAGAATCGGTCGAGCCCAGAACAATCAAAGAAACAATACCAGACTATCTACCACCGAGCGAGCCTACGCAAGTCCATGTAGCACCACCACGAGAAAGGACGGAACCAAAGCCTGGACATCCAAACCCAACGGTAGACATACAGAGGCCTCAGTTCAAATACAGCACACCGGCTAACGACCCCGCAATGGTCGATGCAGTGTTTCACCGATTCTTGGATTCCACAGTGTCAATATCAGGTCGAGAATTGTTGGCAACCTCGCCGGAAGTCAGGCGAAAGTGCAAGGATATGATGATGGCAAAGCGAAGTCCAATAAATCTTGAAGATGAAGGCACGGCCATGTACTTGGTAGGACCCAGGCCGGGATCGCCGGACGAGACAATGGAAAAGGAACCAGTCGCGCCAGCAACCGTACCAATTCGAGTCATCGATGTATGGCTGGATGGAAAGGTCGAGGTAGAAGGACTACTCGACACTGGAGCTTCATTTATCGGACTCTCGTGGGACGTGTGGAAACATCTAGGATTGCCAACTCTGAACAATGAACGAATCACTATCGAAACAGCAGATGCGTCTAGGACCCAGTTGCTCGGACTAATACCGCGACTCAGGATAGGACTCGGAGGATTCTCGGTACTCGTACAAGCACAAGTCATACACCCGGCACTGTTCGACATCCTACTCGGCCGACCGTTCCTCGCACACTGCAAGGCTCGGTTGGTGGATATAGACATCGACGACCAGGTACTAGAACTAATCCACCCGGTAACGGAAGAAGATGTATCAATTCCAACTCGAGAACGAACACGCCGAAAGCAACCAGCTGAGAACGAGGATTTTTGATAGTCGATGAATCAGTACAATATCGACGAGACGAACCAGAGATGCAACCATGCTATACCACAAATATCCCGGAGTCAGACGCAGTACATATTTCTTTTGACAGGCAGTCTATTGAAATCACCATCACAGAAAAGGGAGGCGTAAAATCAAAACAAAATACAAAAAACAACAAAATCCAAACGAACGGCGGAACAGGACTATTCTCCATTAATCACCCATACGACAACGAATCTCTACTTCCTCGAAAAAATCAGACCCGCCGAACGACTCAGCCATTCTACAAGTACAAAAAGGTCGCCGATCGTATAAAGCCGGTTCCAACCACACTCCCCGAAGAATATCGAATCACCAGGACACAACACCCCAATCCTCTGAAGGACCTTCCGGAACTGCCGACCCATCCGCCACCATTCTCACCTGGGAAAAGACTCACCCAGGAATGATACGACGAAATGAACATAGACCCGGCCAGATTCCTACTCCCTGAAGAAAAGGATCTTGCGTGGTGGGTCATCCGTACGCAGGAAATGGCGTTCGCGTGGGACGAAACAGAAAAGGGCGCACTCGACTACGACTACTTCGCCCCAGTCCTTATCCCAACGATCGAACATATTCCATGGGTACTGAAGAATATTCCTATCCCACCGGGAATATTTGACAGGGTCGTCGCAATCATCAAAGACAAAATCATGTCCGGTGTTTACGAACCATCAAACTCATCGTATCGATCCAGGTGGTTCTGCGTAGTAAAGAAGGACGGAAAGTCGCTGAGAATAGTCCACAATCTTCAACCTCTAAACGCAGTCACGATACGAGATCCATTGGTACCATATCCAACAGAACACATCGCCGAGTCTTTCGGGGGCCGATCCTGTTATACAACTTTGGACTTATTCGTAGCGTTCGACCAAAGAAAACTCGCCATACGAAGTAGGGACATAATGACATTCCAGACGCCACTAGGAGCATTCCGACTCACATCGATTCCCATGGGGTATACGAACTCCCAGCAAATCATGCACGCCGATGTCACATTCATTCTGAAGGACGAAATCCCGGACGTGGCATTCCCATACATTGACGATGTACCCATAAAAGGGCCGGCTGTCAGCGACGGACTACGGGTACGCAAGGGGTAGCCGGGTCGCGCGGAACTCAGTCAGAGGAGGAGGGAGGAAAGAGAGAGAACGGTGAGCCAGGGGAACTGACACAGTGCAGAGGTAAGGGGGCAGCTTCTGGACGTAGCCAGGTAGAATTGACCAGGTCAAAACTAAGGGATAAGTACAGGAGGACTACCTACTTATATACCCTGCAGCGGCTGCGCACGGACCAGGGAATTAGCTACTACATAAAGATAGATGAAAGAATGTCGTGGAACTTTGTAGAACAATAGCGTCATAGTATCAGTCAGCGAATAATGACAGTGTGAGAAAGGGGCGTAATGGATATGAGTAAGTCGAAATAGGTGTGATTAGTAATGAGTGGATAAGATATGATAAGATAAGATAAGGGAAAATGATAAGAGAATAAAATAATTAAAAAGCATCCATGACATGACCCTCCCCTTCAAGGCGGGTGTCCCGATCGCCCTTGTTCCCTACCCTGGAACTTACCGGCCCACCACTGTGCCACTCCTTCCTGTCTCTCAGGCTCCGTCATTTCAAATACGGGTCGGAACTTCAGCTGTGACATCTCTAGGGTGTTGAGGGTGCGAGGAGCACTGGGAGTCGATTTATGAAATTCGTCAATGGCTTTTTGAGAGTTTATCAAATTCTCAATTGGCTCCCAGGTGCGTTCTTCGTTCGGATACCCTTTCCAATGTACGAGGTATTTGAGCTTCCCTCGCACAAGTTTGGAGTCGACAACCTTTTCGACCTCATATTCCGGCACATCATCAATGATCTCGGGCGGGGGTGGAGGATCTTGTTTTTGCGACGTATACTGCAGCTCGTGGTATGGGGAGAGGAGCACTTCATTGAAAACTGTATAGACTTTTTTCCATGTACGTGGAAGTTTGAGCCTATATGCTGATGTGCCGATTTTCTTTTCGACGATGAAAGGCCCATAGCGTTTATCTCCCAGCTTCTTCATAGGACGATCTGTCTTTAAGTGAGTTCCTTTGAGCATGACCTTATCCCCAGGTTTATACTCGATGGATTCTCCCTTCATCCTGTCATAGAAGCGCTTCATGGTTTCAGCCGCATGCTTTAACGCCGATTCGGTTTCCTCCCTGATCTTGGCCATCCGGTCGGCAAACTGCTTAGCGGACTCATTGGTCGATTCGCGTCTAGGATTCGTGCCCTTATATGGGTGTCTCCCATGGTTGACGAAAAAGGGTGACGCTCCTGTCGACATTTGTTCTTTGTCATTGTACGCGAATTCCGCTAGCGCAAGCCATTCCGCCCAGTCTGACTGATGGTGGTTAACAAAGAGATGAAGGTACTGTTCAATCTCTTGGTTTATCTGTTCTGTCTGACCATCTGTCTGTGGGTGATATGCCGTTGACGGGTTTCCCTCGATGCCCAGTAACCGGTATAGTTCGTTCATGAATTTGGACTCGAACTGTGATCCTCTGTCATGAATAAACTTGCGCGGTATGCCGTGTAGCCTGAAGACATGATCCCGATAGAGTCTCGCCATTCCTTCCGACGTTATGCTCACAGAGGTAGGGATCGCATGCACCTGTTTACTGAACCTGTCAACGAAGACACAGATTGCGTTATGCCCATTGGACTCGGGTAGTTCGCCGATCAGGTCTGCTGTGACGATTTCCCACGGACCTTTCGGGATCTCGTTCGGGTTCAGGGGATTATGCGGTTTCGCTCTGTGTGCCTTGGTACGTTGGCACGCATCACATCCCTCGACATATATTCGAACATCTCGTTGGATTCCTGGCCACCAGTAGTTGCATGTGATCAACTCATGGGTCTTGTAGCGTCCTGGGTGTCCTGCAAGCGTGCTGTCGTGATGGTTTCGAATGATGTCTTCTCGGAGTTTATGGTCTTTCGGCACGTAGATCCTGCCCTTCCACATCAACAACCCTTCTTCTTCATCCCATTCTCGTTCCTTCCACTCTAACGCCTTCACAACTGCTCTGTCCCTGTTGTTTCGTACCCTTTTAATTCGTTTAACAAAGTCTGCATCCAGCGCTTCTAGCAGTGTTTCGTTTACAAATAGGTCCGGCTTGAGCAAAACGATGTTGATATTGTCGTTCTCCCCCCTCTCATGATCTGCTCGTCTCGAGAGGAGGTCAGCCTTAGTCATCAGGGCACCTGGTTTATGGAACAGTTTGAAGTCGTAGTCTGCTAACTCCTGTAGCCATCTTGCTTGTCGGTGGTTAATCTTCTGGGGTTTTCGGAAATACTGGAGGTTGAGGTGATCCGACCAGATTTCGAAGGTTTGCGTTGCCCCTAGAAGATATTGTCGCCAGTCATCCAGTGCGCACATGATTGCGAACATCTCTTTGTCATAGATTTCGTAGTTGCGCTCTGCTTGGCTAAGCGCTTGCGATCGGTATGCGATTGGATGCCACTTTCCGTCAATGAATTGGGACAGAATGGCGCCGTTAGCGAAATGCGACGAATCGGCCTCCACTCGAAATTGACCGTCATCAGTAGGCACTGTGAGTACGGGTTCTTCACAGAGCTTCTGCTTCAGACGTTCAAAGGCCTCCTGTTGCTCCACCTCCCACTTCCACTCTACATCTCCGGTCAACACTGTCAAGGGCTTTGCATAATGACTGAATGCTAGGATAAAGCGGCGGTAATAGTTGCAGAACCCAAGGAAAGACTGTAGTTCTTTCTTGTTCTTAGGCACTGGCCAATCTTTTACACCTGCCACTTTGGCTGGATCCATGTGAATCTGTCCATTGCCAAGGATATGCCCAAGATAGTTCACAGTCTCTTGAGCGAAGCTGCACTTTTCTGGCTTTAAGAACAACTTGTTTGCTCGCAACACTTCCAGGACTTGTCGGACGAGTTTGTCATGATGTTCGTGAGTTCGTGCGAAGATCAGAATGTCATCCATGTAGACTATGACATGTCCATCATTGATGAGTTCTCGGAAGATCTCGTTCATGAATCCTTGGAAGGTTGCCGGTGAGTTTGTGAGACCAAAAAACATGACCGTTGGTTTGAATAGACTGCGGTTTGTCCTGAAGGTGGCTTTATGCTCGTCACCCTCTCGAATCCAAATGTTATTGTAACCCCAACGTATGTCAAGCTTCGTGAAGAATTTCGCCTGTTTTGTTTTGTCGATGAGCTCTTGGATTAGAGGTAACGGGTATTTGTTCCTAACCGTCATCTCGTTGAGCCGGCGATAATCCTGTACGGGGCGAAGCTTGCCATCCTTCTTTTTTATGAAGAAGAAGGGGGATGCCATCTCAGATTGAGAGTTACGAATACGGCCAGTTCTCAAGTTTTCGGTGAGGAATTTGTCCAGTGCCACCTGTTCGGATGGACTGAGCGGGTAGATTTTACAGTCAGAGAGCTTTGAACCCGGCTTGAGTTCAATAGCATGATCCCAAGGGCGTCTCTCTGGTAACTGATCAAATTCCTGTTCACTGAAGACGTCCGCGAACTCTTTGACATAGTTTGGGACTTCCTCGAGCACCTGTTGTCTGACCTTCAGCGCTTTTCTCAGATCGGACTTAATGTACCTGTCCCAATCGAAGAGGAAGAGCTGATCGCCGTCTTCAAGTTCCACCAAATCAAGGTTTTCGTCGGGGTCTGCATCAATGTCCTCTAGACTACGGATATAGCCGCATACATCGGGGCATCGATCGAATTCGATCGTTGATTTTTGCCAGTCGATGTTGGGATTGTGCAGCTTTAACCATTCATGTCCGATGAACACATCTGTTTTCCCTAGATCTGTGACTGCGAAGTGGATGCGCTCTGAATGATCCTTAATTGTCATGCGCATTTCCACAAACTCTGTGATCGAGCCGTCCTTGTTGAGCGTGCCGTCAGCATTATAGACTCGGATTGGGATGGGTGTCTTTTTTGTCCTGATCTGATGCTTTTCGACGAAGGATCGGTTGATACACGAGCCAGTGCAGCCACTGTCCAGTAGGGCGTCTACCTTGAACTGGTTACCGGTGTCGGTCGTTTGAAGGAGAATCGGTACCATGAGCTGTTGCCCCCGAGACCCTCTTACGAACCATTTCGGACCCCTCAGGTCCCTAACAGCTGCCACGGCATCTGATTCTTCTAGCGCAATGATTTGATGCACCGTCTCTTCATTCGCTTCAGCATGCCTCTGCTGTTTCATCCACACTTGGAGAGTCGTTAAAGCACTTTCGAGTTTATCCTCTTTGAGACGCTGTACCACCCATGGGGCAGTAAAGGGGACAGGGCGATCTCTCCGGGACTTCCTCTCAGCTTGTTTCGACGAGTTTTCATTTTTCATGGATTTCGGTTCAGTTCCGGCCAAGGAAGAAATAGAATTAAAAGATTCGGAATAGGGTTTTACATGATTTTTTGACACAGGAGTAGAACAAGATGATGAGGCAGAAGTGTTGTTACATGTAGGCATATCTACACTACTAGCTACTGGTACAGGAACAGAAGGAATATTTTTGCGAGTGACATTGCTTTTTACATTTTTTTGTGTTTTATCTAAATTATCTACAGAGTCCATAGAATTATCAAAAATGGCCGTTTGAAAAACCGAAACTGAACCTATCCCAGTCAGTGCCGTGTTCACTGCTGGGGCTCCGCAAAATCCAACTCCTGCTCAAAGAGCGCCTCCTCTTCTTCCTCCGCAAAGTCTGACTCCTTGAGCGTCGCGGTCTCGTCTGCCCAGACTTTTCTCTCTCGGGGTTCCATCCCCATTAACACAGCCCTTATCACCTTCTTCTGCATTGGGCAATTCCTCTGTAGATGCCCAGATTCTTTGCAGTAGTAGCAGAGTCCTGCTTTCCTCAGCTCTTTGAGTGAGACGTCCATCGGCTTCCCCATGCCTCCGTATGTGACTCCGGTGGCATCGCGCCTTTTGGGGATTCTAGGTGCGAATGTCTGGGCAGGTTTTGGTGGGGGTGCCTGAGGTCTGGACGGGGCAGCGCGCATTTGTTCAATGGCTTTCATCTGACGTCTAGCGTTGTCAAATCGAATGGCTTTTTCTTGCCAGCCTTTGTACGTGGTTGGGACTGTGTCACTCATTTCGATCCGGTATACGATCTCTCTATCCAAGGCTTTCGTCAGTTTGTGGATGAGGGTGTCGTCATTTTTGGCGTCATCGCTGTATCCTGCCGCACGGCGATAGATATCGAACTGCTGGAAGAATTGGTCGGCTGTGATGTCCCGGGTGTGTTTCCAGCTGTCCAATTTCTGCATGGCGTTCATGCGTTCGTTCGGATCTCCGAACACTTTCTCCAGTTGTTCGTTGAACTTCTGGCGACTGACGAGTGAAAAGATCAGATAGCCATCCATTTTGATGCTTTCCAGGAAGTTCTGTGCCCAGAGTGCAGCCGAGCCTTCCGTCATGAACGATAACACGAAAAGGAAGTAGTCCTTGTCGTTCACGAAGTCCTCTGCGTTAGCTTCAACGTAAAGGGTGATGGCACGTTCGAACTTCTTATAGTCTCGCCCGTTGAATGCCTCGGGTTTGGCGATGTGTCTTCCTCCACTGCGGCTTGTTGGTGGAGGGACAGGTGCTGCTGCAGCTGCTGGCGTGGGGGTTGCTAGTAATCCTAGGCCATGTAGCGCATTGATGATCTCCTGCATCATGTCGTTTGAGATCGTCGGAGCTCCGGCCACTGGTGCGTCTGGGGCTTGGGTTCCGCCATGATAGGCGATGGTGTTGGTGATGGGTGGGGTGGTTGGTGGGCTCCTAG